>VWZT01014732.1:469022-509902 GCA_013397055.1 Pachycephala philippinensis
GCTCCCGCCCCCCTCTGCCTGCTCCTGCCCACCTCTGCCTGCTCCTTCCTCTGCCTGCTCCTGCCTTTCTCATCCTGTTCCTGCCCATCTCTGCCTGCTCCTGCTCATCTCTGCCTGCTCCTGCTCATCTCTGCCTGCTGTCCTCTCCTGCCTGCTCATGCTCTCACCTGTCCACCCCTTGCTCCCTCCTTCCCACTCCTGCCTGCCCCTGCCCACCCCTGCCTACCCCTGCCCTCCCGCAAGCCACGGCTCTGCCTCACAAACAGCTGCTGGAATTGTCTTTTCTCATTCAGAATTTTTTTTTTAAATGATGCAGAAGGTCCTCGATTACTGACTAAAACCCCCAGGAATTCGGTGGAAATCAGGGAAATCAAGATGCCTGTGAAATCCATGGGTTTGGAGCCTGGAAGAGAATAGCAGAGGGTGGAAAGTAGAAAAGTTTCCATTATAAATAGCCCTCAGTGCAGCCCTTTGGTCTTGGGCATGTTTTCAGTCGGTAAATTGTAAACCAAGAATATAAATGTGTTTTGTTTTGGTAGAATATTAATATCCTTTACAGAGCTGTTACATCTCGACAGTGTCTGTGAAAGATTTATGCGAGTGCTGACAGAGCGTATCAAAACTGCAAACTGTTCCAGATGTTACAAAACCCCCCCACCTTTCACTTAGAAAAAGGTTTGCTCTGATTTACAAGAACTGGCATGGGAGTGGTTTGGAGTCGCAATGCCCGAGCGCGGGGAAGGCGGATGGTGGGGGATGCTCCAGAGAGCCGGGCTGACCCTATGGACAATGCATTGGAAAATATAGGTCTATAAGCAGATTTTTCCACACTGATCAAATATATCCATGTCTTGAACAAAAGGCTCCTCTAAGACAAGCTCACACTCATCGCAAGCTTCAGCACAACGCTTTAAGCGATCAACCATGCTTAGCATTCCACAGCAACGCTTTGGGAGTAGCTGGGTCACTGGGATCTCAGCATCCCACGGCAAAAATTACAGAGACTGTAGCAATTTGGTATATTTCTGTTTAAAAACTCTATTAGTCACCACCAACTATAGTTCCTAGAAGTATCACTGACCGGTAACTGGCACCCCGGACACCTCCGGCTAGGGAAACCAAGCTAGCGAGTGGCGCGGACATGGAGAGGCTCCGAGGAGAAGCGGTCGGCGTGTTTGGCGGGAGGGGATGTGTGTCTGCACTGCTAATCCCGGAAGACTAGTGTCGTATGTACAGGGTGACCTGGCGTGGGACAGCGAGGACAGGGCTGCGCCGCGACTACACGTTAATGACAAACTCGGGGTTAGTGTAGGAGAATCCAGCAAACTCGTTCTGGTCCAAGTTCATGATGAAGAGTTTGTCCGTGGGCGTGAGCTCCACCGGCTGCCGGGTGAACTCTTTGTCGAAGTTGGAAGTGTCGCGTTTGTCCTTCTGTTAAACGGAAAGCACAGAGTTAAACTGGGAAAGGAGCGAGGCAGCGAGAGGTGACAGCACCCGAGGGCGTGGCGGGGGAGCCGTGCTGTCCCTGGGAGAGCCGCGCTGTCCCAGCACTCCACACCACGCCGCTTTCTCAAGCTGCCACCGAGGAGGAACTCAGCCCTGTACAACAGAAGCAACCCCGCACCACCAGCAAGAAGAGGAGAACACCAGTTTAGCACGCCTGAAACACAACCAGGACATAGAGGGACAGGTGAGAGCCAGGCGTGTTGGGAAGGGAGCATCCCTCCTCTTCTGTTCGCTGTGGGAGAAAGCACAGGGCATTTCTCAGCATGCAGAACCCTCACTGCAACCACAGCTCAGCACTGCACAGGAGGAAGGAGCCTGGAGGAAGCAACATGCCTCAGAATGGCAGCAACAGTCACTACCATGTCAGAATTTGCACAAAATAATCAGCTGTTAAGAGCTCTTTCTGCTTTAAGCTTGATTTTTGAATGATGTTGCGATATGGTGTAAACCAACAATGGTTCATTGATGGAGGATGTGATTCGCTCCAGGGTTGTACAGAGAAAACACACAGCACTTCAAAACCTCTGAGAAGGAAAATTCCACATATGCAACATTTTCTCTTTGCAATTTCCTAAGAAGAACAACTTTGCAGCTACACCCAAGCCAAAAAAGGGAAAAAAAAGGACGTTAGTGTCAGGATTAGCACTGGGAACCTGCTATCAGCACTGCAGAGCCAGCGCTGGGAACGCGTGGGCTGCTCTTCTAAACCCTGCAGATCAGAGAGCGCCTGGCTCAGGGCTGTCCTGCTGTGGGAGGTGACAGAGCCATGGCTGGAGGGGTGACTGAGCACTGAAGGTACAGCACAAGCACCTCAGGTCCTTCATCCACAACAACCGGCGGCTAGGGGACATTAGCAGCCGGGAACTGGCTCTGCTCTGCCTCATTACTAAACCCAACAGGGACAAAAGACCTTCTCCACCCGTTCTTCCATGTCCCTATATAGGAGAGACCCCAGCTCCCAGCTGGAGGTGACCTTCCCCTGCCGTGACACAGGTAGGATCCTGTCACAAATTCAGTGCCTTGCAGAAACCTGTATTTGTTTTTCATTTTTCCCAGACTTTGCCTTTGAGGTGTGGCCCCACCACACCAGGGCCTCACTCTGCTCTGCTGCACCAAGATTTCCAATTCTGGATTAGTCTGTCAGCTCAAACTGAGGAAAGTAACTGTGGGGGTCCTGCAGGTCCTGCACCCCACCCCACCCCCCATGGCTGACCTCCCACTGCTCTGTCCTGGTGAAGGACCTGGCAGGAGAGATGCTGTGTCCTCCCTGCAGCCCCTCTTGGCCCAGTGGGACACTGGGGCACCTTCATGCCTCAAGCAGGAGCATGGCCAGGACACAGAGGCTGGACAGGCCAGGACCACCACACCACAGCTGCAGCTGGATTGAGCCTTGGGAGATGAGCCAGCAATGCATCAGGACCTCCAGGGATGCTTGGAGACTCCACTTGCCACAGGAGACATCCCATCAGGACGGCTTTAGCCTTGGGGAGGAAGATCAGAAAAAGCCAAGGATGATGGAGAAGAGACGAGGTGGGAAGGAAAACAGGTCTGGATGGAACTCAAGGAGTCGAGAGAGACAAGGCAGGAGAAGAGCCAGGACGTGGCTGTGCTGCCAGGCCTTGAGCACATGGTGACGCTCTGGAGGGCACCGGTGTCTGTGGCTCCCAGCCTGTCCCTGAGCTCCGGGGCTCCTCTCTCCAGCACAGAGAAGGTAGAAGATGTGAATTTGGGGGCACAGAGCAGGAGCAGGGAAGGGCAGACGGGGTGAAGGGTCAACTTCAGGTGCAGAGTTCTGCAGGCAAAGGGTGAAGCAGTCGGAACATGAGGACAAGCCCACCTCGATGGCAGCAGGGTCCCCCCAGGGACGAGGGCCGGCTGGTCCCTGGCAGAGCGGCCGTGGCTGTGCTCGGGGTCTCTCTGCAAATGTGGCCCCAGGCTCCTGGAGGGATCTGAGACAACCACACGGTTCCTGAAGGCCACATCCATCCAAACCACCGTGGGCCAGGACAGCACTGTCTGACCAAACCAGGAGCTTTTCCTGAGCAGGAATGCTGTGGGTGCTGCAAAGGGGAATGACACATCCACATGTGACACTGGTGCAAGTTGCCACCATGGTCCCCAGCCCTCGGGAGCGTTCAGCCTGGGGGCCCTGGAGTGGGAAAAACCTCCTGCTGCTGCTTTTTGGCAGCAGAAGGCTCTGGGAGAGGCTGCGATGTGCCCGGGAGGCGGCTCAGGGCAGCCAACTCCCCTGCTCTGCCCTCTCCAGCAGCCCCCCCACTCCTCGCTGCCTTGGCTGGAAGCTGAGCACGGCAAAGTGCGGGTTGCTGTGTCTTACCTTGAATTCTGTCTGAATTGGTGGCAATTTGGCCTCTGTCAAGACGATGAGCAATCTGGGAGCAGGCAGGGAACGGCCGTGTGGATCTCATGGAGAGAGGGGAGCGCAGGGGGCACTCAGGGCCGAAAGCTCCTCCAGCAGTGGGCGAATTGACTCTGGGAGGTGACGAGGAGCACAGCGGGATGGTGTGGCGGTGGCACGGCATGGCAGACAGCCGGGGTCCCACTTCCCATGGCACGGTGCTCCAGGAGCAGCATTTCTGCCTGGCCCGCAGGGATGGGGATCCTCCCTGAGCGCTGCCAAGGAGCTCCTTCCCCGTGGCAGAGCTGCCTGGGTGGAGGACGCCGGGATCAGCTCCCGCCGATGTTCGGGACCTCTCGGAACGATCTTGCTGCGTCCGGACGCGCAGAACTTGGCAGAAGCGGATTCCCAAAGGCAGGAGGGAGGTTAACAGGAACCTGTAATCCCTCTTTAGCTGAAACCGCCAATCGCTTCTAACAACTGCTCCTGGGAGAGCGGGCAGGGATGAGTCACCGGCGGGGCTCTGCAGTCTCCAGGAGTGCGAGGCGATGCCGCAGTCGGCTCTGCTCAAGGCACTGGAAGAGATCCCCGAGCGGCAGCGCTCTGCCAGCCTCAGCTGTGTCCTCCACCTCGGATCGTCCTTCCTCCCGGGGTCATCCAGACAAACTCCTTCCCTGTCCGTGCTGGAGCGGGCGAGGTGGGCGCTGTGCGGCGTGGGCTGGTGCAGGAGACTGCGGGCAGTCGCTCCCTCTTGGATGATGTTTCCAGTACATCCCGCCTCGGATTTTTGGGACAAACACGGAGGAAGAATGGGCCGCGGCTCCACCACTGCGACTGAGCCGGCATCCCCCAGCAGCCGGGGCAGCTTCCAGCCCCAGCTATCGGAAGGAATCACCTTGCTGAACTGCAGAAACTCGTTATTGCCAAACACGTGCAGGTTTCGGGGACATGTTTTCTCACTTTTTATTTTATAATCAGTATCAGAAAAAAATAAATTGGCACGTTACAAGTCAAGCAGATTGATACAGTGAGAGCCCACGAACATCTGCAAGGGTATAAAAGGAAGCAGCGTGATTGTCGTCCTTTCAAGAGAAATTCACCCTTCCTGAGACGTTTCCTTTGATGCCAGAAACAAAACTCGGGCCATTTAAATATCTAGCCGCAATTTTTAAGGGTAGAAGTATCAGTTGAAACAAGTTTCTTTACACCCTTCATATCAGAATTCGCAATACTGGTCAGAGTTAAATATCTCCCGTTTGGGTTAATACCATTTTTGACACATTTAAAGCACAAGTAACAAACTCCATCAATGGCTTTGGCATTTGAAAAAAAGAAAAAGCTTTGCTACAGAACCAATGTTGGTGGTGTTTACTAGGGTGACCATGGATTCAAAAGCGGCTCTTCCAAATTTCCCATTTACCACTGGATGTTTGCTTTGATTTAAAAAATGCTACTTAGAAACTGCACAATCAGGAGAAATCTTTGCCAACGGCAGCTCTGCCTCCCCGAATAACTTAGCCCACTGCTGGGGACCCAGCGCTGGGAACAAACCAGCCCAAAGCATCTGTGGAAAGAAGGAGAGCTGTGGTGGGGCTGGACACACAGCAGGACACAGCCAAAAAAGGAGCCAGAACCAGCATCTTGGCTCTCCAGAGCTTTTGGGAGGAGAGACACTCCAGGGAACGGTTTCATTAAAAACACTTACTTGCCACTAAGGCTAAGCAGGCTAAATATTAAATTTTCATGATTATATTAAAACACTGGAAAAAGGAAAGAGCAGGAATTAAAGCACATGATGAAGGGATTTCTCCCAGTTGTCACCATGTCTCCCACTGAGCTGTTCCCATTTTCTACAAACAAAACGTCACAAAAGCCCATTTGCAGCATTTCGTGCACATCATTCCCCCTCCAGTGACACCCCAAATAACAGGAAGACTACTTGAAATATGGTCACTCTAGTAATGAACTAAAGAAAACCCATGGATGCAAGTTTTGCGATGGAATGTGTCACCACAACAGCAGCTGGAACCGGATGACAGATGCAGGGATGACATCTGCACAGCGACTTAGCTCTTGGCTCGAGGCTTAAAAAACTCAGAGTTAACAAAGGAAAATCCTTCGAATTCTGACTGGTCAATGTTCCCGACGACTTCCTGGTCGGGAGGTGTTAGCACGGGCGGATGGCGAGTGAAAAACCGGTCGAAGTTTTCAGCACTGCGGCCGCACTATGAGAGGGGAGAAAAGAACGATAGTGGGTGGGGCAGGAAGCGTGGGATGAGGCTGCACCACCCCGCCACCTTGGCATGGCCACGGCAGGACAGGAGAAGGTGCAAAACACACTTTGTTAACATGAGAGCATGGCATGGCATGGCATGGCACAGCCAGGGCCTGGCAAACCCCCGTCTGTGCCATGGGAAGCGGCTGCAGCAGGAATGAGATGGGTTGCGATGACTCACGGTCGCTCCTGCCCGCATGCACATGGCACCTGCTCCCAGGGCAGTGCCCACCTGGGCATCCCGCCTTCCCCTGGAGCAGGAGCTTTTCATCATGTCTGGACTGCTCAGAGGTTCCCTCCTGCTCGAGGAGAGGAGAGGAGCCATCCCTGGAAGTGTCCAAGGCCAGGTTGGACAGGGCTTGGAGCAAGCTGGGATGGTGGAGGGTGTCCCTGCCCATGGCAGGGGTGGGACTGGATGGGCTTTAAGGTCCCTTCCCACCCAAGCCCCTCTGTGATTCCATGATTCTGATTCCCAGGGCTGTCCCTTCCCAACAGTCCAGTCAGACCGTGATCGTCCACGGCCTCAGGGTCCCCAGTGGTGCCACACACCTGATTTAATTTTCTTAGCAATCAAAACAAGGGTCCTGTAGCTTCCCAGGCTGCAAGTCCTGATTTCATGGAATAACAACAGCAGTAGCTGGGACCAGGTGGATGCCAGGTCACTGCACAGCTACAGACCAGGCTCCATATCCCTGCCTGTCACCCACATGTCACATCCCCACGACCGGCACGGGGGACTCTGCTCCGAGGGCTGGCGCCTCTCCCTCCTGTCACACACAGCCAGTGCTCTCCAGGCTCTGTTCCTCCCAGGAGCTGCTCAGCCAGCACTTTCCAGTCCCTCAGGCCTCTCTCCCATTGCCCCAGGGAGAACACACGCTCCAAGTGCTGCCACAATTTTTCCTGGGCATTTAACTTTCATTTGTTAAGCAAACAGATTTGCATTTTTAATAAACGTCAGACTAAGTATAATAAAATATTAACGACAAATACATGCAAACGTCAATGTTTCCCAGTTCCTTCCTCTGCTCAGAGGTTTCAGGGAAGACAACACGGATATCCATCAGCTTCTGATGGCCCATTCCTTTGGCAGCTCTTGTATGTCCTTACAGCACCAAGTGAGACACTTGCACTCCTCAAACATCTAAACAAAGCTCAACGGGCAATGTTTGAGTCAATTTAACTCCAGCTCCAGCCCCTCCAGCCCGAGCCTGTCCATGGGCATCGTGGTCCCCTTGGGTTGGTAAGGCCACATCTTTACATTTCTAGTCTGGGTTGGTTAAGCTTCTTCTCCCAAAGGCATCTCCTGCTCATGCCCTGAGCTCAGCACGGAGCTGAAGCCAGCCCCGCTCCCCTGCCCCTCTCCTGGGCAGTGCAGCCCCGGCCCCGGGGAGGCTCCGGCAACCGCTGACCCCACAGGAGCCGAGGCTGCTCTCCCTGCAGTGCAGCTGCTGCTCCAGACCTCGGGATCAAGTCCAGCCTGAGGACTGAGCAGGAGGATGTCTGAGATGTCTGACAAGTCAGCCACAGCCCAACGCCTTCCCCAAGCCATCACATTAACATCAAAACAGCAATTAAATCCTCCAAATGGGAGCTGCCAGTTCCACAGAGCCCAGGAGCCAAAGGCAGGGCGCGAGGAGCCAGGCTGGGCTCGCTGGGATGACACAGACTGGGAGCAGGCTCGTTGGGAATGCTGCAGTGCTCCGGCTCGTCCGGGCAGTGCCACCCCCCTGGCAGGGCTCAGCCACTCACCTGCTGACCCACCAGCTCCCAAAACACACCCAGAACCTGCCAGGGCCTTCCCATCCCACTGTCATTCCCTGTTAGCTTCAGGAGCCCTCAGTGCAGACATGCCCACGTGCAGTGTCTGACAGCACTGCCTGCCTTTTGGCTACAAGGAAATGTGCTGTCTTAGAAAAAAAATAAAAATAAAAAATCAAACCGGCAACCCCCTCAGAAAGATTGAAAAATTAATCCTGATGAGAAGCTGCCAGTTATTGGAATAGGAAGTACAAATATATTTTAATATGCATATTGGCAAGCAAGAATTTCTCACTATAATGCAGTGAGGTAAGAATATGTGGATGGAAAATTTGAAAAGTTGCATCTATCTGTGGTATTTCCTGCCCTGCTGTGTGGAATTTATGGACTTTCTGTTTGGATTGAGATAAAATGGATGGGTAAAATCAATACTTTAGAGTTGAAAACTGTCTTTGAGTTTATAGAAGGCACATCCCAGCCCAACCCCGAGGTCTGGAGGAGGTTTGGCCCACCCCTGTGATGAGGGAGAGCAGGAAGGATCTGTGCTGCTCCAGGCAGGAAATGGTCACTGTCTGCACGAGCACCTTCTTTCCAGCTTCCCAAACTAAGTTCCTGGATAATGGACACAGATGCCATATGAATTTTTACATTTATCTAAAGCCATCTAGTGAAAAATCATCCTCATTTTAGTCTGATATTAATGTACAGACATCACTCTATCCTGACTGCAGAAGGGGGGGAGGGTGGGAATTTATCTTACATAAATCCCAGTGTGTCCTGTCTAATATTTATAGCCAGCAGAGAATGGCTTTTCCTCCTGAGCTGCAGAAATAAACCTGTCAGCTCCAAAGATGGCCTTGTATTTAATCACTTCCCTGCTTGATTTCAAATAGAGACAAAAGGCACAATAAAATATTTTCCATTGATCCCTGGGATGCAATCAAGGGCCATAAGAAACCAAGGATGCTGCTGCCACCCACCCTCACTCCCAGAGCCAAGGGGAGGTCCTGGACTGAAGACACCCTCGATTTCCAGGGTTTTGTCCCAAACCAGAGGTACAGAGACAACCCCACCGCCCTTCAGGCATCTCCTGGGTGAGTGTGACCTTCCTGGTGCTGCTCTGGGCCGGGAAATTGGCTCCTTGCACCCTGGGGAGGATCAGGGCTCTTCTGGCAATCGCGTTTAGGGGAATTTGGGTCACAGCATGAACTTGGGGCCACGCTGAGGGTCCCTGTGCTGGTCAGGGGGGACAATGGTGCTTTCCACTTGTGTCTGGCTGATGACCTCACCCCCCAGTTTGGGATGCTCCAGCACATCCCTTCATCCCTGCTGCTGTCAAAGGAAGCATCCACTGCAAGGGTTCCTGGTGTAGGACCCTGCCATTCATCCTTCTCCTAGGGAAAAAGCCAAATTTCTGCCCAATACACTGAAAGCAGAGGCTGAATAGTCTGGGAAATCTCAGGGAAAGCCTTTACAGGGCCCTGGGTCTCCCAGAGCAAATCCTGACTGGATTACCAGAGATGTTTAACCTCAGCACATCCACCTGCCCAATGTCAGCCCCCTCAATCCTTAAATCCTATCTAATTAGGAAATTACTTATGCAAACATCAGAACTCACCTTGTACAGGCTGAACTAAGGCTACAAAACCCCCTGTGCAGGCAACTGGTGTTTTTACACATCCAGGTCTGTAAGTGGCATTTCGATATTAATTAACTACAAGCAGTTAGGGGAAAATTAATTTATGCAATTAAAAACTATTAGATTAAAAGCCATTTTTTTAACCCCCCATGCTGTTGTGAATAATCCTGGGCTCTGCCGTGTGATTTCAGTGCTTTCAAAATGAGACTTTTCAAATCACTAGGCTTTATGTAAAGTAAAGGAGTAATTAGATACCAAAAACAATAATTATCTCAACGAGAGACAGGGAGAGCAGGGAAGTGTAAATACACTCCCAGGGTAACCGCAGACCCAGGAAAGGAATTGTTATGCACCAGCCAGAGCAGGGAGCAGCCAAGCAGAGCCCCACGTCAGAACCACCGAAGACAACCCAGCCCCTGATCTGTCTTGTTCCTGACTCTGTGATAAAGGTTAATCAAGCACAAAGCAACACAGGAGCTCCTGGGAATTCACTCTCAGCTCTGGGCACTGAACAGCCCGGCCAGGCAGAGGCTGAAGCCTCTGTTTGCTGTCGGGGGGAAATGATGGAGGTTTTGCGAGGGATGTGACTCCCTCCCCAGCAGCAGCGCTGGGCAGGCACTGGGAGCCCTCCCCAGCACCCCCTGCACCCTCCCTGTGCCCCCACTCCAAACTGCAGAGATGCTACAAAATCAGGGAAATGTGGCCAGAAGATCTGTCTCCAGCAGAGACACGGAGCGAAGGTGCCTCTGTGGAGGGGATGAGCAGCTGAGCCACGAGCTCAAATCAAACATCAACTAATGGTGCCTCTGATCAGCAAAATGATGCTGAAGACAGTTTGGATGGGTCTGTGCTCCCCTTGGCTGGTGTTCTCAGGGCTGAGCGTAGACTGGAGAAGGAGAAGGCTGGGGCAGGTGGGGGCTGACACCCAGCCCTCATTTGCATTTAATTCCTTATTTTGAAGCTCTGGATACAGACGATTCCTGCAGCCTGACCTTTATAGATGCTAATTATAAAAAAAAAAAAAGGAAAAGAAAATAGACTTCAGCCAAGGTGAAGTGCCAGGCCAGCACCAGCCCCCTGTGCAGCAGCACTTGGCCACCTGAAGGTCACAAACACTAGGCCACATCTCCCCTTGTCACCCCCCAAATACTCCATGCCCCAATCCCATCCCTGCTGCTCCACCCTGCGCTCACGGCTGCCACCAAAGAAACAGCTTTTTCCAGCACAGAGGCACTGCTGGAGAAATATCAGCTATCAGCAGGTACCTGAGTTATCTTAATCCTCCCTAAATCCCAAATCAGCTGCTGTTAATCTCCCTGTCCTATCAAACAGGGAATTTTCCCGGCGCCAGCCGCTGGGTGAAGCGACAGCCGGCAGCTTACAGTCCCCCTCCCCAGGGCCGGTGTCAGAGGGATTTTTAAGGAAAGAAGACATTTAAAGCAGGACAAAATTTGCACATTTTAAAGCAGCAGAGCAGTAAGAAAGTGCTTTTGATGGAATTCAGTTGTTTTTCACTCTAAAGCACCAAACATCAACCCTCTGCCCCGGCCCAGGGCAGGCAGTGACACTGGGGACCTGCTCAGGAGGACAGAGATGGGTGGAGGGGACACAGCAACAGCAGCTTCATTGGAAAATGGACACAGAGGTGGGAAATGGCAGAAACTATGGATTCAGGAGACAGGGACTTCTGCAGAATAACCCCATGAAGCCCTGGTGCCCCTTCAGTGAATCTGGGTATGGAGCAGGATCCCTCCACAGTTGGAGCTCATGGATCCCCCCTTGTGCCTCAGCATCCCTGGCACAAAGGTGGGATCCCACCCCCAGACAACAAATCATGGGGTGCACAAACAGCCCCCCACAGTTTCACACTGCTGTACTTCGATATCAAAGTTACAGCTTTCCCAGCAATGCTGTTCCTACATGGTCCAATGCCTTGAAGATTCCCTTCCCTCCCAGGGAAAGGCAAGGAGGCAGCAATCCAGCCTCCTGTGCTGACCATCCCAGCACCTGCATCTCCCCATTCCCGAGGCAGGAGGGAGAGCAGGACATTGCCCCTCTGTGGCTGTGGGCTCTCGGCTGCGAGCAGCTCCAAGGACAGCACCCCACGGAGCTCCCTGCAAAGGCACCGCTGCCAGCAGAGAAGTTGGCAAAACTATCTGCCTGAAACTAAAACAAGCAGCCCCAAACACAGGCAGGGCAAGGCCAGCAGCCCCGGGGCGAGGGGCAGCTCTCCAGGCCAGCATCCCTGCCCCACCCGTGCCAGAGGAGAGGGGCTGTGGAGGCTCCTGCCCAGCCACCACAGGGGTGTTTCATTCCCATTTGATCAGCCAGAAAAGGAGCTGTAGGAGGGAAAAACCTGCTGGAGCAGAGAGGCGCTGAGAGAAAGCAGAGCTAAAGCCACCAAGCACCCTCCACCAAAGGGACTCCCACTCCAGGTTTTCCCTGAAAGCAGAGTTTTTTCAAGCACCAAAGGGAGCCCGTCAAATGAACAGGGTAACTGTAAAGCAGAAGAAAAGCAGATGTGCAGAAGGTTGTTATGGGCAGTGGAGGCTGCAGGTAAATACATGGAGCATTCCTGGACTCCGAGCTGTGATCCAGGAGGATGGATTAAGGAATGTCCCCACTCTGATCACAAATATCAGCCATGAGATCAGATTAAGTGTGGATTCAGTTGTCTGTGAAACACCAGTGCCCAACTAGCGCACTGCAGCCAGCAGGCACCCGGGGGGGAAGCACGTGAACAATCCCAACCCTCAAGGACTTGGAGCACCACGGAGAGACTCGGACATGGCTGTGACCCTGCCAGTCTCACCAGTGACAAAGAGAAACAGAGAAATCCAGGGAGAGATATCCCTGTTCCTGAGTCTGCATGAGGGCAGGGAGAGCACAGGGCCAGAGGGGGTCATTCAGAGTTTGGGGGCACAGAGCAGCCCCAGCACCGTGGGCAGGGAGACCCATGTTGGGGTTCAGGCTGCAACCCTGCACTGGTGTCAGCCCTGCACTGGTGTCACAGGGACAGATGTCACTGCAAACACAGCTGGACAAGGAGCACTCAAGCATTCCTGTCTTTTTTGACAAACAGCTTCCAATTGCTCCCGCCTCCACCTCGGTTTGCTCATTCCCCCCAGGCTGCACTCCCAGCACCTCTCTCCAGAAGAGCCAGGCAGGGCTGAGGAGGAGCAGCCAGGATCCCCTCACCACAGAGCCAGGCTCCAGCTTCCTTCCACCCTGGAGAGAAACTGCGGCGACCTCCAGTTCCACTGCCCGCTCAGGCAGACTGGGCTGAGCTGGGTGTTGGAATAAAGTCGAGATTGAAGAAAAGAGAGACCTGGTCAGCTTGAGAAAAAGGGAGGAAAAACCCAACAGACCGACAGGATGACAAGACAGACAGGCTGCAACATAAAGGGGTCCAGGAGCTGAATGTGTGGAGCTTCCAACCCTGCAAGCCAGAGCTGGGACCAGGCATCATGGACTTCTCCTGCCCCAGCAGAGCTCTGGCACGTGCCAGATCCCAGGGAACACGATCTTCCAAGGAGACAGAGAAGCAGCACCTCCAGGACGAGCAGCACCCGCCTGTCTGCCCGAGGGTGGGAGAGGCCCCAGAGGTTCCCTGGCAGTGGGACAGTGGGGGGATCCAGCAGGGGGACAGTGGGGGGACCTGGCACACTTACAGCCTTTGGCTTGAACGGGGGCTGGATCTCCTTGCGCTCCAGCTTGTCCCAGTCGATGTAGCGGAAGAAGGCGTGCTCCTTGATGTCCCGCTCCCCCTCGGGGCCGCAGCCCAGGCGCTTGGCGGGGTGCTTGGTCATCAGCTTGGGACAGGAGAGAGGAAACAGTCACAGGGTGTCCAACCACTCCCCAAAATGTCCCCTTTGAGAAGTCCCCAGGGAGCTGTGTTTCCCAGCTGGACACGCCAGGACATCTCACATCAGAGTCCCACCTCTTCCAGATGCCTTTGGGGCTCCAAGGAGAGGACACTGAGGAAGAAGCTGGAGTGACTCCAGGGACAGGGAAGGTTGACAGTGGCTTATGAGAGCAGACCATGCAGATGGCAGGTACATGAGCACTGGCGGGATAGCACATCCCCTCTCCCTCTGGGAATGGAACTGGTTTGCCAAGGAACAACCTCGGGGTGCTGGCAGAGCTCCCTCAGCACCTGGCTGCAGCAGTGGACCTGCCCAGCAGTCCCTTTGCTTGGCACAAACTTCTCAGCACCTGCAGAGTTAACTCTAAAACCCACTGCCCGTTTAAGATGAACAATCTGCCCTCCAAAAGTTTCATCAGCCCTGGAAGCAGAACCCCCTCTCCTCCAGAGCTGTGGCAGCACAGACACGAGGTGGATTTCTAATGAGAGAGTCAATTTGGAGAAAAAACAGAACAAACAGTCCATTAATGTTGTTTATCATCTAAACTTCTCCTCTTCACTGGCTCAATAAGGGAAAGAGGCCCCAGGAATTACGGGCAGCTGTACAACATTAATATCCTGAGGCAGGGTTTGAGCCGTGTTCAGAGATCAGATGGAGATTTCAGAGATTCACAAGATGTTGATAAGGATGGAGAATACGAGCTTTATTCCTGCAACAAAAGCACTGCTTTATTAAAAGCAGGGCAATTCATCCTGATCAAGGATTCAAGCCTGACTCTGTGTCCCAGGGCTGGGGGTCTGTAAGACCCCTGGGAGGGACAGGAGGTGCCAATGCTCTGGCTGGGGAGCTGAGACACCTCCCACCCATGTGCTTGGATACAGGTCAGCCCTGCCACCCTGACGGCACAAAACAAACTTGCTCAGGAAAGCTGATCTTTAACAGCTGCAATAGGGCACTGAAAGCAAGGAAAACCCTGCGAAAAAAAACCCAAAAAAACCTAAACCCCTAAAAAGACAAAAAAACCCCAACAAATACAAGGTAAGAGCAGAGCCACCAACTGCTCTGTGTGCAAACAGCTCTACATCCCTGGCCTCAAGCTGTGATGGCATCTGCAGCTGGAAGAGTGATGGAGAGCAGCTTCCGTGAGGCAGCACCCCCCTGGAAAGCCCATCTACAAACAGTGAGGGCCTGGCAGGCTCTGCAGGCTGGGCCAGGGATTTTCCAGCCTCTGCTCAGGGCGAGGATGTGACTGGCATCAGCATCAGCCTTGCAGAGCCCGTCCTCAAGCAGGGAGCCAAGCTGGAGGGCCAGGGAGGGAGGGGCCAGGGGGCCAGGGGCCAGCCAAAACAAAAGCAAGAATGTTTTTCCAACTTGCTTTTTGTTAATAATTGAGTTTCCCTTGGCATTGCAGCACACAGCCCTTTATAAAATAAAAACCCAGCAACAAATCCCAGAAGCCTGGGAAGGTGGCAGCGGTGACATGTCTTGGCCTCTTGAACACGCACGGACAGCAGCTCTGATGAGCTTTCCTCAGGCAGCAGCACCAGGGGAAATGCCACCCAAAACTCCTGTAAATACTCCCAAAATACTGTGGAAAACACGCCATTTCATGCCTTTGCCATCAGGCAGAGATTAACGAGGGAGCTGATAGCCACAGACAATCTGCTCCCCCGGAAAGGGCAGCTTTGCTCAGGCACCACCAAACCCCTCGGTGTGGGGTGGGAAAGGCCGGGACAGGAGCCCAGCCCTGGCTCCTGGTAACCAACCTGGGGCTCAGGAGAGCCACCCTGCACCACCTGCACATGGACACAGCAGCCCTGAGATCAGCCTGCAGACACAAGTCCAAGCTGACAGCAGAGCAGGGGAATGCTCCGTTTGATCCCTTAATTGCCGCTGACTGGCGAGTCCCAGAGCCCGGGGAATGCTCCGGTTTGCTTCCCAGCCAAGGATCCCTGATTAACACCTATCTCTGGGCTCTGCTCAGTCCCAGGCTTTCTCTGTTCCACCTCCCAGCAGTGCAGCAGGAAGGGGTGACTGGCACTGGCACATCGGAGTGAAACCGTGGGGAACAGGAAAATGGGTTTGGAGAAAGTGGTGGTGAAATCCCAAACCCCTCCCAGGTAAGGGCAGAAGTTTCTCCAGATCCCTGGACTGTTACAACGCTGGGTTTGTGCCCTGCTGGCAGCCCTGCCACACCTCAACACAACTCATCCAGAGCCATTTCACTGTATTCCAGGGGAAAATGTAAACACTTAGTTCCCAGTTTACTAAAAATTTCTTAAATACCACACAGAGTTTAATTAAACTTTCTGGTGTAGCGGTTTGGTGGTGGCAAAAAATGGCAAGAGGTTTTGAAACAACAGTAACACAGAGGGAACCACCGCTTTGCTACAAAAAGCCACAGAAATTTATGGAGAACCAGCCCTTGGTGCATGGCCAAATATCCTCCCATGCAGCCTCCCATCTCCAGAGTGAGAAAAGCCATGGCAGCTACACCCAGCAGCCGCTGCAGCCGCAGTCCCTGCTCGTTGATTTACAGCACCCACATTGTGCCTGACGCAGCAGCAAACAAAGCCAGCACTGAGCCTGGGCCCTGCTCCAGCCTCTGCTGCCCCGGGACCGGGGGATGCTCAGCAGCACTGAGTGTCCCCCATCCATCCCCCTGCCTGACCAGGAACAAGCTGGATTTTCCCTTTACATCCCAAACAACACCAGCAAGAGGATGGGAGATGGTGACAGCCTCTGTGGGAATCCCCCTCCAACCACCCGTGTGGTTTCTGAATTAAGGCCTTGATTTTCCTGCATTCTGCTGCCTGTGGCAGGGCAGCACCCCCTCCCTGTGCCCCATTCCAGGTGGGAACACCTGCAGCAGCTTTTCCCCATGGGACAAGTGAATATTCCTCTTTAACACCAGCTCAGAATCCTGGCAACGCCGGGAAGAGGCTCTGAAATGCCGCAGTGGGAGCGTTAAGCGCAGGATGTGTCATTTGTAGATAGAAACACTATTTTGAGATAGAGAACATTCAGATATTTTCAATATTAACTATTATAAGCAAACATTTCTTAAATTCCTACACAAACACATATTTATAGCAGTGTGTGGCACTGGGGGTGAGATGAGGCTCAGTCCCAAGCACACAGAACAACACCAGGACCTCGCCAGCCTTTATCCATCACATCAAATTAACTCAGGCTGCAATTAAGTCCGGCCTAGGCCCAGTCCATGGAGAGCTTGGGATGCTGGTGAAGGCAGAACTTCACTGCAAATTAAGAGATAGGATAATGAAAATGCTGCCCTGACCTCATGGAGACACCACCAGCCCTGAGCTTCAGGTTGTCCTGAAGGGCAGCTTATCACAGCTAAGTGGAAGGATGAAGGTTTTGTATCTGATCTTAAGAAAACTATTTGGGGATCACATCCATTTTCCCCAAGCATCATTTTTCATTTCAGGCAAAGGTTCACAGAGCTGCCTTGTCCTCACCTGGTGGGGCACAGGGTCTCTGGGCAGGAGCCCTCCCTTCCCACCTCCCAGCCAACACCCCAATTCTCTCCTGACCCTCCCCTGCCCCCGCCCCCATGCCAGCCCCAGGTCCCAGCTGTATTTCTCCTCAATGTAAGACACAGAGAGGATGCAGGTGTTGTTCTTACCTGGGTTTAGTACATACACACATGGTAGCACGAGTTGTGGTTTTAGGACTGGAGGGCACAGGCACCAGGACCCAACAGTGTCAGACCCTGCTCGTGCTGGGGAGCAGCGGGGTGAGCTGGGACCCCCCAGGGGTGCAGGACCTCACTGCCCACGCTCCCCCAACCCAGCAGAGGACCCAGCCCAGCCCTTACCCCTTTGCAGATCGCCACAGCCTCCTTGGACATGGACTTGGGGTAGGCGACGTTGTGCTCCATGATGGACTGGAAGAGCTCGTCCTCATCTTCCCCCTCAAAGGGGGCCTAGAGCAAAGCAGACACAGCTTCAGGGGCATTCCTGCATCTCGAAGCTCCCATGAGCTGCTGTGCTCCTTGGCCGTGGAGCCAGCCCCAGGAGTGCCACACGGTGACACGAGTCTTGTCATTGCAGCCCCTGGGGCTGCACCCCCAGCTCCAAGGAGATGCTCCATCCTCATGCCAAGCACGGCAAATCCCACGGTCACAATGGAATGGACCCAGCCCAGAGGAATCAATTAAAACCCAATTACCTGGCCAGCCAACATCTCATAGAGCAGGACTCCAAACGCCCACCAATCCACAGACTTCCCGTAGGGCTGGTAAGCAATTATCTGCAAACAACAGGAACAGCAGTGTTACACTCCTGGCTCTGACCTAGTGGCACAGGGCAAAGCGATCCCGAGCTGTAGGGGGTCACAAGGACAGGGTTATTCCCTGGGACACATTTCAGCACTGAAATCCCTCAGCCGAGTGCACTCCAAGTCCCTCCCACTCGCTCTTTACCAGCGCTCTGGGAAATTCGGGTGTGAACTGTTCACACCATAAAGGCCTTTAAAAGGAAAGAGCACTTAAAAGAAATCCCCTGCCCTGTGCAGTCTCCCACTGCCCGCCGGGCAAGGTCACACCTCAGCAGGTGACAAGCAGCTTTGTTCAGAGGGAATCACACATGGGGCCGTTCGAAGGCTGTACCTGTCACCTGGGCACGCAGAGCTCTGCCCGGAATAGAAAAAGGCCCAAAAATGGGTCAAGCAAATCGCAGGACAGTTTTACCCCGAAGCCACGTTGGCCTGAGCACATTGCAGCTCCCTGAAGGAGGAGGCACAGAGCAGCAGAAGAGCCTGGGCTGGAGTGTGGTCACAGCACCACAACCACACAACCTGATTGCTATTCCCAAATATTGTGGGATTGCTCCTCTGAGACCCATGGGCAGCAGGCTTTAATGCCTTTCCTGGGTGTCAAAGTGATTTGCATCCTAATTTCCCATTTGCTGTTTTTCTTTTGGAAAAAGACGAATTACAGCAAGGAGAAGAAAATAAGAGTTAAAGTGAAAACACTCGGGCGAACACACGGAGAACTGGTCATTTGTCCTGCTTTGAAGGAGCATTAATCACCCACAGCGACAAGCTCTGCACCAACACCACCAGTATTAATCCTGGTGGGATGAGGGATGGAACATGTTTGATCCAATAATGGGAAACCTCACTGGCTGCAGCAAACACAATGAGGTTTAGCACACGAGTGCACTGATGTCCTAGCAAAGAATATCTCTCTAAAATATTTAAATGAATAAATATTAACTTCATCGTTGCAAATTCAGCAGACTGACAAGATTTTAGAGGGATATTTTTATGTGAAGGGAACAGACTTTTGAGAATAATTACTCCTCTGAATTTCACAAGTCTAGCATTAAACTGTGCCCATACAGCACTTCACGGAAGTGTCCTGTGTGAGTCTATCACATCAGTAATAAACAAATGCAAAGCCACTTTGTGGGGATCTAGAGCCATGGATGGGGAGCCTCTCCCCACTGGACACATGGTCCCTCACTGCAAACAGTGAGCTGGAGAGATCTAAGGATTTCCACTCCACATGAAAATATTATCCACTGATAATTCCCTGTTTCTCGCCGGTCATGTTGTGCTGGAAGTTTCTATCACACACAGTGAGGGGCAGAGCTGAGCTCCTGGGTTTGTCATTTCCAGGAGCAAGGGAACATGTGAGGAGCATCCTGTGGTGGCTCTCAGCATGCCAAGGACAAAACAGGCACAGAGCTGCCAGCAGGATGGACATGGGAAAAACCCCGAGAGGGAAACCACGCTGCAGGGAGAGCAGCACGAGGATGTGCTGCTGTTTGAGGTGGAAGCAGGACACAGCACAACAGGGAGGCAGATCCAGCATCCCTGTTCCCTTAAGGGGATGAGGGGATGGGCAGTGCCGAGGGCACGAACTTCGCAGGCTGATGGTGAATTCCTGAACGCCCATTTCAGCTGGAAAGCTGCCCAAAGCAAGGTCACCCCAGGAAGGAGGAGCAGGGAGGCTGCCCGGATGCACACGGACCATCAGCCACCCTTCCTGTCTGTACCTCGGGCGCGATATAGTCCGGAGTGCCACAGAAGGTCTTGGTGGTCACCCCGTCCCAGATGTTCTCCTTGCACATGCCAAAGTCAGCGATCTTTATGTGCCCCTCGCTGTCCAGCATCACATTGTCCAGCTTCAGGTCTCTGCAGGGCGAGAGCAAAGCCATGACACAACACACGACACGAGTCTCCCAGAGCTCTGCTGCGGCTGAGCTCTGCCTGCGTCTCACACCCAGACCCTTTGTAGCATAATGTTTGGGGAAATGAGTAAAAATAAGTCAGAGATCTGTCAGGATGGAGTGTTTATTTTACTTTTAACCCGCAGGAATGCCGTGCCGGGCACAGCGCTTTGAAGTGTGTGATGGAAAACACTCATCTGGCAGGAGATGGATTTAATTGATTTTCTTTCTTTGCTCCCATGAAAATCAAAGTGCTCTTAGAGCTCTCACGATGGAGAAGCACCTACTCAGCACATGTCCCTGCCTCACCTGTGCTCTGCTCCCTGAAATACAAACCAGCTGTGTTTCCCTCTGATCCTCACCCCCAGAACACCTGTTTGTGGTACCCAACCCTCAGGAGCTCTGCTCCTTTGCACAAGCTGCAGACATGGATCCAACCACAGATCCCCGGATCCGAATCCCAGCCTTGAGCCACCACTTCAGAGGTGGATGCTCCAGACTCAAGGACACTTTTGCAGCAAACACTGGGTGTTTTGGTGCAATTTATACATTCTGGCTGGGTTTAAGGCTGTATTTTCTAATTATCATGTCAGCGCTTAGAACCCTGACAGGCCAAAGGCAGACGGACATGAGCTGGGATTCGGATTCGGAGGAAGGAAGGAAGCAGAGCCACTGGGGACCAACAGACCTAGAATCTCTCTGTAGCAGCTGATGGCAAAAAACAGCCCTCACGTCAAGTTTGTTCCACTCCTTTCATCTTCAGCATCTCCTGACTCCAGCAGCACTGTTGGCATCTCCCTTTACAGAGCACTTAATGGTATCTGACACTCATTAGGATGCTCTGCTCCACCCTGGGCTCTGGGAATTCTCCCAAGCAGGGGAGAGCAGTGAATGCTGGTTTCACAGCTAAACCAGCAGCCTGTGAGGCTGGTCCGGCACGTGGCTACCTCTGGGTGCTGGGATCATATTGGGAATGGCAAAGAAGCCTCAGTGGCTGAAGCAGAAGTGACCGAGTGGCACTGCAGAGCTCAGAACGAGCCACTGGCAAGCGCTGACTCCAGTGGCAATGGTAAGAGAGCAGTGCCCTGCAGCCAAATTCGGGGCTTGGAGCTGGTCCAGGCTGCCAGGGAGCATTTGTGTTGTGTGGAGAGAAACACATGGAACAGGGGCAGGAGAGAACCAGAGCTGCCTTCCCATGAACCGGGGTAAAGCAGGAACCTCCTCCAAACCAGGGGCACCCCGCAGCTCCCAGCTCCCTTTTGGGTGTGCACATCACATGTTGATGGTTGAACTCAGGGATTCCACAGGTCTTTTCCAACCTTAAGGATCCTTCATCCTACCTGTGGGCAGCTCCCAGACCCCATCCATGGCACAGGCAGGGAGAGCCCCGGGCTGGGGGCTGTGGCCAGGGCGGGACCCCCAGAGTACCACGCTCTGCCCATGGCTCTGGCTCTGGCTGGAGCTCAGGGGGAAGGGAGGGAGGAGGAACCCGCTCACCTACCGATAAATGATGCCTTTGCTCTGCAGGAAAAAGAGCCCGATGGCTATTTCTGCTGCGTAGAATCTGAAAGAGAACGTTTAAAAGGAAGACTGATAATTAAAGGAGATAAATGAAAACCTTCCTGATCAGACGGCAGCGAAGGAAACGCGTCAGGCAGATGTGACCAAAGCTCAAGGTAGCCACGGCAGAGAAATTCCAGAGAAGGATCACACGAGGATGATCCAAGGCAGCTGCGCTGGCGCCAGGCAGCGATGCCACCGGGCTGCTGGGGGCTGTCACTTCTGCTTGCACAAATTAAGCAGGAGCTGGATCCACGGCTGCTCCTCACAACACGCTGGCAGTGAGGCCCGGAAAGTTTTCCCTGCTCCCGGAGCCAGCAGGTACTGCCACCACTGGCTTTTGGGAATATTCTGGGCCTCAGAGGACTCTGCCAGGGACAGGAAACCAGTTCAGCCCATCAGGCTCTGCTCAGTGTTTGTGGGTTTGTGGGTTGTCTGAAGGCTTTCAGGAACACATCCTGCTCTGCCCAGCTCTCAAGGAACAGGAGCCAAAAGCCATCAGTTAACACTTGGGTTGGCCACCCTGGCAGAGGAGCCAAAACCCAACATCTCTCTCATCCCCCAGGAAAGGACCAGGCAGAGCACAGGCCTGGTGTCTCCGAGGAAGCCTCCAAATGTTCTTGCCTTGTGCTTTTATTTACCTAAATTTATTTATTTAGCTGAATTATTTACAAGTACAATGTACCCCAAGGGTGAGGTGGAGGCACTGGCATCCTTAGCATCAGGCAAAGAGTTCTCCTGCATCTTCCCATTCCTGCTGTTTCCCCTCCCTCTCTGCCCAGGAGATGCACAGCAAAGCCTGTGCCTTGGACTCTGTTTCCAGCCACGTGACCCAGGTACATCCCATACCTACCCCAAAGGTGCCAAACCCCTGCACTTACACAGCGTGGGGCTCCTTGAACCTCCCGACCTGCTGGATCTGGTACATCAAGTCCCCACCATTCACGTATTCCATCACAAAATACAAGCGATCCTGAAGGGAAAAAGCAAGCAGTTAGCAACAGGATTATCAGAGCAGGGAATTTGCAGGGGTCAGAAACAGGAGCCAAGGTGACTGGCAGCTCCAATCTGTAATTCCATGGAAATACAGTCATCATCCCTGTCCTCCCCGTGGGGTGCAGGAGCTCCTGTTCATACAGAGCCCGTAAGTACTAATTCCTTTGGAATGCTCAGGACTGGAGCTCTGCCCCTCTGCAGACAGATCCACTGGAGAAGGCAAGTGGAGGAATCCCTAAACCAGAGGTCTTTCACTTCCCAGGAATACATTTGCTCTTCTTGACAGAAGCCATTTTCAGAGTGTTGTTGAGGCAGGTCCTTGCTGGCATTTCCCCGGGCACTCCATGGCTTCGGTCAAGGGATGCACAGGAGACATGAGCAGGTCCCATGGGGACCAAACTCCATCCATAACCACCAGGATTCGGCCAAGCACCAGGAGGGACGTGTGACATTCGCAGCCCTCTCCCAGGATGGCAGTGCTGGGGTGCACAGGTCTGCAGGGGACCCCTGGTCAAGCTGGGGAGGCAGGAGGGCGCTGCACCCACCCCCCTCACTCCTTCCAGCCTGGTCTGAGGGGTCACTCTGGTCATGTTCACATGGGGTTAGGGAGTCCAGAGGAGTCCAGAGATGCTCTGAGGGCTGGAGCCCCTCTGCTCTGGAGCCAGGCTGGGAGAGCTGGGGGTGTTCACCTGGAGAAGAGAAGGCTCCACAGAGACTTTAGAGCCCCTTCCAGAGCCTAAAGGGGCTCCAGGAGAGCTGGAGAGGGACTGGGGACAAGGGTGTGCAGTGACATGGGCCCTCCATGCATGAGAGCCCAGTGACAACCCCAGGCTGCCCCATCCCACCCACGGAAGGCAGGAAGGACACAGAGGCTGAAGCACTGCAGGAGCTGCAGGTTGGCAGCATTACATAATATAAAATTTCCCATTGCTCATTTCCTCCTTAAATAAGCCTTGCCCTGCTTTCCAGACAGGAAGGACAGGGAGCCCACAAGAGATGCAGCTGGAGCACTGCCATAACCAGGGCTGTGGAGGAGCTGGGGCTCAGCACCCACTGGGCACTTCCCAGCCAGAGGAACTGGGGTCAGCAGCTCCTGCCCCCAGCACAGCCCATCCCACCCCACCCGGCTGTGGGGCAGTCCCAGAGCAGCCAAACAGCAGCACAGGGGCAAGGGGGCTGTGTAAAACATGTGCCACTGATGGGATAGAACGGGGAATTCGGCTTTTCAGCCGCCTGGCGATTCGGGAGCACCCCCTGTGTGAAGGACAGCCCTGGCAGGCGTCCGGCCAGCCCCGGGGGAGGCACATGCAGCAATGTCACCTTGAGCAGCCACCGCCACGGCAGCCAGCCCGTGACAGCCACGGGAGAGTGGAGCAGCGCCGGGCTCGGCTGCAGCTGCCTCCTAAATATATCGATCTGCTTCAAGGAGGAAGAATATTAAAAAGACGGGCTCTTGAAACAGCCAGCTGAGCTCTAAAAGCAGGAGCTGAGCTTTCCTCATTTGGGTGGGGAAGGGAACGCTGGTGCTTCAGGGGAAGAAATGCCATGACTAAAGCAGGCAGATGGCTGGGCAGCCCACAGGCTGGGAGGGAGGGATGGGCACGGAATGCTGTCCTGGCTCCTGTCAGTGGCAGAAAGGACGGCGTCTGTCCAAGTCTGGAGCATCCACACTCGCTGAGCAGCAGCACGGCACGGAGATGTAAATCCACTGCAGAGCCTGGCATGGAGCTGGTGACACTCGCCCTTCCCTGGGCAGCCAAGATGCAACTCCCCGGGCTCCTTTCAGTGCCCTTCTAATTAACTGCTCCATCCCCTGCCTGGCTGCAGGCTGGGAGCAAGAGGCAGAGCCAGGACAACAACCACACTCCCCATCCACCCCTTATTAGATATTGGGGAGGAATTCTTCCCTGCGAGGGTGGGAAGGCCCTGGCACAGGGTGCCCAGAGAAGCTGTGGCTGCCCCTGGATCCCTGGAAGTGTCCAAGGCCAGGTTGAACAGGACTTGGAGCAATCTGGGTAGTGGAAGGTGTCCCTCCCTGCCCATGGATGATCTTCAAGGTCTCTTCCCACCCAAACCATTCCATGATTCTGTGATTTATCATCTCAGTGTGGCTGTGGCTGCTGTGCCCTTCACTGCTGTGACCCAGAGGTCACAGCAAAGGCACAGCTCACCTGGGTACACCCAGGGAGCCCCATCTCACCCCCCCTCCCAGAGCCCAGGCTCTGACCTGGGACCTTTCAGAGCACCCCAGATCCCCCAGCACAGGCACCTCTCGCCCTCCAGCCCCAGGTGGGAGCTCTCTCCTTGCTCCTCTTCCCTTTTTCTTTAAAACGCAGATTTAGGGCTTTTCTCTCTCCCAAAGCCGCTGAGCCAACAGCCCCGGTGGAGAATTGTGCTCTGGACTGTGCTCCCAGAAATCAAAGTGCTTTGTGCCAGCGTTTGATAATACACCCTGCTATACATTTTGATTACATTACAAATACGATTACTATTAAGCTACTATAGGTCTGCCAGGAATAATCCTGCACTGACTCACTTCAGATGCCAGGGAGATGCTGTGTGAAATAGCTGCTCCTGCCACATCCTGATTGCTGTGCTGCAAAGCCGGGCCGCGGGCTTTAAATACACTCAATGTGTTTGGTAAATGAAATTTCTGGAATAATATTAAAATGTAATCCTCCTGAAAAGCATTGTCATCTTTCTAAAGGACTCTGCTGATTCCCTCTGCCGGCTCCCACTGACGTGTACCTGGACATTCTCATTCACAGGCTGCTTGAGGGCCGGGCAGGGATTGTACTAAAGGTCCCCTGTCCCCCTCTCCACTCCTGACTCATACAAACCCAATCATACACCCATGGAAAACTGGATTTCCTGCAGTTTGGATTAGGTTTCTCCCTTTGCTCAGGGCTTTGACCAGAGGAATGAGTCCTGGGAAAAAGTGCAGCACTTTGCTATTGAGCCATAAGGGATGTTGTGGGATGAGGGCACCTGAGGGGCTGGGAAATCACCTCCAGTGTCCCCAGCAGCTCCCTCGTGAACACATCTCAGGGTGCAGCTATTGTACATTACACTTGCATGTCACACCCCCACATTTTGGCCCTGGAGGCACTTTTGCCAGTGAACTGGAGAAGGTGTGAGGCTGCCAAGGCAGAGAATACGCAATTGCTTTGGCAAATGCAGTGATGTACAGAGAACATAAAATCCTGGAACGGTTTGGGTTGGAAGGAACCTTAAAGCCCATCCAGTTCCATCCTCTGCCATGGGCAGGGACACCTTCCACTATCCCAGGGTGCTCCAAGCCCCGTCCAACCTGGCCTTGGACACTATTCCACTCCATTTTGCAAAGTGTCGGGCTCCCAGTGCTCAGGGTCCCCAGCCCACCACGCCCCTTGGTGGGGACAAGCTGTGGCAGCAGCTCTTACCATGGTCTGGAAGCAGGAGTGGAGCTGGGTCAGGAACGGAGGCTTCCCAGAGAGAGCCAGGACGCGCTTTTCCACCATTGTGCACTCCACATCATCGTCCTGGATCACGACATCCTTCTTCAGGATCTTCACGGCGTAGAGCTCGTCCGTGCCCTTCCTCTCTGCCAGCATCACCTGCACGAGGGACAGGACACGTGTGGGACCAAGGGAAACGTGGATCTACAGTGCCTTGAGCTGGAATAGTCACAGCTAATGGCTCATTGTCCTGTGGCTCCCCTCACAGCCCTGGGGAGAGCTGCAGGTGCCAAGCTGCAGAAAGCTCCAGGGGTATTCCCAGAAGCATTTTGGGACACTAAGTCTAAGGAGGAACACATCTCCTTCCTCACCACCTCATTGCCAGCCCAAGGGGTTTGATGATATTGGAGCCCAGCTCACCCTCCAGCACCCTCACCCCTGAGTCAGGGCCTGGTTTGGCACCCTCGCAGTGCCACCTGCATTGGGGGAGGGTGTCAAGAGGCTGAACACAGAGTCCATCAAATTACAAGGTGGTAAATACTTGAAGTGGAAAAGAGTTAGTCTCTAGTGAATAGTAAGAAAAAACCCACATGATTTTCTCTGCCTCACCCCCTCCCTCCACAACAATGAGCAAACCCCATCATGTGCTGGTTCATCACCCAGCCAAGGCCCCTCTCAGCCAGAAGAATCCATCCAACCTCCTGTTTCCAACCAGTCCCACCCATTTGCAGGTTTATTTATTGCAGTAAAAGGGATTCACTGCCTCTGCTGGTGCAAATCCCTCGGGTTTATCCCATCAACCCAGCGAGGGTCCCCTGCCTGACCCACTACACTCCATCAGCCTAAGCTGCTCCTTGGGCTGCCAGCAAATAAACCGAGTCTGAAACCTCACTTTGCTCCCCATTCTCCCTCTCACACTCTCTCATCGCCTTAGATTGGAGTGCTGTGTGGAATTGAATTGCTTTTCATTTGAAGGAGTCGGCAGAAATCCTCCAGTCACATCAGGAACAGCAGCTCGGGAGTTTTGGAAATAAATTACGTGAAGTCAACATCGACAGGGTGGAACTGAAATGTGCTTCAGGCTGGGGCAGATGGGCAGAGGACACATGAATGGGTCTCAGGGTGATTTTAGAGACACCAAGGATAGCAGAATTAACCCTCTTGTGTTGCAGCCCTCTTGTGTTCCACAGGCTGTGTGGGGCAGTGGGGGAGTCCCCATCCCTGGAGGGATTTAACAGATGTGCAGATGTGGCACTTGGGGACAGGGGGTAGTGGTGGCAGTGCTGGGGTTGGACTCAATGGTCTCAGAGGGCTTTTCCAAGCCCTCTGATGATTTTGTGATTCCATTCTGTGACACAGCCTGAGGACCAGGGATGATGAGGCAGGGGAAACAGTCCCAGGACGAGGTCTGTGGTGCCACCCACTAATTTGAGTGCAGAGAACAGGGAACAGCCCTTTGTGAGCAGCTCTGGCGCGTTCCCGGCGCTCGGCTGAAGCCCGGGGGAGCCCGGCTGTCCTTGACATGCTGCTCATCAGGATTAGCTGGGACTGGCACTGGGGCTCCTCAGTGCCAAGGGCTCTGGAAGAGGCGCTGACATTCCCATTTCCGTCGGTGGGATGGGATTGCAGCGGCCACACGCTGGCTCATCCTGCAGCAGGGCTGAGCTGTGGGCTCAGGGTGTGTCAGGGGCTTCGGGATGGGATTTATTCACCCCCGGATCCTTGAAGAACGTTGGGAACCCAGAGCAGCTGGTTGTGATGCTGGGATGGAACCCAGCAAGGCACAGGCACTGGGACCAGCTGTGGCTGCCCCTGGACCCCTGGAAGTGTCCAAGGCCAGGTTGGACGGGGCTTGGAGCAACCTGGGACAGTGGGAGGGGTCCCCTGCCCATGGCAGGGTGGTACTGGGTGATTTTTAAGGTCCCTTTCAACCCAAGCCATTCCCTGTTTCTGTGCCAGGGCAGCAGACACAGCTGCCTCACACAGTCTTTGCACCTCTGCCCTCCCCTGTGGTTCTGCCCAAACTGAACTGTTTTGGTTCATTGCCTCCATTTATCACCATTTTACACAAGCTGAGCTTTACAAGGCACCACACACAGGTGCTAAAACCAGAGCTAATTTTTAGGTGATAAAAGCAGAAGAGCTTTGGCTGCTCAAAATTGGTGGAAAAGAAGTAACCGCTCCAGGAACATATTTTGAGGGAAAATTAAACCTGTCACCTGAGGGTAAGAGCATTATATACAATATCAGTTATATACAGACCCGCCTTGCCATCCACAACCCTTTCAGAGGAAAGCTAACTAAAGCAGGGAGCCTCTGAGCGTGGCATCTGCCTCTGCCCCGAAGGGACCACGCTGAGGACGTGGCTCCCACCCCGATCCGCAGCACGAGGCAGAGCTTGGCTGGGGTACCACCATAAATGCAAAAACTGCTCGAGGCCATACATGGCTGTGAATGGTTCATGGAGCAGCTTCCCAGTGACATGGCAGCCCTGAGCACAGCTGAGCCAGCCCTGCTCCCTGGGATGTGAAAGGCAAAAGGACTTTCCAGCTGCTGACAATCAGCTGGGGCACACACAGGGAATGGCCGGGTGTGAAGTGTGTGCCCAGGAGGGCAGGCTGGAAACCACTCACTGCTGCACTCCTGAGGCACCTCTGGGCTGGATTCCCCTCTCCTGTATTAGAGAATCCCAGAATCCTTTAGGTTGGGAAAGACCTCCAAGGTCACTGAGTCCCAGCTGTGACTGATCCCCACCTTGTCCCCAGCCTGGAGCACTAAGTGCCACCTCCAGGCCTTCTCTGGACACCTCCAGGGATGGGGACTCCAAACCTCCCTGGGCAGCCCCTTCCAAGGCTTGACCACCCTTTCCAGGAAGAAATTCCTGCTGGTGTCTTCCTGATGTCTGAAGGTGTTCAGATACCAAAGACCCAAACAGCTGAGTGCCCCCAGCACAGTGCAGAGCCCAGGATGTGCATGGGTGACAGAGGGAGCAGGGACCCAGCCTCGCCCATGCCCTGCCCTCCTGCCACGTTCACACCGAGAGCAGAGCAGAGCATTGCACAGCTTGAAGGTTATCACAGCCCAGGAAAACTCTCCCACTGCACTGGGATCCAGAACTGCAGCGGCCAAAGGCTCCGCCCTGCTCAGCAAAACAACACAAACCCCGAAAAGCCTGACAGCTCGAGAGCACGACAGATTGATTAGCTGCAAAAATATGAGCAAGCCACCTAATTTCACTTTCCTCTATTTATAATACAGCAAAGCAAACCCAGGGTGGGCTGTGCCAAGCGCTGCCTCCCTCCGTGGGAGCGTCTCCCTGCTCGTGCCAGCCCCGTGGAGCTGCCACCAGCCACGATCCTGGGGAGCCCACAGAGAGCCCAGAGCACCAGGAGCATCTGTGTCCTGGGGCTACACATGCCAAGCCAGGACCACACACCCCCAAGCCCCTGTTTTCCAAGCCAGATCCATTTTCCATCCCCTAAACCCTGCTGCCTGGCTCGGGGGACCTCCATCTGCCAGCGCACTCGCTGGGAAGCAGATTGCATTCTTTTTTAACTTTTTATTGGTGCAGAAAAAAGCTGATATTTAATTTGATTTATTCCTGTAATATAGAGTATTTGCTTGGGAATGCTCCAGCATAAAAACTGGAGATATTCTGAACACAGAGAAACCAAGTTAGTTAAACTCCACCAAGGCCAGCACGTTTGTACTCCTGACCCTGGACAGCCGAGTGTGGAGAGAGCAAAATACTGAGCAGTAAATCTGAGGTCCTGATGCCAAAGGGTTAATAGAGACAGACAGAGGCTCACTAAAACAGTGTGATTATAGTCCAAGAGCTCTCCCAGCCAGCAGGGACTGGGAGGAGGGAGGCTGGCAGCAGGCAGCCAGGCACAGGAGCAGGTGCCAGCCCTGGAGGGGGAAGGACACCGTGCCAGCCTTGGAGAAGCTGCTGGGCACAACAAGGGCTGGGGAGCTGCGGGGAGCTGGGCTGTTCTCCCTGCTGCAGGCCCCTCTGCCTGGCTCCTCCCGAACATCTGGCACCTCTGTGGGTGCTCAGGGAGTGGGTACAGAGCCGTGGCACCTGGGTGTCCCCGTGCCGGGATGCCGGGGCAGCAGGGATGCCTGGGGAAGTGCAGGCACACGTGAGGGCGAGGCTGCATCTACCCGGAGAAACCAACGTGCCGTTTTAATTAGCGCTAATTAGCATATTTATAACATTCTGTTCCAGGGAACAGTTTCTGTCACACATTCCCTTATATAAGCCAGAGCCGACTGAGGAGTTTGCTAATGTTTCTCAAATTTAAGGGAGGAAGGCGGCAGGGGACACGGCACAACCACAGAGTCTCCAGATGCCAGGCACTGGGTTTGAAAGGGATGAGGTGTTGGGAGGGAGGGGAGAGGGAACATTTCTCCGTGAGAGCAGCACGGGCACGAGGCACGGGGCTTTCCTGCTCCCCGGGATGCCAACCCACAGCAGCAAAGGGGTACCACACCAAGCTCCAGGGCTCATGCTCTGGATGCTGGGGACCATCAGGATCTCCCCATTCCCTGTCTGTCACAAATGTTTCCATGGATCTCTGAGTTCACCACCTCTGGAGAGGGAGCAAACGCCTGTAGAGAAGCTGGGACCTCCCAAAGCTCCAAAGCCAGCAGAAGGCTGGGGAAGGAAGGGCTGCTCCTGCTGCACCCCTGTGCTCAGGGGAGCATCCCTGCGCATACTCCTCATCTCTGCTACCTGCCCAAGGAATGAGCGGGCAGGCAGGGCAATATCCCTGCAATTAAGGCAATTCACTAATGAGAGTGGGGTTGGGCCAGCCGTCACACCAGCAAACACTGCACCCACCTCCTGCAGAGCCCCAGCAGCCCGTGGAGCGCTGGGATCCCGAATAGAAATCAAGAGAGTTGGCAAGACCCCAAGAAAAATGAAGGCTCCAAGTCACATAATTACCAGAAGAAAGAAATTCTGTTACCGCTCACAACCAATCTGGGAAGTCAATTAAAATGTTCCTGTATATTTGTAATTATTAGAGAAGAAGAAACCCCCAACCAAATAAAAAAAGAGCTTTAAAGACACAGCTCATCCCCTGCTTCCCAAAAGGATGGATTTTGTGATGGTCTCATCAGACATCTCTGGGGCTCCCTGCTGTGACACCAGTCTGGAGGGAGCCAAGCTGGGCTCCCAGCACTGTGACACCAGTGCTCCCAGTCAGAGCATGGACAGGTCACACTGGAGCAGCCACATGGCCACAAGAAACACGTGTTCAGTGCAGACAGTGCCGAGGTGGTACCTCACCTTCCCAAAGCTTCCTTTTCCCAGCACCATCAGGAAGTTGAAGTCCGAAAGCTTCATCCGATCCCGGCTGCCGTTGTTGTCGAATTTGGAAATGGCATTTCTTGTCTTCTCATCCGCAGCTTTGGACCCGGTTCCGATCTTGGCTCTCTGCAAAGGTGGACATGGGGTAGGGAGGAAGAGAAAACATTACAGAAAACAGCAGGGAGAATGGGCATTATAAACTCAGTGGATGCTCCCAAAATCCCACCTCAACAACTCTTTCCCAGCTCAAAAACCACCCTGAGCGTTGGGAGACTTTTCCATGGGTGTGATGGGGACAGCACCAAGAAAGGCACTGGAGAAGCTACCAGCCCTGGCACATGGCACTGCTCAGCTTCTGCCCAGTTAATCTCTGCCAGAGCAACTGGGAATCACCCCTGCCTGTGGTCACCCCTCTCCCCACCCCAGCAGGACACAGCAGCCTGCCATGGTACCCTACACCATGTCCAGGTTGTCCAAAGCATAGGAAAGAGGCCTAAATAAGCTCTTTTTGGGCAAAAACTGGCTTCTGTCTCTTACCTCACCAGAAAAAGAGGCGTGAATATAAATGTATTAAAACATGGGATTTTTTATCCAGCTTTACATCCATTACTGCCCTATGGGTCCCTTCCATTTGAGATATTCTGTGATTGTATCTGATACTGGAGGGAATCACAGAGGAAGCCACAAATCCATTTGGAACAGACAGCCCCTCAGACAGACAGACAGCCCCCTCCTGCACCCCCAGCCTCCACAGCTGTTCACTGAGGGCCCTCACAGAGCCCCCCATTCTTAAACACCAGACCCCACCAGTGGCCCAGTGCCTCCTCCCCAGGCCAGGGGCTGTGATGCGCAGATCCTCCTCCTGTAAAAGCTCTCTCACCATTTATTCCCTTTTAATTTATAGAAATGTGTGGCAGTGTGAGGCCTGTGCCGAGCTCAGCCTAGCATGAAATTCCATTAACCCGATCCCGGCGGTTCAATTTGGCTGCTGCTGGCAGCCCCTCCAGATAGCACCTCACGGGGAATCTCAAGCCTTTGCTGCTGCTAATTGGTTCTCACAAGGTTCTCCAGGCTGCAGAATTCCCCACTAAAGGTCACCTGCAGCAATCTCTGAGCATCTGAAAAGCTCCTGCACTGAAAACCTGAGGAATGGTCTCTGGGATTTTCATACACCATTGGTGTGACCACGGCTCTGCCCCGGCACATTCCAGGCTCCAGCACACTTCACTCCTCACTCCCAATGCCAGCACGAGCCCAGCTGGAAGGGGATTCCCTGCCTGAGACACCAACTCCCTCCAAGGGAGGAGTGGGGAACATGCACCAAGGTGAGGGCACAGGTGTGCTCCGGCACCTCTGGGCAATGCGTTTTCTGATCTGTAGACAACTCATCATCTGACTTCCCAGACCATTTTAACACCACTGGAACACCATGAAATACAATAAAAGCCAGGTGTTAGTTCTCTGTAGAGCCAAAAACCATTGGTTGCAGCCAACTGTTGTATTAGAACTGTCTTTTCCTGGATATTCAGGGAAGTTTTGTATAAATAAGATAAAAAAAGAAGGCGAACAGGAGCTAACTCTCCAGTCTCTGCTACAATTACGGAGTTCACACTGAGAACCATAAGGGCAACTCTCTTATTTCTGTATGGCTCATTGCATGTGAGTCCCCAGATGTACCACGCTCATTCCCAGGGTTCTGTGGAGACATCAGCTACACTGAAAAATGGCAAGTATCTGCTAATTCAGCAATGTCTGGATCAATCATTCAGCAAGAACTTCCATGGCTTATTAAGTAGTAAACAGACATTTCTCCTTGGAGCCTCTTTGGGGAGTTGGACCCTGCTCCACGTTCCCTGTACTGCCAGGGAAAGGGCTGCCAGGGAAAGTCCCTTGCCGGGGGCACGGCAGGCAGGCAGTGAGGAAAACCCCTGAGTCCAAGAAAAATCAATTCACCTCAAATTTCTGCCTCAGTTCCTCGTTTCCTTCTTCTCCCTCGGGAGGCACTGGGACGTTGAAATACTCGCCCTCCTCCTGGCTGAGCAGCTTGAACCTGGAGGGACAGAGAGAAGGTGGGGTCAGGGTGGCAGGCGGGGCTGCAGGGAGGCAGGACCTCCCCTCTGCTCCAGCACAGCTCTGCCTCCGCCGTACCAGCATCCAGGGGACCCTTCCCCAAAGTCAGAAGAACCCCCAAACCACCCTCCTCAACAAGCCCCAGACCCTCAGTGGGTGGAGGGATGTTTCTGGGTCCCTCGCTGTCCTGGGGATCCCCACAGCCCAGGGAGCACATCCACTGCCTGCTGTGATGGGCACACAGAACACTGGTGTCACTTCCAAACCAATCCTGACCCCAAACCCCACAGACAAACACGTGTTTCTCGTGACAGCCATGGGCACAGGCGTGGACAAACCTGCTCTCCATCAGCTGCCCCACGAGGACAGCACATGGAACGTGCCAATGCCGGGCGGGCGCTGCCAACCCTGAGCACACAGACAGGATGCTCCTCCAAAGGAGGAGAAGAGCTTAAGCAGCAATTATCAGAAATCGTGGAAACGCCACTCAGATCCCAGGCATTTCACCCTGCGGGGGGCTCCACATCCAGGATTGGCCCCACATCCACCCCATTGGCCGAGTGTTATCCCAGAGGCTGCTCCAGGAACAAAGCCCTGTCTGCACAACACAGGGACAGGCTCTGCCTTTGAGCTTGTTTTCTCCATTAACTGCAGCTGTTTAGATATGAAATATAGATCAGAGCTCCTTCTCCTTCAGTTTACTCTAGCCAGCACTGTGCAAGGAAAATTACTTAGATCTCCACTTACATGACTTTTAAAAGGCTGGAAAGCGCTCAGGCTTTGGGCTGCACCAGGAGCGTGGCACACACGCACCCTTACAGGTGACTGGGAACTCGGGGGGAAGTGACAACTCCCCGCTGTTCTCCAGAGGAGCCATGTCCCCATCAGGGCCTGGCTGGTGATGAGTGAGGCACACACCGTGCCCAGCTCAGCGGGGACAGGACAGGGCTGGAGAGCAGTGGGAGCACCCGCAGCTCTGACCAGGAGTGGCACAGTGTGGGCACCCAACCCGCCTAATTCCTCCTCCTCATCTCCGTTCTCTGCTCTCAGGGAGACAAGTCCAGCTTCCATGGTGGAAAAATCAGTCTGGGGTATTCACTCAGCTTGTGAAGGCACCTTAATTACATGCAGGGTTTGGTTTCCAAAAGACATTTAATATCTCTTTTCAATTATGACACTGCCATGGACAGGTAACACAGCTCTCAGGCACCAGTGCCTGGGGGAAAACCAGGGAAATAAGGCACCATGTGTCCTGCTGGGGGAGATAAAATGGGAACGGAGAGACCCATCCAGGGGTGTTCCAGACCCGCTGCGTTCATGGATCAGTGGTGACGAGCGGCTGTAATTACACATGCTGTAGTTCCTCCTTGTTCTGAGCAGTGCCCTCCACAGCCCATGAGCTCCAGCCAGGAGTCACAGCTCAGAGGGGTCCCCCCAGCACCCCCTCGCAGCCCTGCTCTCCCACAGGCCTGAGGAAACCACGGTGTCTCTCCAGTACAGAAACTGAGGGAATCCAAGCAGAAAATGCTGGAAAGTGCCTGTCTGGCAGATGCTGGCAGGCGGGGCCAGCTCCTCCCCAAGCCCCCGCAGTGAGAGCCCGTGGGAGCACCAGCCCTGTGGGCAGAGCAGCCCTGGGTACGTGTGTGTGCCCCTGCGAAGGAAAAGCCCCCTGAGGGCCCCAGCCCAAGGACATGGAGGAGGTCACACAAAGCTGGGCACTCAGACACTGCCCTGGCACTCCTGGGCACCACACAGACACCCCCCATGGCACCAGTGACCCTCACCAGCCCCAGGGGTGGAGCAGCACCTTCCACGGAGCTGGGGCAGGTGGCTGGAGCAGAAGGAAGCTGGCAAGGTCCGAGGGGCTGCCACACCTCCCACCTACAAACACTCTGGGCTGCTTTGTGCCCACGGTGTTCATAAAACAATCACATCTCACCATCCATCCACTCCCGACTTCTGCAGCTCAGAGATCCCGAAGGACAAGGAGCCCATGAAATCGTTCCTGCTGGTCAGATCCCAGTCCCAGATCTCCACAGACAACCGCCTGTCTTTGTCCGCCTCTTTCAGCTGGCTGGAAGAGAGGAAGAGAAAAGGGATGGTTTTATCCTGGAAGCTGCTCCCACACCACCGTGTCCCCCCATGCTCCACAAGAACACGGATGCAAAGGGCAGGGATGGTCCTCAAGGCCTGTTGAGGTCTCCAATATTTAATTTCCCAGGCACATTCGATTCACACGGAGAGCATGGAGTTCCTGCCCTGACACACTCGGCTTTGAGCGGGGTCAGGGCAGAGGTCTGAGTGCTTCTGTGTCGCTTACAGAACAAAAAAGAATAATTTCTCAGTTGAATCAGCTCAATGCCTCTGAATAATTAAATCAGAGCAAATAAAATCACATTAATTCTTGGTGGTGAGAAAATTCACTTTGCAAATTTAAACATTTTCCTTGTACTTACAATTTAAATGTCTCATTCCACTCAGGATTCAGGGAGCACTTGATAGTTTTGGTCTTCTGTTTACTTTCGTTTTTGGGGTCAGGGATTAGTTTAAGCTTCACGTAGGGATCTGACAAGCCATTAGGGTCCATAGGAACTAGGTTTTTAGCATCTCTTACTGGGGAAGAGAAAAAGGATTAAATTCAGTATTCCAGCTATAAAAATACCCAACAACTGACAACTTCCCTGCGTGCCAAGAGTAAGTGTGAAAATAGTGATTAAAAGCAGAATTAAACTGGATCTGTGCAGACATGGGCATTACATGAAGAACGACATAATTAACGGCGAGCAAACGCAGCTCTCTTGGATGGGGGAGGCTGCAGGGTCGACTCAGCAGATTATTTTTACTTTCTAACAGGATGATTTGTTGTTTGCTCTCAGTTTTAAGCAGTTTAAAGCTGATTTGTTTCCCCTTGCCCCTTGGGAAGCAGAATTGCACTGATTTGTGGGGGCCGGGGGATGGAGCTTTCCTCCAGGAGTGGAAGCAGTGATGTAGCGGCAGCGGGGTGGGAGCAGGGACCCAAAGGCACCAAACCAGTGGCTGCCTCCAGCACCCAGCTCCCCTCTGGAGCCCCTCGGGCTCAGCTGCCGTGGCCCTGGGGGGCTGGGGGATGCCCACAGGGCACCATCACTTGCCCACTGGGCAGCACCGCCCCAGCTCTGGGGCCGCAGCGTCTCCTCCGGTAAGCAGGAGCAGAGCGGGAAGAGCAAACCTGAGGTGACTCAGCTGCTTGTAATTGGATTGCAGCTTGGACAAATTAAATACAGCCAGGCTGAGCCGAGTCTCTTCACCCAGATTAAGTCCAAAAGGGTCTGACTGCCAGGAGAAGGATTTTATCTTGCCCCCAGCCTGTGCAGAGATTTCAGAGGTGGGAAGTCCGATGGGTCAGGGTGGAGCCAAGCCGTAACCTGGGGAAAAACTGTTTTCAAGGAAGCCCAGAGCAGAGCCCCCTCCCCAGGTCTACACAAAGCCCAGGGATCAGGGACAGCCTGAAATCCCAGCAGGTCCCACCAGCAGCTCTGCAGTGAGGCTCATGGAGGGCTCAGCTTCACCCCTAATCCCAGGAGGAGGAGGAGGAGGAGGAGGAGAGGGCTCCAGGTGTGTGTGCAGCACCCCAGGATGTCAGAAGGAATTTCAGAGTCAGAAGAGTAAAACCCATTGCCCAGTTCTCAACTCACCAGTAAGGAATTTCTGATGAGGCTGGGAACTAGAGAGTTTTGAAAAGCAAATTAAATGCCCCAAAATCCACCATCTATTGCTGTCCTCCCGAAGCGCTGCCCAATTTCCAGCTCCATGGAATCGAACTCGTAGCCAAAATTCAACTCTGCATTTATAAACGAGCTCATTTATCAAACGTCACAGCCCTGATGGCAGCTTGTGAGACAGGGAGAGGTGTGAGCCTGCCGGGAACCGCCGGCTGCCCCATCCATCCTGCAGCTCTGTGCTCCCCACGCCCCTGGGAGGAGGCAGCTGCAGCAGCCACAGCACCTCCTGCCCCTCTGGCAGCAGGGAAGGAATGACTTCATCCCTGACAGCGGCACAAGGGACCTCGCCGGGGATGCTGTCATAGAATCATCGAAACCTGGAATGGTTTGGGTTGAAAGGGACTTTAAAGCCCATCCTGGGGCTCCCTTGTGCACCCCCAGTGCTGCCACAGCACGGGGAACGGTACTCCCAGTGCCCTGCTGAACTGGGGCCTCTCTGCACATCCCCCCTGAGCTCTTACTGCCTCTTATCACCTTCCTGGCTTTAAAATGATCATGAAAATGTGTTTTCAGTGTCCCTGCCCACCTGCAGAACGGGGAGCTGTGGGAGCCTCAGGGAAGGGGCAGTCACAGTGCCAGTCACAGGACCGAGCACCGACCAGCAGCACCAGGGCAGGGGAGTGGGATGGTCCTCGCTGGTGACCTCACCCTTCACCTGCCCCAGGGTCAGCAGAAACACCCGAGGACTCCCCATGTGAGCAGCAGAACAAGCCCAGGGCTGGAAGAGGCCGCTGGGGTCTCACAGGGCTGGTGTCCCCTCACTGTGAGGAGACACAGAATGATGTCACACAGAACCAGCTCCGACTCTGTTCTGTGTTTCATTGTCCCAACAGCCAACACAACATCCTCTGGAGACTAATGAACAACCCTCTGTTGTTTATCAGGCCGCCCTTCGCTTCTTTAAGGAACGGGAGAAGTCGTTCCTGGCCTTCGCAGTTAATCAGTTTATGCCCTGAAGCATGAGATTTGATTACCTCATGTTATTATCTCAGCGTGCAGACCTCAAAATTTCATTAATGGGAATAATTTTATCTATTCATTTAAAAAAACCAAAATGCTTCTGCTTGACCTTAAGAAACTTCCTGACTTTTCAAGCAGAAATCAACAATTAAGTGAAGGAAAAATAAAAACCTGGAGTGGTGCAGCAGCAATACCTCACAGCAGGGGAGATGTGCTCCTCGCCAAGATTCATGGCATTTATTTGACAGTTAAATTTGATGTAAAATAGTTTCACATCTCTCATATCCTGACAGTTTTGTGCATCATTAAGAAGTAGTAACATCATTATTAACAGCTATGAGTAAGAATATTATGATCCCATTTAAAGCAAGTCCTGAATCACTCTGGGTACCAAGTCTGGCCAAGGAGATGCCACTGCGGGCCCAGGCCACGGTCAGGACGAGATGTTGGTAAGTCCTGGACATCTCTGGACTGGGGGGTTTAGGGGGGCAGTGCTGGCAGTGCCCTCCTCCTCCACACAACTCCTGTGGCAGTGGGGACACTGCTCCAGTGGAAGGAGATGTCACCCACTCTGCCTTGCAGGGCCAGGGCAGGCAGAGCTGGGCGAACGATATTTGAATAATTTATTCTGCAAAATTTACAATGGCTTCTCAATAACAGTTCAGACAACATCTCTGAATTACTCCAGCAGCCGTAACTGCAGAACAGGCTTGGGAAGAGACACCCACATCTCCAAAGGAAAACGTGGGAAGCAGCATCAGTCTGCCACACGCCCAAAGCAGGAGGGAGCATGGGCTCTGCAGGCACCTTGGGGAGCACAGAGGTCACGGCCAGCAGCTCACTGTGGCTGTGAGAGCAGGGCAAGGCCCTTTCCCCAGCTCTCAAGGAAAGGCAAGATTAATATGCTGGATAAACAAACCCCAAAAAGTGATAATTATAAATATTTCCTAAATATGCCACACGGGCTTCACTTTGATGTGAAATTAAAAAAAAGCCTACAACAAACCCACTCCTACCCCGCTCTCCAGGAGGCTCCCATGGGCTGTCACATCCTGTCCCCTCCTCTCTGAGCAGGCAGGACCACGGAGCATGTTCCATGCAGGAAGTTCTGTTCCCACTGCCCTCCAAAGGAAAAGGCACTGGCACAGGTTGCCCAGGAAAACGGTGGCTGTCACATCCCTGGAAGGGTTCAAGGGCTTGGAGCAACCTGGTCTAATGGAAGGTGTCCCTGCCCATGGCAAGGGCTTGGAGAGCTGGATGGTCTTTAAAACAAACCACTCCAGGATTCTGTGGATCTGCGAAAAACCCTTCCAAAGCCTGGCTCCCTGTAAGGAGAGGTCAGAGCTCCACCCCCTCATCCCAGCCCATCACCTCTACCGGCCCTCGATTCCACAGCTCCTGGATGGGATTTTGGAGAAGGGAGGGCCCTCAGGCTGACCTGCAGCACTCATCTTCCTCCCTGCAGCGGCACCAACATCTCCAGTCAGGAGCAGCCCCATCCCAGCCTGCGCCCGGCACTCGGATTAACACCCTCGTGAGTTAAAACATTTAATTAATGCTCTGATAAGAATATATTTGCATATGCTCATACAATGGGAAAGGCACAGGACTCATTATGGCTGCATCTGCATGGGCCGGTGATTATTAATTAACGCACTTCCAGCTCGTTTATCTAATCACGGCATAATTGGTTTCAGTTTTGGTCACTGTTTTCCCTCATCAGGTCGGTAAATAGGGAAGCTCCGGTCCCAGCAGGCGCTGCCAGGAGTGCTGGGGGGCTCAGCTGGCACCGTGGGCCCAGGGCTGCCAGGGGGGGCTTGGCTGTTCAGGAACCACCAACATTCCCGAGGGACAAGAGGGAACCCGAGATGGTCCTGTCAGGCAGCCCTTGCAGGAGCACAGGGCACCCTCTGCTCTACACACACACGGGCAAAGGCCACGCTGGAGCTTCCCCACTGCCCACACACACCCCGACCCCACAGCATAAACCCTTCAGTTCTTTAGCCTCTTAATCCCTTTTAAACTTGGTACCTTTTGGGCCTTCTCCCCTTACCCCACTGCTCCCCTGAGAGGAGAGATGCAGGCGCAGTGGGATGCTCTGACACACGATGGACGCAGCTCCCACTGGAACGTGGTGGGAAGAGCCGGCTCTGGAGAGGAGCCGTGCACAGAGCCCTTCATGCAGCTCCCACCCCGGAGCAGCGATAGCTTTAATGGACTTCCAGCCTTCACATCCTCCCCAGACTCAAATATTCATGGCCCTTAATACGACAGGCTCAGCATAATCTGCACTGGAAGCTTTGCTATTACGGAAGCAGAACTGCGCAATGCCTCGATGCCACGTTAATTTGCTGTGATTTCCTACTTTGTTCCGCAGCCTTTTCCCACTAATAAGACACTTGATCAAAGCCCAGAGAAGGATACAGACTGTGAATGTGCATTTGCTCCTGTCCCACACCAGCCAGGCAATGCCCTGCCTGCTGCACATCTGCCTCCTGCACCAGGGTCTCAGAGACACATCCACATTCTAAATATTGGGAAGGAATCCTTCCCTGTGAGGGTGGGGAGGCCCTGGCACAGGGTTCCCAGAGAAGCTGTGGCTACCCCTGGATCCCTGGCAGTGTCCAAGGCCAGGTTGGACAAGGCTTGGAGCAACCTGGTTTAGTCAAAGCTGTCTCTGCCCATGAGCTTCAGAGATGAGTTTTAAGGTCCCTTCCAATCCAAACCATTCCAGGATTCAACGATTCTATAAAAACCTGTGTTTTCCATCGGGAGGGAAAGATTTGCTTTACAAAGAGAAGGAAAAAATTGGAGTAAGAGAAAAGAAAAGCACGGAGCTGAAGAGCACACGGCAAATCCCTGTTCAATTTGTCAGCTCCAAGAGGGAAATCCAACAGGAGTTGTCCGTGCCCGTGCTGCCGCCTGCAGGCACCGGCCCTGCCCTGCCCGCTCCTCCCTGCGCCGGGCACCTTCCTCACGTCACACCCGGGATGCTCTGGCCACGGGGAAGCTTCCGAAATTCCTGGGCAAGCTGGTGAGACAGCGAGAAGATCTCCCCCATCACAGCAGCCCCGTTTTCCCGAGTGTGAACCAAAGGTGGGCTCAGCCCCGGGCAGCGCTGCCTCCCATCCCCGCCAGGCTCAGGGGCTGCTCCACCCCCCTCCGCCCCCTCCCGTCCTCGG
>VWZT01014732.1:510199-563538 GCA_013397055.1 Pachycephala philippinensis
CCTGGGAGCAGAGCCCGACCCCCCCCCGGCTGCCCCCTCCTGTCAGGGAGTTGGCAGAGCCACAAGGTCCCCCCTGAGCCTCCTTTTCTCCAGGCTGAGCCCCTTTCCCAGCTCCCTCAGCCACTCCTGGTGCTCCAGCCCCTTCCCCAGCCCTGTTCCCTTCCCTGGGCACACTCCAGCCCCTATGTGTCCTCCTTGCCGTAAGGAGCCCAGAGCTGCCCCAGGATTCCAGGTGCTCCCTTGGCAGTGCCAGCACAGCACTGGGTGGCTCCATCTCCCAAGGGCTGGGTGCCCACCTGTGCTTTGGGGCCATCTGGGCCATCTCCTCTCCCAAAGCACTCCCACTCCTCCGCCAGCTCCATGGCAGAGCTGGAGAGCTCAGCACGCTTCCCTTCCTTTCTGGAAAAGCCAGCAGCTGACACGTTTTCACCAACACCTCCATAACGGGCCAGAAATAAAACAGCCTTTCAAAGCCAGCTGAAGAAATAAAAATCCAGCTGCACAGAACGGGCCCGGGGAGCTTCTCCTGCCTCCAGAGCGGTAGGAACACGGTGCCAGGGAGCCTGTGGTGCCAGCAGTAGGGTGAGCTCTGCACCCCGCTGGCATCTGATGGAGGCTGGAGGGAATCATAGGATCATTAAGGTTGGAAAAGACCTCCAAGATCACTAAGTCCAAGGTGCCTGGGAAGCAGGACTTCTGAAAGCATAGTTCTGCCTGGTTCACTGAGGCTCTCCTTTAAGGACAAATAAAACAAAAAATAAATTATAAAATCCTCCTAAACTTTTTTCAATTTTTCATTAACATTTTCAACAACTTGGTATTTTTTTTGAAAACGCTCCTGATGGCTCTCCCTGGGGGACAAGCACCCATCAGAGCGGCAAGGAGCACCATGGGATCCCACAGAGCCAACCTCATCCCACAGAAACAAACCCTGGGGATGTCACGGCTTCTCCGACTGTGACAGGATGTGGGAAACCAGACTCCTGCAGGAGAGCCAGCCAAGGGCAGTGGGATGATGGAGAAGGACCCAGTGTTGCCATGGGTGTCCCAGCCTGGGTTCCCCGGCCCACTCAGGGGCACTGGCCCTGGCAGCGTGGGCACAGGGGCGGCACTTCACACCCCTGGCTTTGACTCATCCGGGAATAACCGCGACAGCTCGGCCACCCCTGCGGAGCCCAAATGCCCGGAGCTGCCTGGTCACCCTGCGTGGGCAGGAGCCTCCTTCCCCACACGGCTCAGCCTGCACCAGACAAACCCACAGGGACTGTCACTGCCGTGCCCACGGACAGCAATCCCTGCCTCTGACCCCGCTGGCACCGCTCCACGAGGCCCCCAGAGTCACATCTTGGTCTGGTGTCCCCATGCTGGGGACAAGAGGTTTCACAAGAACATGGCTTAATGTTTCGTGAGGTGCTTATCGGTCATGGGGGAAGCATTATCTGCTGGGAACTCAAAATCCAGGTGGCAAAAGCCTCCAGGGATGGGATAATCCTGTTCCCTGCCACAAACCACGCCCTTCCCAGGGTCCTGCAGATGCTGAAATTTTACATCATTCAAAAAGCCCATTGAAAAGTCTGTGACTGGAAGTGCCATCAATACATGGAGCCCCTGGAGCCCCAGCCAGGCTTTGCCAGAGGGCTGGAGTGTGTCCGGAGAAGGCTCAAAGCCTCGTCCTGCCTTGCCAGGGCTCCTGGGCACTGACAGCGGGCACTGCACGCCCCGGGCAGCCCCTGTCGCACACGTACCTACGACGGTGAGCACGTCCTTGTCGATGTCTGCCCTGATGTAGATCCGGCCCCGGCGCTCCGTGTGGTCCGTCCCGCACAGGCTGGGCACGTTCATCACGCAGCGCTTGTGCACGTTCATCATACAGGCTGGGGACAGAAGGGGACACTCAGCACCCTGTCACCACTGATGGGGACAACCTGCCCTCCTTTTAAACCGGGATGTTGTGGGGGACTCTGGGATAAACACACAGCAAATGGAGCTTCAAAGGCAGGCGGTGGCTCTGCAGAGCCTGGGCACAGCACCCACTGCCAGCAGCTCTGGGTCCTGCCTGAGAGATCCCAGGGCTTTGGGCTCTTGTTAAACTACTCGAGTTCTGCTGACTCATTAAACTTCTCTTCCATCACCGGGGTGCAATGCCAGGTGCTCAGCTGGATCCACCAGGAGCCAAAAAGGGACACTAAAAATTACCTGTGTATCTCTATACACACAGAGAGCTATGAAGATCTATCTATATATAAAGATACATATATACGTATTTACATTTTAAAGCAGTTCACTTCGCCTTGGCAAGATTCCCAAGGTTCTAAGGAATCTGCTGTTCCCACGACAGCCCAACTTCCCTATCCCTGAGCAAGGAGCAGCCAAGCTCGCGGCTCCCGCCGCCAGCGCCGGCACATGCTGCATGTCCCAGTCCCCTTAAATAGGAACATACAGGATTAACTTGGAAAAGTACTGATTCCATCCTTTCCCTCTGCTTCCACCCCCCGTTTTCTCCTCCCTGCGCAGCAATTCCCCCGCTGGCAGCGCCGGGAGAGGCGGCGGCACCGCGCAGCCACGGCCACAGGGTGTCACTCGGAGCCAGCGCTGGAGAACGAGCGTGCGGAGGGGCGATGCTGCAAGGATGCTGCGGGGGGTGCGGGGGGATGCAGGGGAGGATGTGGAGGGCGGATACCGCAAGGACGCTGCAGGGGATGCTGCTGTGGGGATGCTTCTGGAGAGGGTGTTTGGGGGGTGCTGCTGCAGTGGGGGCTGTGGGGGTGCTGTAGAAAGGGATGTGGGGGGATGCTGCTGCAGAGGGAGGCAGGGAGGTTCCCCCCATCCCAACACCTTTCCCTGCCCGCTCCCTGGAGCAGCCCCGGGGGCTCCCCACACCGGGTGAGAAGGCGCCCACTCGTGCCCCTCGGGCACTCAGAGCCCTGCAGCTCCACACCGGGGGCAGAGAGCACAGGCTCTTGGCTGCAGCCCAGGACTTGGGGTGCCTCAGCCTGCCATGGGGTGCCTGAGCCCCGGTGCTGCAGCCAGAGCCACCATCCCATCGGTCACTTACTGTCACATTTCATCCCCTGGTGAATGAGCCCGTACAGCAACGACCCGCAGTGGTCACAGAATGTGGGGCTGGAGTACGTGTGGATTTTAAATTTGTGTTTGCTCCGGGGATCCTGGGAGGAAAATAAAGGACAAAGATTACAAACTTGCATCCAGTGTTGGCAAGGCACCCCTGCTCTTCTCATTCCAAGTGCCAGCTGGCTCCGGAGGTGCTGCTAATGGACTTCAGTCAACTGCCACCGACTCGTGGGGACCTCTTCCAGCAACCACCAGGATCCAGCTTTATTCCTCTTCATACGTGTTGCCATAACAATGAGCAAGCAATGCACTGGCTTGGCTGGGGATTTACTGTTTTTCAATAACTCAGTCTTAGCATGGAAAACACCAGGTGAAATTGGTAGGTACGAACCAACAGAAGGGCTGGACACTGCCCAACTTCCATGCAGAGCAGGAAAAACCACCCATGATTCCATCTATATTAAGCCTGCCCAGGAAACATCTCTGTGGTCTGGTGCCAGCCCTCCCCTCCCACTCCCAGGCATTCAAGCTGGGGGATACTTTAATCTTAGGGGATACTTTAATATTTTGAGCTTTCTTAAAAGCAAGGGTAGATTTCTGCCCAGCAGCAGAGGGTGCAGACCCAGCAGAGCCCAGTTTATCCCTTTATCCCTTGTGCAGGCACCAGGCAAACTCCTGGGCTCCAGCAAGGGTCAGCAGGAGTTAGAGCCAAACAAACCCAAATCATGGAATCCCAAAATGGTTTGGGTTGGGAGAGACCTTAAAGCCCATCCAGTTCCACCCCCTGCCATGGGCAGGGACACCTTCCACTATCCCAGGTTGCTCCAAGCCCCATCCAACCTGGCCTTGGACACTGCCAGGGATCCAGGGGCAGCCACGGCTTCTCTGGGCACCCTGTGCCAGTGAAAATTTCCAGAAGAAACAACTCAACAGGGAGATAGAACCAAGCACTGGAACAAAGCACTGTGGCAGAGCAAGGGTTTGGCATTTCTTGGTATCTTCCATGCAAGAGAGGACATTTCTGGGAGCTCAGGAGAGCCTAGAGCAGTGGAGCTGTGCAGAGGAGGCTGCTGGGGCTCCACATCGCCAGGAGCAGCACAGGCAAGGGGGAAGGTTCCAGCACGGAGCAGCTTGATTCCATCTCAGGTTAATTGTTTAAGGGTTAGGGATGAGGCTCAGCTCCCGGCTCTGTCATTTGAGCTGAGCAGCTTTCTAATGGCTTGGAAAGCTGCCCAGGCATTAGCAAAGACACCTTTTGAGGGCACTGCGAGCGGAGTAAATAAATAAAGAGTGGAATCAGAAGTGAGCTGTAACATCGCTGCCAATACATTCCATCCCCCTGAAATTAATTTCCCAGCACTGTTGCATTGGAGCTTCCAGCTGCATTAATCACCAACATTCTGTTTTATTGCCCAGCACCACAGATAACCCCAACGGCATCCAGGAGGGGGAAAACCAACAGAGCTTCCTTTAACTCGGTCTGTGCAGCACCAGGGATCAGGTACAGGCTTCAGCCAAGGCACTGAAACTGGAAATATCTCACATTTTACCCCAAGGAAACAGCTTCCAGACACAGCTCCCAGCGTGGCTCCAGCTGGCAGCTCCTGTGCCAGCAATGGCAAAGGAAGGTTGAGGGGACAAGGGGTCACAATCCACCTGTGTTCTGGAGACCCCAAGCAGCCAGTTCTGTCAGTGACTCTGTAGGTCTGAAAGGCTTTTGCATTCCTCAGACATTTGTAAGAGAGCAGAGAAATGAAGCCTGGATTTTAGGCTAAAACAGGAGGCGGGGGGAGTTTCTCCCCATGAAACTCGGGGCAGGCAGCCAAGAGGCAGCCTGGGCTCAACCTTGAGACGGTCTGGAAGGTTCCTTCCAACCCAAACCATGCTGTGATCCTGATTCCCTTGCCAGTGTCCCGGGAGAGAGGAGGTCTGTGGCTGCCCAGTCCTGCATCCTGCAGAGCCCCCAGGCACAGCACCTGCACCCCCCTGCATCAGGCACCACCAGCTTCCCTCGGCAGCGAGACAAGGGCAGGGGGACACGGGGCAGCTCTGGGAGAAGCCACATGCCAGTGCGTGACACGGGAGGGATCGCCCCCGAGCGCTCCGCTGCTGCGCTCCCTTCCAGAAACAGATATTCCTGTTTAGGCAAGTGAAAGCTTCAGTCATTCATAAAAAACACAAGCTTTATGCAAAAGGAGACAGTTCCCACTTCATGCGAAGGATGTTGAATTCCCACTGGAACCCAGAGTTTGAGAAGCCGGAGATGGAAAAGCAAAGTGGCAAAGCAGGCTGGGTTCCCCAAACCAGCACCCCCTGCCCAGAGGGGGTTCACCTTCTGCTGCCACCTCCTGCTCTGGAGAGACCCACACCCAGAGCCCAAAGGCTGGGAGGGTGATGGAGCAGCCAGGCCTGCAGAGGAAGAGCTGCTGGGCTGTGGTGGGGAGGGGCTCGTGTCACCTTGACCAGAGCCTTAGAAAATGCCAGAAACTGGCAGTTCTGGGGATCATTTTTGAGCAAAGCTGAAGTCGCTGTACAAAGAAGAGACTATTTTTGTACCACGGAGACAGGACTGACGAGAACACTGCGTATGCAGATGCTGAGACTTAAAACAAGAATGGTTAAAGAGAAGTTTGCCAAGAAAAGAAAAGCCACTTCTCCTCCCCCACCAGCGCTGAGCCAGCCTGAAGAGCGGGGCAGGAACAGCTTTCCTTGGAGCAGAGCTGGAAAATGCCATGAGGAGAGCCAGTGTATGGCGAGGCTCTGCCCTTCCCTTCCCAGTCAGTGCTGCCACAGAGCCAGCACCCTCTGCACCGAGGGATGCAGACCTGGAGCAGGGAGTGGGGTGGGAGCCAGGGAAGCTGCTGTGGCTTTGAGCTGTGCCCTGCAGGCACCGACCCAGCAGAGGTGGCAGAACCCACGTGGCTTCTGCTTCCCAGATCAACAGCAGGTTCCTGGTCTGAAACAAACCGGTGCAATATCTCACCCCTTAATAATTGTGTTTGAGGTTTCTCCTGTTTCCTCATGTAAATAAGAAAAAATGTCCTCCCTGTGAGGATAGCGAGGCCCTGGCACAGGGTGCCCAGAGGAGCTGTGGCTGCCCCTGGATCCCTGGGATTGTCCAAGGCCAGGCTGGACGGAGCTTGGAGCACCCTGGGATAGTGGAAGGTGTCCCTGCCACCGGCCTCCCAGAGCACTGGAACTCCACATCTCCTGCAGCAGAGCCTCAGGAAGGGGCAGCTGGACCCACACCGAGAGCCAAGGGTGTTTGAAACCTCTGCACTGACATCTGCTGCATCTGACAGAACACAGAGCTTTGCTTCAAGATTAGAGGCTGCTGCTTTCCCTGTCTCATTGCAAAGAAAGCTTTAAATTATCTCTGCTGAAGAAGAATTAGCACAGTTCATGTGAAGAGACCATTTTAAAGTGAATTTCATAGTGATTTAAACAGCATAATAGCAAATATAACACAGCCACAGCTTACTGCCTGCACTCAACAAACCCTGGCAGGGACATAAACCCAAAACCTCGTATTTGATTCCCACATTTCCTGTGTGGAAAATCCCCTCGGTACACAGGGAACAAGCTACAGCAGACAGAAGTGGTCCATCATCCCTTCCAGGGAAAGCATGGATTGCCAGAGGCTGGGTCAGGGGTGGCAGTGTGACAGCTCCAGGTGGCATCCTGCCACTGTGCAAGTGGTTCTTACAGACAGCAGGGTGTGGGAGAGGGGAAGATGAACTGGAGACAACAGCACCCACCAGAGACAGGGACCAGTCCTGCCTGGGAGCTGCTGCCCTGGCCATGCACCTCCTGCATCTCCCCACCTGCCTGCACAGGGCTGGGAAAACACCTTTGGTGAGAAACAGCTCCAAGTCCCAGCAAAAACCACGCAAGGAAGTTCAGGAACACGGGAGGAGTGATGGGTCCCTGTGTCAATGAGAAGAGCCACAATAAATCACACAGACAGCACTCAGAGGAGGTTACACACAAGAGGAAAACAGGTCCTGTTTGGGGCTCAAGCAGGGGCTGGAACTTGGTGGCCTTTCAAATCCCTGCCAGCTGAATCCAGTCTGTGATTCCATGATTCTGCAGCACTTTTCTGCCACTCTCCCTCCTCAGCAGCCTGCCCGAGCCTGTCACACTCTGATAGCACTTTGACATTGCTGCACCAGTGAGTGACACCACAACTGGTTTGCTGTAGTTTACAGCGTTCCAGCCCCAGACACGCTCCCAGAGCACAGGGCCCGAGGGCACAGGGGCTGTGCAGGCAGCGGGATGAGGCAGCAGCAGCAGCAGGCAGCTCCTGGGGAAGGACCAGCAGCAGACACGGCCACGGGCAGCGGCACCGCGCTGGGGCTGCTCCCGTGTCAAACACAGCCTGCCCCTGGCAGCTCCCAGCAACTAAATACATTTTTATTGACAAAAGATCTCATCCTCTCGTCAGACAACTGCAGAGGGATATGGATGACAGTTGTTCTTCTCCGGCTGCTGCTGCCAACACCAAATAAAACACTCTCTTTTTCTGAGCAGCAGAAAAAAGCCAGGCTCAGATGCTCTCCCAGAGCACCGTTTGCATCTCAACATCCTTCAGACGCGTTTTGTAACTCACACATGCCTTCAGAGTCATTTTATTGCACTTGCAGGAGAGCGGGGCTCCCGCGGCACCTTCCCTGCAGCCTGCAGGTGCTGGAACAGCACAGAGAGCCCCAAAACACCTCCCTCCTGCAGGCCTTCCACTGGTGCCACCCGGGTGGGCATAGGCTGCACCACCCACCTCATCACCCTCCTGGTGAGGGACAAACCCAGCCCTGGGACTGCAGAGCCATGGGAAGGGCACGGACCCAACCACCCGCTCTCAGACCCCTGCATCTGAGCTGGGGTCACCAGATGCCCCCTCCCACCCCTGAGACGACGAGAGAAGAGCTTCTCAGTCACAGGGCTGAAGCTATAGCAGGCTGGCAGGAGAAAGAGCCGGGCTCTGGTGGGGCCGGGGAAGCACCAGAAGGTGCTGGGAGGGAGCAGGGCAGAGACATCTTCATCCCACGGGAACTGTCACCGGCTGCCGGAGCAGCGAGCAGGTGCCCTCACTCCAGGGGCAGATGGCACAGCACGAGAGCTGGAGAAGTTAATTAGCAGGACAACAGAAAGCAGCAAGTTGCAGGAAGGTTGTGAAGATTTGCCAAAGCACCGGCCAGGGCAGCCCAGGAGAACGGGAGCTGTGAGGAGGGATCAGGGCCCTGAGCTCGGGGACAGCACCTTGGCGAGAGGAGGCCTGGGGCACAGCATGGAGCCCTTTCCATGAAGAAATTCTTCCTGAAATTCTTCCTGAAATTTTTCCTGAAATCCTCTCCCCAAGCCACAAAGGGGGACAAATTAGATGCAAAACTGAAATGTAGCTACACTGGCCCGTTACCTTCCCAGAGCAACTCTGATATTTATTAACACATCCTGATTAGATGACCTTTAACAGGATCATGCAAAGAAGGTCATTTTAATGATTATTTTGTCTACAATTTAAATAATTATGCATTCTACTAATAGCTCCAGCTATAATTAGGTTTGCCAACTGGAATACATTACACAGGCTGACTCTGGGTCCTGCAGACCTTGCTGTGGGTCAGACACACGCTGGCTGTGGGTCAGTCAGACACTGGCTGTGGGTCACACACTCCAGCCCAGTGGTCACGCCAGCTTTGCCTCCTGCCAACAGGAGAGCCAGGAGTGCCAGAGCTGGGAATGAGGAGCAGCAGAGCTGGACAGGGAGGGGGGTTTGGGCTGCCAACCCCTCTGGAGCACCTCACCGGTTCTCCCTTTGGGAATGCTGGGACAGACCCCAGGCAGACAGGACATCAGTGTGGAACCAAAGTCCTGCCATGCCTGCAGACCAGGGTAGCACAAACACAGCTCTGTGTCTGCAGCACCAGCGGTTCCAGCTACAGCTTCATTCCCTGCTGCAAGAAGCAATTAATCTTTCATTTTTTCCTGCTTGGAGACACTATCATGTGTAATTAGTCCTCTCTCCCAGATGGAAGGCTCCTGCTCGGCAGGCTTGGCAAGGTTAAACACACAGCCACACTCTCGCTCTCCTCAAGGAGGTTCAAACACAACCAGATCAAACAGAAACACCCCAAAGTGGGAGCACTCAACAGTGACAGAGACTCTGACATTTCACTGGTCTCCAGGGATTCTGCTCTGCTCCCCAAGCGTGAAACACCAGCTCCCCTCGGGTTCTCTCTGCACGCACCAACCTCCATCCCCTACAGCACTTCAGCACACTCTGAACTTCCAACTGAAGTTTTAGTTCAGTGATTAGAACTACCCAGTTGTTAAAATGTAAACATTCAGATAGAGCATAAGCACTTTACAGATGCAAACTGGTTTTCTCCTCAATTCTCCAGTGCTGTGAAGACACAGAGATCAAGGAGCAAAGTTAGAAGATATTTTAATTTTAACACTTTTTTTCTCCCTGGGCGCCAGGTCTAGGCCACAGGGAAGAGCAGCTCTGGGATCCCAGCTGGCATCAAAGCCCCTGGGACGATGCCCAGGCTGCAGCATCCCTGCACTGCTGAGCTCCCTGCCCAGCTCCCTTCCCTCTCCAGCTCAGCAGAACCACTGGCCCATTGCAAAGATGAACCTGCAGCAAGGTTTGACACATGCAATAAATTAAACTCCTTCTTTCTGCAGGATTCACTGGAGATTCGTATTTGTGGAAGAGTTCCCAGCTTGCTGCACCAACTGCAAAAACACATCCCTGTAACCAGCACAGCCTGATGCCACCAGATCTGCCACCAGTGCAGGTGGCTCTGGATTCACACCATGGTTATCAGCAACCACGGAACAGAGGGAAACTCCAGCTTTCCATCGTTCAAAGCAAAGCCCCTGTCCCTGGCTCACTCCTGAAGCCAACAAGGCATTACTGTGTGCTGAAGGAGTTCTTCCTCTCCTGATTCAAAGCTCCTTAAGGATTATATGATTATATAATTATAAATATGATATATTATAGATATAATTATGCTGCTGTAAGAGCAAGACTGACAGTGCAGGAGGAAGGAAGCTTGCTGTGCCTGCATCCCTCAGCGACACCCCCATGTCAGAGGGGCAGGGGACAGACCAGAGGGGCTCTGGAGGCCTTTGCTAAAGAGAAAAAGAAAAAAAAAAANATAAAAGGGCCATTTTCTCCCTGCTTTAGTCCCAAGAACTGCATTCCCTCTTCATTTTCAGAAGTTATGTATTAAAAGATTAATTAACAGTGCTGGGCAGCTGTTACCTGTCTGCTGCCCGTGCCATGGTGCTGATGCTCCCCCAGGGATGACAGTGAGTGACAGGGAATGTGACAGTGACCAAGGACCTTTACACCAGCCCTGGTATTGAGTGGGGCCTGTTAAATTCGTGACAATTTTATTTAGACCCTTCCCTTCCCAGGCAGAGGCTGCTGCAGAGACCAGCTGGGACCTGGCTGCCCGAGGGCCCCTCGCTGTCCTCGTGTGCCATAGCTCGGGCAGGGCTGCTGGGAGGGAAGGCAAAACGTCCTGTCCACCCTTGGCCAGGGCTCTGCGGGGACAGGTGGAGCGTCCCCTGGCACCTGCAGCCACCCGCTGCCCTCCAGGGCTGTGGCAGTGCCAGCACGGGCAGGCAGCTGCATCCCAGCCCTGCCCGCTCCCCGCTGCCAAACCTCACCTGCCTCCAGCACGGTGAAGGGATTTCAGAATTTCTGTCTCCCTGGGCACCCACCCAGCTGCTCCCAGGGCCACTCACAGCCGTGGGGCCATGTCCCCTCGCTGTCACCCGCCCAGCTGGGGCTCTGCTCAGCCACCAGCTCCTTCCCCCTTGCACTGCACCTAAAGCCTTATCAGCGAGATTCCATCCTGGCACGCACAAGGATCTCGATACCCATCAGAACAGATAGATCTGGGGGGGTGACATTCACCTCCCACAGCCCGGAGCGGGTCACAGCGCGTGAGACGCGCCGGGAGCCTCGCTGCCACTGTCTGTGTGTGTTTGAGATGACAGAGAACAGAGAGGAAGCGTGAGTGCCAGAGCTGCAGTCAGTCACACGGCCGGAGGGAATCTCGCAGTGCCACATCATGTCACAGCACAGGGCTGTAACACCCCCGGTTCCCCACGGAGGGAGGGCGGCACACACGGGGACAGAGCTCTCCCACATCCCACAGAGCGACACGGACACCTGCACTGCCTGGGTGGCCAGGCTCGACCCTCAGGGAAGGAATCTCCCTCCACCACCATTCCCTCATTTCTTCGTGCCTTCTCAGCTCTCCTTGCCCTGTTTTGGCAGCGGCGGCAGCAGGGAGTGAAACTGCCCGGAAGAAAGGCAGAGACAGGAAGGTGAGCAGTTCAAAGCCATCACTTCCCTCTCCTGCAGCTCCATCCCCTCAAGTGACCTGCTCTGGGCCAGGGCACTGGGACACAGACACACACAGACCCCACTGCTCCCCTGCACAGATCCCAGTAGTGCCACAGGCACCAGAGATGGAAGAGGGATGCTGCCAGTATCCCAACCAAGCCTCTCTTCAGGCAGAGAGGCTGCCCACACCTCCACTGGCAGTCCCTGCTTGTCCCTGGCACAGGAAGCCCTCCGGGGTTTCTGTCCCGTAGGTGACAGCAGTGCCATCCCGCCACCCCCTCCTGGGTTTGCTGCACCGGGGGGAGGAAGGGCCGTGGTGCCGCAGCCGCTCTGTGGAGGCTGCACAGACACCGTGGTTCAGGAGGGGGAACAGCCACCACCCGGGCCCAGAACAAACCTCGCCAACTGCTGATGCCCCCCGAGAGCCTCATCCCCCCAAACCCCCTCTCTCCCCATCGCAGGGCACAGTCCCATTTTGGGAGGGCGGCCGACAACGCGTGTTTAGCCTCCACCTTCCGCAGCCTGTTACGCCGCCTGCTCCCACCACTTCTATTTTTAAGGGTGAGAGCTGTGGTGCTCTGTCGTTTCCCCAATTCGAGCTCCTCTCTCCCAGCAGTTCCCCAAATTAGCCAGTTTCCACGGTAAAACACAGAACCTGCCAGACAGACCTGAATGGCGCTGGCAGAGCCGGGCTGGGGAGCCCAGCTCCGCTGCTCCCAAGCCAGGGGATCACCGGGAAAGAAAATCCTCGGAGAAATAAGGATGGGGACTTAGCTAGGAAGTGTTTGGGTGGTTTTCTGACACAAAGGATAGAAGGACATTGGGGCAAGGCTGCAGGCTCAGCCCCAAAGGGAAATCTCTGCCTCCCCACGTGTTCCCTCTGCTCTGCTGGGCACAAGTTACTGGGTGGTTTGAGTGTTTTAAGTATCCCAGAAACCTATGAAAGCGCCCATAACTATGGAATCCCCATCCCTGAAGGGATTTAAAAGCCATGGGGATGTGGCACGTGGGGATGTGGGGTAGCGGTGCCCTTCGAAGTGCTTGGGAATGATGATCTAAGACTCGATCTTAGTGGCTTTTCCAACTTAAACCATCCCATAAATTGGAGATGCCTGTGAAACAACAACCCAGGAGTGCCCTCAGCCAAGGAAGCTGGAGGAGCATCTTCTCCAAGTGCTGTGAAGCCCAGTGAGCCCCCGGCCCCGCTGTGCCCAGCGCAGCACCTGTACTTACATCCGAGGCAGGGCCCTTGTCGGCGCCGGGGCAGGAGAAGGTGACGAACTCATGGCACCGTTTGTGCACCACAAAGCAGCAAACTGCAAAGAGAACACAGGGACAGGGTCAGGGGCACGGCCCAGGATTGGTACCACGAGAGCCAGGAGTTCACAAAACAAACCACGGTTATGTCAGATTTCTGAGCAGTCCCAGGAGGTTTTTTAGGCAAACCTGTGGCAGGTTTTTAAACCTTATGGTACATCCCCAACCAGACGAGGCATTTTGGTAAAACTCAGCAAAACAAAGTGTTGGGTGAACATCAGAGGAGGGCTGGGAACACTTCTGTTCCTCTGAGCTCATTGTCACTCGCGGCACACGCTCTGAGGTCACCGCCGGGAATAAAAAGAGGGAGAATCTGGCGTTCGCGGGTATCTGAGCTGAAAAGTGCATGTGGCCAAAAATGGAAGATTGTACTGAAGGGAACAGGTGGGCAATTTTCCTCCCACAGCTCTGCTTTTCTTCAGCATCTCCCCAGCCTCCGTTTGCCAGACCAGAAGACACGTACGTCTTCCTCCCCTCACACACGTCAGTGACAGCGTTGCCCTTCTGGGAACGGCACAGGGAAATCAATCCCGACATGCCACTGCCCAGACTTCCAGGCAGAAGTATCCAGAGCTAAACCCCCATCCCCTAAACCACGAAACCCTTTCAGCACGTGCCAGTCTGAAGTTGCCAGCACTGTTTCTGCAGTTTGTGCAGACAAAGCACTGTATTTCAAGGCTGATTTTTTTCCCCGAATGCCAAATAAGCACCTCACCTTCAGTGACAGACCTTAAAGAATCATTTGTCACTGCAGGGAACTTCAACTGATGGGCCAGATCCTCCTGCAAGGGTCTCAGCCCCTCGGACCCTGCAGCTGGAGGTGGCAGCACCGCTGGGGCTCCCCTCTGAGGAACAGAGGCACCACCTCACAGCCCATGTCACCTCTGTCACCTCCTGGGTGCCAGCTCTGGCCTGGGTCCACCCACGCTCTGCATCCACACCACACCCCAGGGATGCTCAGCTCCGAGCATCCACCCCCCATGCCCCATCCCACAGGATAAGACCTCAGCTCCCAGGGGCCCAAAGGGAGCCCAGGCAGGAATGGAGCAAAGGGAACACGCCCTGATTCTGGGGAAGCCTGGGCACCACATTCTGCTCTGCCTCAGGGCTCTCCCATCTACCACATCCTTTTCCCAAGAGCTGTATTTACGCTGAATAAAAGCCTGTGGAAGATGAGAAGCAGGGACTGAGGTTTGGAGACAGAGCACAGGGACCAAACTGAGCTGTGCAAGAATGGAGCAGGTTCCAGTTGCAGCAATATGGGAGTCTTCCTAAGGAACAAGGAAAAGGCAAGCGACATCGGCCATGAACCTCACAATCTCCTCTTTGTGCCCTGCTACATCCAGCTGTAAATTCGTTTTCCTTTTCACATTTTCCATTGTGAAAAGAAACAAACCCAGAAGGTTTTAGAGACAGAACAGCTGCCAAGAGCTCTCTCCTCGCAGGACCTCTCACTTGCTTTTCTGAGTCAAACAAACAAACATTTTCTTGAAAGCATTGCTCACCATTTCTGTCATTTGTATACGGAGACAGAAGCATCTGGGAAGCAGGAAGGAAGAAATTAGAACTCTATTAGCAGGGATTTCTCCTGAAGTGTGTGTACAAACTCAGTAAGCTCCGTGACACCCCGAGCACGGGCGCCGGCGGAGGGTGGGTGCTGCTGCCAGAGGCTGGGCTGTGGTGGGAGCTTCCCAATGCAGCTGGGATCATTCCAGCTCAGCAGAGGAAACAGGAGTGCCACTGGGATGAAATTATCATGGAATGGTTTGGGTTGGAAGGGACCTTTAAGGCCATCCCTGGAAGTGTCCAAGGCCAAGTTGGACAAGGCTTGGAACAACCTGGGATAGTGGAAAGTTTCCCCGCCCATGGCAGGGGTGGGGCTGGATGGGCTTTAAGGTCCCTTCCCACCCAAACCATTCCAGGATTCTGTGATTCTAACCTATGGTAAGGATAATCCATTGGAAGATGGGCAAGCAGAACACTTCCCTACACATCCAAGGCAAACCAGAGCTCTCTGCCCATGGTAGTGGTGGGGGTTTTGCATCCATGGCTTCAAAGGAAGCTCCACAAGCCTCGGAAGGATCCACTGGAACACTTCCTGAACACTTAGGTGAATGCTCCATCTATGCAAAAGGAAAATAGGGCTAACAGAATGAATCAGGAGCAGGATGTCACATCAGTAATCCTGTCTCAGCTCCTAAACGTGACCAGCCCAATGGATGTGAGGAGGTTGCATAGATCTTTCCACTGCCGTGCCCTCCTGCTGTCATGACACTTCAGCAGTTTAAGCCCATGTCTTTGTCAGTTTAGAAACCCCAGCACGAGCAGCAGCTTTCCCAGGTTGCTAATTAGACAGTTAATTTGTAAATCTTATTATTTGGATAATAAAGTTATCAAATCCCACTGGTGAGCTACAAACATCCCAAGTCATTTGTACACAACAAGAATGAAAGATTAACCTTTCCCATTCCTGACTGCATAATGCAGGAGTGTTTCCTGGCCCTAAACTCTCCTTCAGAGCCAGCTCCATTACAGGGATCTTGGGAGACATCCCTGTCCTGGGAGAAGTGAAGGATACAAACCGTATGGAAGGCAAGAGGCACAGCCCTGAGCTCAGCAACTCTCCACAGCCCTAAGAGATTTGCTGGAACACACATTTTTCACAGCAGCCCCAGCACAGTGTCTCAGGTCTGAAAAGATTTACATCAAAACATCAGGGCAAGGTCACACACCTCTGTTCCCTGGGATCCTGACACACTCCTGGGAAGAAAGATCTCCTGGAGGGTTGGGTTTGAGAGCTAAGAAACCACAACAGCAACAGGGCATTCTCAAAGCCTAGGAAACAGTCTCATTGTGGAGGATGAAAAGAGAGAAAATGCTAGAACATGCTAACACAGTATTGCTTAAATATATATATACACACACACACACACACATAGAAAGGCGTTTTGGCTTAAACCACTGCTCAAAAACACTCCAGAAAAACCATAAAGCAGTTTCCCTGCTGATTCCCTGCTGATTCCAGAAGCTGCCAATCAGAAAAACCACATCAAAATGTGTTCCAGGTGTTTGAAGGTTGCAGAGCACACGTCTGGCTGCAGCTCCAGCACGGAAAGGGCTGTCCTGGGGAAGGGACCCCGTGGGGCAGCTCAGCAGAGCATCCCCAGCTCCAGCTGCCAAAGGTTCGGGATGTTCCCTGGGAGGCAGCAGGACAGGCTGCAGGAGTCCAGCTTTGAGCAGCAGCGTGGGGCCGGGAGCAGTTGGCTGTCTGCATGGTTTGGAACCAAATTCCTGCAGCAGCAGAAGCTGCGGCGAGTCCCCGGCAGCGGCTCCGACAGCTGCTGATCCCGGGAGCAGTACTCCCAGCCCAGCCCTGCACATGCTCCTTGCTCCTGCAGGATATTCCCTCCTCTCCTGTTTACACCATATGAACAAGCTCAGATGCATTTCCCTGCCATCCCTCACCTCACACGCTCCCTCTCCCCTCACACACTTGGGCACGTTGCCCAAAGACGCAACAATGCCCAAAGATTTGCTCTCAGAATACAAAATCCTTCCTAGGCCAGGGTTTCTGCCCAGGAAAAGCCCTTTATCAAAGCTTTAAGCTCCTTACACTGACACCAGGCTACCCTGGGAGCCAGCCCAACACAAGCACAGGTATTCCCAGAAAGATGACATCCCAGGAAAGGCTCAGGTCAGTGCTTTATCGGCAAACTCCTGAGACTGCTGAGCCCATCCTGGAGAGCCAAGGGAGAGCACAAACCCGGGGCATCCCTGGCACACGGAGGAGCAGGGTTGGCTTGGGGTGACAAATGCTCTCATGTCCCTGCTCGCCCCCAGCCTGGCACATGGGATGGGATTAGCCTCATCTCCCACACGGAACGCCCTCAGCTGCAGGAAGGTATCCAGCCCTCGCCAGAGCCCAGCACCGTGACAAACGGCTTCCTGAGGGAATGAACCCTGCCTGGCAGCCCACGGAGCAGCCCTGCCTTCCACTTGATCTACATTTGTTGCTCTAATGTCATTGCATGAACTCCTTGTCCCAATGTTCTGAAGAAGGGAATAATCAATTTTCCCGAGTCCTTCACAAAATGAATAATTCAGGGATGTCACCTCTGATGCCTCCTGAGTCCACCCCTTCCCAGAACACACATTCCCACTGAAGAGAAGCCTTTGTTCCCCTCTGTCAGGCCAGGGAGAGGTCTGGAAGCACCAGAAACAGTCTTGGATACAGCATGTCAAGTAAGGGAGACAGATGGAGAGTTAACAGAGACAGAAGAAGGTTCAAGCAAGATTCATCTAAAAATCAAAGCCAGGGAGGAGTTCAACCATCCCCAGGGAGCTGACGGAGCTGAGCTTTGGCAGATGGCTCCAGTATCAGGGAAGCTCAAAGACTATTTCAAGCATATCTCAGTGCGTAGCTGCTCCCTTCCAACCTGTGGATATTCTCATTTGGATAATGTCTCCACTTCCCAAGGAACAACAGCTTTAGGAAACAGCTTGGAATTCAGATTAGCAAAACTGAAGAAAACAGAATAACACCAAAAAAAAGACCTTTTTAAAGGAGCTTTGTGCTGCTCCACCTACGCTGGGCAAACCCCCGGGGCCGGAGGCACCGGCCCGGCTCCGGTGAGGGACCAAAACGTGCCCCAGCCAGAGCTGCCCACAACTTTCCATTCCATGCTACAAAATCAGACTCACAACATCAAACAGAGGCAGTGAAGCATGGTAATCATAAAATAAGGGGAAAGAAGGGCTCCAGGAGGGGAAGTCCTGAATTTCTGACAGTGCTTTACAGCTTTTAATCACTTAGAGCACACAGAGAGAGAAGCTGAGCTAAAATTTGCGCTCTTTGGATTTAATCCCCAGCTTTGGTTAAAAGCTTTCTGGGGTTCTTACAGCACAACAATCTTCAGCTCCTCAGACTTCAGCGGTTTTCCCACTGTCAGCTCCAGAGAGACACAGCAAAAACAACTGTGATCCACAGGGATTTTTGGAGAGCACCGGGAACAGCTCCAGGGACGGGGATGTCAGGGGGCTACCACAGGTCTGGGCTCGTGCATGGGGTGCTCCTTGGCTGCAGGACAAAGGGAGGGACACCAAGGGCCCTGCCCTCCCTCCCTGGGTCTGTCTGCTCCACCACAGCACAACAACCCCAAGGAACAAGGAGAAGCTTCTGTCCCCTGGAAGACACTGGAATTTTGCTGGTTTGCCCCACTGGGCACACGGTCCCAGGACAGCAGCATCCTGGCATCGGGATGAGCAGGGACGTTCAGGGAGAGGACAGACACCACTGGGAACCAGGAGAGGAGGAGAGGCCACTGATTTCAGGTGAAGGATGAAGGGGGGTGCAGGGGTAAGGAGGGTGAAAAGGCATTTCTGCCTGGTTTGGGGTTTTTACAGAAAAGAAAAGAGACATTTTCCTTAAGGAAAGGGGCGAAAATGGAGAGTACACGAGGCTCCTCTTCTGTGAGGTCTCGTTTCTCTAGAAGGCTCTGACTGCCTGAACAGCTGCAAAGATTTCAATGCCAGGGAGTGATTCTTCCCCAGCCCAGCTAATCCTGCACCAGTGGGACACAGAAACCTCCGTCACAGCCCTGAGGGGGCCTAGCCTGGCAAACCAGTGCCACAAGAGGTGTCATTGAGTTCCAGGAAGATAAAACTGCATTTCCTGGGGTTTCTGAAGCAAAAGCAGCAGGATGCATCTTTTTTAAGTTATACAATCTTCCAGCCATCACAAAAGCAATTGGCACTGGCCCTTCTGCTCCCCGGGAGATTCTGGCAGCGGTGCCTGGAGCAGGGACCACACGGGGCCCTACACAACAAGCCCAGCTCTCCTCATCCCAGGAAGGCTTCTGGAGACTGATGGAGCATGGACACAAACACGTTTGGCATCAGGGCCTCCCCAAGTCCCTCGGCCAATGCCATATCCCATTTTGAAGAAAGAGAAGGATGTTCCAGCTCCTCCTGGCCCCCTCAAAGGCCTTTCCAGTGAGGAGCTCAGCGATGGGAATTACATGCCTGAAGAGCAGGAATCCTGTTCTGTGCCAATCCCTGTTAGGAAAAGGGCAGACTGAAATATCCTCATTTATTTAGGCTCCTCATCTGCCCAAAAACCCAGGCCCAGGCTTTTTGCTCACATATCCCATTGACTCTACAGGGAAAACTCCCAGTTCTCCAGGAAAACTGGTCCCTCACTCTTCTGCCTGTTTGCGCTTTGGGAGGGGAAGAGGGGCAACTTCAACTCTTGAGCAAGAGCCCCAGGATGCTGCAGAAGGGCCCCTTCTCCCCAGCCTACACCCCGTGCCCCACACCCCCACACAGGGCTGGAGCTATTTCCAGAGACACAAAGACATTAATTTTACATTAGAGAGCCTGTCCCGGCTGCGAGAAAATCGGCTCAGAATTTAAATACTTCATCAGCATTTCTGCCGTCCTGAGCTGTAACAGAGATTCACTTTCAGGCTGAATAATTCAGCCCCGTGTGTGGCCCTGGCTGGCGCGGGGACTGAGCGGCCACCGCGGCTGTGCCAGAGGGAACCAGCTCAGGGGCCAACAGGGCTGTGCCCTGACCCCCAGTGGGGACACCCCCAGGCCCTGGGACACCCCCAGGCCCTCGGGAGGGGCAGGATGTGCTGGCAGAGGGGCAGCTCAAAGCACGCTCAGTTGTCCCCATATCCCCCTGCAGGCTCTGATCTCAGCACAGCCCCTGGATGGTCCCAGCAGCATCCACAGCTCCCCCAGGGCATCACCTGAGCAGCTGATTTCTCCCTGTGCTGCAGTGCCACCCCCTGAAAGGGATCTGGGGTTCAGAGCCCCCGGCACAGCCCTGGGGAGCAGCAGGCTGTGTCTCCACCCAGTGTGAGCGGTGCTCCCAAGCTCCTGTTTCCCTGTGAGATTCGGGGGCTCAGGAAAATCCAAAGAATACAAAGCAAATGGAGCTTTGCAGAAGGGGAGACGGGAGCCTTGGTGCTCCCTGTGCATCTGGAGGGTGGAGAGACCCCAGAGATGCACAGTCAGACATCTGCCCCACCCCATCCTGCAGTCCCAATGCAGCTTCCAGGGAATGCCACCATCCAACGCCAAGCTGCAGCAGCATTCTGCTATCAGAGCTGGGTACAACTGGCACCTGCAGCTTCTTGGGTAAGACCTCGTCAACAAAGCTCCTGTGAATAAAGTGCCCACAGCGTCCAACAGCAGAACCAGCCCCAGCAGCTGGGGAGGAGGGGGAGGGAGGCTGCTCTGCCTGTGCTTCTGAAAGGGACATCTTTAACATTCCTCTTTTTTCATTGAAAGGGGTTGAGTATTTTGAGCCCAGCCACGTGCTTTTAGAAGGACTTCATGAACAAAACACCCAAAACCGCCTGCAGTTTTCCATGAAATACCATAATGAATTGACAACATCCCCTGCATGACAATGAATGTGCTGGAGCCAGGCGGGATGAGGAGCATCAATCATCCCCGGCAGTGGAAGAGGAGTGGGTGGGGATGGGGACGATGACAGCAGCAGAGCTAGGATCAGGCAGAGATCTTCATTCTCCCACTGCATGTGCCAGAGCAACACCTAGAGCCACATCCAGGCTCTGGGACAGGGCTGCCCGGGCACAGGGGCTGCTCCAGGAAGCAGCACGAGTGATGCAGCTGGCCCAGATTTTGTGGCTCTTGCTGGCACAGGAACCTGTGCCACATTCAGATGTGGCAGAGGGTGAGTCCCTCCACCCAGGACATGGCAGAAGTCCAGCTCCAAATTGCTTGGGTCAAAATTTTCTTCCTCTCCAAATTGCTTGGGTCAAAAAAGCTGCTTGGGAGCAGCAGGCAGAGCATCCCAACATCCAAAGACACCCTGGGGGAACAGCTCTTCCTTGCCCTATGCCTATCCCTAGACGATGCAGGTGCACGGCTGAGTCCCACCACAAAACAAGCAATGGAGAGACCAACAGCAGCTCCTGGAGAACCCTCAGAGGGGCTCTTTGCAGTGTGGGGGTGGCCCCAGGGCACGCATCCGTGTACTTTGGGGAAGCTTACATTGTTAATTCCTGATATGAAGACAATTGTCAGTATGAGACACAGAGAGACACCATGATGAGACACCACGCTGCCCCACTCGCCCACTCCCCAAACCCTGCTGCCCCCAGGACACAGCCAGGGAAAGGAAGCGGGCACTGCTCCCTGCAGGCACCTTTGTCCCTCCCCAGACCCACGCAGGGGCAGGCAAGCTCCAGCCGAGTGCTCCCACGCTCCAGCCCCAACAGGAGCCCTGCAGCAAGGGGAGGGGAACGTGCTTCCCCCAGCCCTCAATTACAGCCAGGTCACACACTGCAGCAACAATAACGGGTAATTTTTCGAGTTGGAATTTGGTTCTTTCCGTGTTAACAATCCCCCCTAACTTGTTTCTCAAAAGCCTGGATTACGAGCCCTGTGATCCCGCATGGAGAGGAGGATGGCACGGTGAGAAGGACATGCTGGGCTGGAGGGGACAGCCCCAGACCTGGGGCCACCACGGTCAAGGCAAGCAGCGACACTGATGATTTGGGGATCACAGGCATTGTAGGAGGAACAGCCAGGTGCTGGCCGAGGTCAGGCAGAGGAGAAGCTTCTGAGATGCAGAATTGATGGGCAGCCTCAGTGTGGGCCTTAGACAAATGGGGACAGGCATTGAGGACACCCTGCAGCCCCCTCTGAGCCCAGTGCCTTTGCAAGGGGCTGGGGCCTGGGTCCCTGGGGACACCCCTGAGGACATCCCTGGTGGCTGCAGCCAGCTCCTGTCACAAACACCCACGCACCAGCTTGAGGACCAGCCCCAGCCCCCCAACGACACCCTCAGCATCTCCACCAGCGAGAGATGAAAAATAAGTACTCTGTGATTAATCAAAGCCCCGAGGGAGCAGATTAAACATTCTTGGCAATTAGTTCTGGACTTCTTACGAAGGTGCTGGAAGACAGTGGAAAGCTGCTGCAGTCCCTGAGGATGAGCACCAAGTCCTCCTAAAACCCTGCACCAGTTACACAACTCGCCGCGCGCTGTGGCGATGTGTTAAATTACAGATGGTCTCAATTAAAAGTGCAGAGATGGAAAGGAGGCTCGGAAAAAAAAAAAAAAAACAACCCCACACGAGAAGAAAGAGAAGATCATTAAAAACTTGGCAGCCTACTTTGACTCTGGTGACCTGGTAATTTAATATTGTAATTGAAACTCCGGGTCAGACTCTTGAGAGGAGAGAGAAATATGGAAAGGTATCCTGGCAGGATTGGTGCTGCCCAGAGGAGAGGTCAGGCATTAGGAGAGGGCAGTCCCAGCACAGATAACCCACCACCAGCCCAGCTTTGGCTCTTGCAGCTCCGAGCCCCAGAAGATGCCTGCTCGCCTGCTTTGAAGCCATTCCTTTTTGTCACAGTGTATTAATCCTGTTCAAGGCAGATAAAAACCCAGTCCCCAAAGTGCTAATAATGTAACTCAGTTAAAGCGGGATTTTGTAGCTTATCTCCAAGACAGAGAGGGGAACTTCACTCCCATTTTCTTCCTCGCATCCCCCCCTTCCCCCCTAATTTTTAATATTCTGAGCACTGTCTCATTTCCAAAAGCAGAGACCGAGTGGCAGAGAACACTGCCTGCACCTCCAAAGAGGCGAGGAGGCTCAGGAGCATCAGGTTGGGGAAGAGTCTTTCAGCACCCAAAAGGTTCCAATTCCAGCTCTGCCTGCAGCTGGTGCCCACCCAGCTCTCCCAGCACTGGTGCCACAAGAGCCAGAGTGAACAACCACAGAGGTGGCTCCAGCTTGGGGACAGGGACACCCCGCTAAGGTGAGGGGATTAGGGAGCCCCTCCGAAGGGTTCTTTCCCTTCCACCTTCCCTCCAGAAGCTTGTGACCAGTGAGCCAAAAGTTGGAGTCCAACACCAGCCCCACAAATGTGAAAAATTTAAGCTCTTTGAACAAGATACCATCAAGAGCAGACCATGAACACAGAGTTACTGTGCAGCAAGGCCTGAGAGCCATTTATACACTGCTAGAGAGCACGGGCTATAATCCTGCTCCCCTCTGCATTTCTAAAAAAAACCAGAACACTGCATGGTCCCTTTGCTTTCCAGGAAGTGCAGAAAACAAAAATAATCATGAATACAACAGAAACTTTTTTTTTTGTGTCCGATATGAAGAGTAATGACTTCCCTGCTGCTGCCTCAGGCTTATTTTGAGCTGGCAGCATCTTAGGAGGGTTTGTTCTCAATAACACCGAGCGATGTTTGAAGGGTTTCTTGAACACCCAGGAACGTGAACAGCTCCATTTAACTACAAGTGAAAGCATCAATTAGCCAGGGCCCTGGTAAGGTGAAGCTGCCTACAGGGGATTTATTCAGTGTTGCAACTGTGTTGCTATGCACAGCCCTGGGTTTCCCATACCAACCACTGACTGTGTCCCCTCTGCGGCCACACCACCAGCACAGCACTTCCCTGGTGACCAGGCACAGGAACCCACGGCATGAACTTGAACCAGATGGTTTCAAAGATCCCTCCCAGTCCAAACTTGCCCTGGCAGCACTTTAAGCCCAGGCACAAACAGCTCCTGCCATAACACACCTCCTGTCCACATCACTGAGCAAACGGAGTGGTCAGACAATCTCAGGACACTTTTCTGTCCACTTCTGGCCTCTCTCTCCTGTTGCACACCGGGTTCTGTCCCAGCTGGGCAGTCACCAGGATGCTGATAGGCTCCAGGGGCCACTGGAGGGTTGGAGCCCAGCACAGTGTGTCCTTCAGCACCTTCAATTCCACCTGGTCAACACACAGGAGCCCCACAACCAACAGAGTGCCCAGAGCAGCTGTGGCTGCCCCTGGATCCCTGGCAGTGTCCCAGGCCAGGTTGGACGGGGCTTGGAGCAGCCTGGGATAGTGGAAGGTGTCCCTGCCCATGGCAGGGGGTGGCACTGGATGGGCTTTAAGGTCCCTCCCAGCCCAAACCATTCTGGGATTCTGTGAACTTATCCAGACAAACATTACCCAGCATATTTCCTGCTCCTGCATGGTGGGAAGCCAGAAAACACCCCAGGGAGCTGGGGCTGCTGAAGCTGCGCGCCCTGCCTGCAGCACAGGAGAGCTGAGCTGGACTGGTCTTGTTATTTCAACCCCTTCCTCCTGCTGCACGGCACAGGCTCAGCACCACGGCTCTGACACACGGCAGGGCTTCCCCTGGGTTCGGATTCTCCCAGGCCTCCCCATGAGAGCAGCACGTCCCCAGACCTCTGCAGCTGAGGGGTGTTCCGAGAGGCCATGGGGGTTGCACCCCCAGCACAGCCCAGTANTCCATCTGCTCGGGCAGTGCTGACTCACAGTCCCCACGTTCCACCCCGGCCCCCCACACTCTGCACCCTCCCACAGCACCCAGCCTGGGGGGCTGAGCACCCAGCAGCCACCTTGTGAGCCACGGGCTCAGCCAGGAGCTGTTCCACAGGCAGTAAGGCTGTTTTAAAATAGATGAATAATAAAATCAAGCATTATTTGGTCCTCGCTGTCTCTGCTTTAAAGAGCTCCCTGCTACCACTGTGGGAGCATCAAACACCCCAGGCTGCTGCAGGCAGGGGAGGGATGTTCTCCGTCACCAGTTCCCACCAAAGGACCTCCCCAAAAAGCCACCAGCAGCTCTCACCCCCCAGCCCAGATTCTCCAAACAAACACCCCTCAGGCAGCAGCAGCAGGAGCCAGGCGGTGCCCAGGGAAGCAGCAGCAGCCCAGGGCAAAGGCAGGGAACGTGGAGAGCCCCCTCCCAGCACCAGCCCCTCTGTGGGGCACCCCGGGGTGGGCAGTGGGTCAGGTTATCAGCAAGCAGAGCAGCAGAGCCACGGCCAGGGGCTCCTGGGGCAGACAAGGCCCTGTCACACACCCAGAGGATGCTTGTCTGGAGCCAGGATTTGTCCCGAGCACACACCGGGTCTGTGGCTGAGCAAAGGACAGAGCGTGGCTGCCCCAGCCTGACCAGACACCCCTGATCCCATGGACAGCAGAGGCACAAACCCTGCTGAGGAATTGTTCAGGGGATGCCCCTTAGCAACAAATTGTTCCTATTTTCCAAATCCTGTAAACCAACAGCAGCCAGGTCGGTCACAGATCTGTCCTGGTGATGTACCTGGCAGGATGCAGCCCCTGGGCAGCACCCCCTGTGCACTCCTGCACCCCGGGGTCCCTCTGCCAGCCCCGTCCCAGAGCCATCACCCGCAAGGGCACGGTGTGGAGCAGAGGTGGCACCAGGCAGTGCCTGCAGGAGCAGGACAAGCCCCAGCTCCCTGAAGCAGCCAACAGCCCCGGCTTTATGTAACAAATGGGATGTTAAGAGGGAAGGACACGTCGGGGTAGGAGACACCGTGGCTGAGGCTCCCAGGGAACTGCTCTGCCAAAGGCTCCCAAGCTGCAGCCCTACAGAGGACATGCCAGGGGACAGGCCAGCAGCCCTGGCACAGTTTTCGCGGACAATTTGCTATTTGGGAACTGAGCTGCCTGTGCCAGGTGCTCTGTTAACCCCATCACCCAGGGCTGACCTCGAGCACTTGCGCCAAAGTGTCAGGGAAAAGGAGAGAGGGGAGGGACCCCAGGGATTACCAAGCACCTTCAAGACCCCCTTCCCAGCCAGCCTCCAACCAGCTCTTCATCCCTCAGGTGAAATCCTCCCAGAAAATATTTCACACACTTGCCTAATTTCCCCATAAAAATGGGAAATGAGACCATCCCAACCCTTACTGAAGTCACAGCCTCTCCCCACTGCTCCTTCCTCTCCCTCCTCCTGCAGTGCTCCAGTCCTAGTTTGTGTTGTGAAGAAACTCCCACGGGATTTGTCCTGGGACAGCCGATCCCTCGGAAAGCCTCGGAGCGCTGCCTCCCACCAGAAGACAAGACGAGAGCTGGTGAGGAGAGCAGGCAAAAACACATCACAAAAAAATCTCAATGATTTGGAAAACTTCCAATCCAGGAAAAAACCATTTATCAAACGCAGGCCTTTTCGCACGAGAACAAACAGCAGCGCTGGGGATCAAGGGCAGCCTGGGCAGAGCCAAAGTCCAAGGAAAAGATGGATGGATGCCCGCAGGGATGCTGGCGACAGCGAGACTGAGCTCAGGGCAGCAGGAGCTCTCAGGGGGACACAGCAGCACCCGGCAGCCCCCCAGACGAGTCTCACCCCCACAGACACTGCTCTGCCCAGTTCAGGCATAAATCAGGCACAGACAGAGCTGGGCACAGAGCTTCAACCCCCTCAGTTTTGTTCCAGCAACAACCCAGCCCCTCCCTGCTGTCAGACCTCCCCAAAATACAGCCCCTGCACTGGGGCTGCAGGGAGCAGGGGCTGGCTGATGGAGCTCTCCAGCCATGACTGGAGCACCCATAACCTGCCTTCCTCCTTATTTCAACCCTGCTCAGCCCTGAACTCTTGGGAGGGAGGGAGGGAGCTGCCAAGATAAGAAACGCTGCCACTTCCTCTGCAGGAAACAGCAGCTCTGTGAAGGGAGGGCTGGAGCAGGGCAGCTCCAGCAGCAGCACATGGTGCTGGGGCAGAAAGCCTTGGCCACCCAGAGGGTGCTCATTCCCAACTCCTGATGAGGGTCTGGCTTTCCTTGGCTTGGTTTATGCCAAGCCAGGGCAGCAGGGCCTGGCACAGGGCTCACCCTGACTGCCAGCCCAGCCTGGCCAGACCTCGTGGGGCTTTGGGATCACCTGGCACCTTGCTGGGGCACGGAGAAGGGAGGCAAGGAGGGAGGAAAAGAGGGAGGGAGGATGCTTGCTGCTCTCCTGGGCCCCAGCCAGGAGAGGAATGCTCACTTCCAGGGAGAGGTTTGCCAGCAGCACCAGGAGCAGCAGAACCCCTGGGCACTGACCCTTGCAGGACGAGCGCTCCCACGCTGCAGCCCCCACAGCCACAGGAAAGGGAATGGATTACACGGGGTCTGCTTGGTTTTCCTCCCTGGAAAACAGGCCATTATCTCCCGACCGACAGGCTGGAGTGCCGGGTGTTATTGCACAGCAACATCTCTGCCTTGAAGACATTCAAAGGGCTGCAGCTGGCAAGATGCTCGTGTACTTGGCACCGTGTTTGATGCTCCACGGATAAGATATTAAAATAACATTTCCAACATGCAGATTTACTGTGTCTGCTCCCTCCTCGCTCCAGCCAGAGCTGTTTAGAACAGGGTTTTATTGATGCTGCCAGACAGGCAGCGCAGAGCTGGAGGAGTCACCTTGCTACAGGAGGAGTGGGCAGCTCTGTCCCAGGGATCTGTCTGTCCCTGCCACCGGCTTCCCCAGGGAAGCTCTGGGATGAGGCAGCACGTGGGACGAGCTCAGGAACCTGCTCAAGGTGATGGCCATGGAGAGCTGGGACAGAGGAGCACCAGCCCTCGGCCAAGGTCAGTGGAGAAGGTGAAATCAGACACTACCTACAGGATCACGTTAAGGGAAGTGTTTCAAAACACACTGCTGGGGAGGAGGAAATCAAACCTGCTCCATGTTTTACCTTATTTTAAAAGAAATTATCGTTTAGGTGAATTTTGTTTTAACAAAGTGGCTGGAGCGTTCGTCTTCTGCTGTCCTAAAAAACTCCATCAAGCCAGGGACTGAGTTTGCTGTTCGTGGGGAACAGTCCTGTCCAATTACACACCACCGGGTTCAATGAGAACATTATCTGGGCTGGCAGCTCGAGGAGGAGGAGGAGGAGGAGGAGAGGAGAAAAGAGGAGAAAAGAGAGGAGCCTTTTTATTTACATGGAGCTCTGCAAAGAGCTCTCCTGGCTCACTTCGCCCGTCCATGTCCCTGCTGGCCAATACGACTTTATTAATGTTTACGATATGCCCTACTTTTTAATGCGGCTCTGTCCCGCTGAAAGAATCCATTTGCATTTCTAATGAAATTTGGATAAACAATTTAGTGGATCCCCAGCTCGCCAGGCTCCGGAACCCTCATCCAAAGCCCAGGGAATGCAGCCCCCGGAGCTCCTGCCAGCCCTGGAGTCACCTGGAGCAGCCCTGGGGCCAGGAGGGGACATTTCATCCCAATTCTGTGCTGGCACAGCTGGCACAGCACCCGCCCCGCCCCAGCCATCGCGCCCAGAGGCAGCTTTACATCCAGTCTATTTTAATAAAGCAATAAAGGGGAAAGCTCCATACATAAGAGACTAAGTGGGACAATAAAAATCTGTGAGCTCAAAATGTCTCCCAGCTGTTCTGCAGTACTTTAGAGGAACAAAACAGGGCAGATTTCAGAAATACTGAGCTGTGCTTGTGTGGCCCCAGCCAGGGTCTGCAGCTCACACCGGCCTCTTCCCGGGTCCCCTTTGCTAAGCAGGTGAGAAGAGAGGAGCCTCTCTGCCAAGCCCTGAGGAGCTGTCAGCAGAGCTGGGATGAGAAGGAACAGAAGCTCCTGGTAACTCCTTGGAAGATGCAACTCCAGCTCCCGCAGCCAGCAGCAGCCCCCAGCTGTGTGCCCACCCTCAGCCATACTGGCTCCTCCATGCCAAGTTTTTCCATGCCACCAGTTTGATTTTTGGAATAAAAACCTGATCTTCAGCAGAAGAGACACTCACCCTTTGCCTGTGACATGCTACAGGGCCAGGCCACCTCACCAGGGCAGGAAAATCAGCTGCAGCAACTGGATCAAAAATTCCACCCCAGTTCCCAGCAACCTCCCCACCTGGAGTTTCCCCTTCCCTTTGGAAGGGATCACGGTGCAGCATCCCCACTAAGGCACCTCACCCACCCTCCAGTGCCTCACAGCACCTGCAGAGCCCAGGGAATGCCGCAGAGATGGCCCCAACACTGCTCTGCACAGCAGCCTCGTGCATATCCCTGCAGGAAGAACAACGTTCCTGGGAGCCTAAAGGCCGCCTGGAATTTCTGGGGTTGAACAAGGAGGCACGAACCCACCACCACTGAGCGGATGCTCCCCCTCCACACTGCCTCCAAAGCTCCCACAAAGCCACTCAAAAGTTCTTGCCAACACAAACTTGTGTCTGTTTGAAGAGTCTGGGGTGAGAAAACCCCTAAAAGAGGTGCCAATTCAACCAGATCTCATTTTAACCCCCTTCACGGTGCCTGTCCCTCACACCTGAGCCCCGCTGACTGTCCCCAGGGTCCCCCCAGCTGCTGCCTTCTGCCCTTCCCTGCCAGCCACATCCCAGACCCAGCCTCAGCCCAGATTGGCAGCTGCTCGGGGGCGGTTTTCCATTTCTGAGCGCACGGCACCCGCTCCTCAGCACATGATCGAGTAATAAATATTTGGAAAGATCTGTTATTTTTACATAAACAGTCACAACACATTGCAGAGGCTGGGGAAGGAGCCGGCTCCTCGCTGCCGAGCGCTGCTCCCACCCCGCCAGACCCGGGTCCCGGCTGTCCCCTCCCGCCTGCCCAGCACCTGGAGAGGGAGCTCCGAGGGATGCGGGGCCGGGACTCGCTCCTCCCGAGCTGTAGAGGCTCCTGGTGCCTCACTCTGCATCTCCTCAGCCCCTCTGAAGCCCCACCAAAGTTTGGCAGAGCGCAGCACACGAGCACAGCTCCATCACCTCTCCCAGCTCCCTTTCCACAAAACCGCAAAACAGCTGGAGCTGGAAGGGATTTCTGGAGGTCATCGTGTCCAAGCCCTCTGCTCAAGCAGGGCCACCTGCCCAGGACCATGTCCAGATGGCTTTTGAATGTCTCCAAGAAGGGAGACTCCACAGCCTGTCTGGGCAGCCTGTCCCAGCCCTCCCCTTGCCATGGGACTGCTGTAACACAGAAAACCTCAGGCTCATCTTCCCTTCCCCCTGCATCTCCTGGCTGCTCCCATCTCCAACACCATCAGCCTGGCAAATCTGCCAAAGAATCCTGAGCCCCCACACAGCCCTGAGCTGGAATAAATTCGGTCCCTCTGTAAATCACTGCCTGCACCACAGGCAGCTTATCCGGAGAATTATGGAGAGTGGAGCTAAAGGAGAGGAAGCAGGTTCAGCCCAGGACTCAAACTCACTTGCCAGCCACCCTGAGGGAAGCTCTTCTCTGCCCTTCAGACTCTGGAACATCAAACACCCACCAAAAGGTGCCTCCCCAAAAATTCATGTTTTGCACCCTGCCAGGATGCTAATTCACAGCAAACTGGTTCTCAAATAAACTACATTTACAAGGCTGAATCTCCTCCTGGACTGCACGATTTCCTGCCTTACATCATCCTTCCTCCTTCAGCAGCTCCAGGACCTTCTTCCCCTCCCACCATCACCGGGCACCGCTGCTGGGCCATGGCCCAAATGTGACACCCACCTGCGTCAGCTCTCTTCCAACCTGGGGGCCATTAATAACAATTACCTTGTAATTCTCTTTCATTATCATATTATTTTGGATGGCAAAGGCTTACCCCAGCATATTCAGCTCGTTAATGGAATTACAGCTCCTTCCACAGCCCCGAGCTGTGAGCAGGAGCTGCAGCCCTGGATGCTGGAGCTGCCCTGTCCCCTCTCCATGAGTTGCTGGAGCTGCCCTGTCCCCTCTCCATGAGCTGCAGGGACAAGGACACAGTTCCAGGGCTTTGCCTTTGCCCAGGGAGCAGCTATTGCCACCCTCACACCAACCTGCAAACCCCTCCCGTGCCATGATCCCTCCTGAGAGCATCCCTGCGGATCGCCCAGCACACAGGCTACAGCTTTGGAGAGCTACAGGCTCACCCGACACCCAGAAATGCCCTGAGTGATGAAGGGATGACTGAAGCAGGGCTTGGATGCTGCCCCAGCCCTTTTCTCTCCACGGTGCGTGTGTACAGACCCACAGCCCCTCCTCCCTGCCAGCTCCAGCTTCTGATGCTGTCCCAGTTCCCGTCCTGGGATACAAGGGAAACATTAACATCTCATTTCAGAGCAGCTCTTTGCTGTGAAGGTCTAACTCAACACGAACGCTTTTTGCTGCTCCTTTCAGCGCTGCAGTTTCCCAAAGGAGCAGGAGTGAGCCCTGGGGAGCGCAGAGGGCTCAGGAAGGGCCATGGAGCTGCAGCCTCAACACATACCCCTGGTTCCCATCCCCACCTAAACAAGCCACTACCGAAAGCAGGATAGGGTTTTCAGAAGCAAGAGAGGGTGAGCAAGCTCCCAGGAGCAGACACAACTTCTCACGGTGTTGTTGTGATTCTGCAGTGCCCGGTCAAGAGGGTCAAGTTCACCCAGATAAATTTCAGCTGGGCTAACATTACTGCAGAACAATTCCTCTGGAGCTGCTTGCTCCAAGTCCAGGATTTGGCCTACATAAGATCCCATCACTCCTCCAGCAGGCTGCTGACGTCCCTCCAGTGAGGAAGGAAGATTCTGGATGGTATTTGTTAGAAAAACCAAATGTAAAGAAACACCAAGAGCGCTGAGCATCTCCTCCATCCTGCAAATTACAGGCTGGTTAAGGCCTCCCCTTCTGTACCTGCCACTGGTGCACCTGACAAAGACAGCAGCCTCTGCACTGGCAATTTTATAGAAAAATATCCCAAATATAAATTGATGCAATATTAGAAGGCAAAATACTCTCTATGGCAACCTGAAAGGTCTTAATTATCCCTGCAGGTGGCAGAACGAGCAGCCACACACACACCGAGCTGGTAAAGTGGGCTTTTGAGTGGGTATTGAGGGGAAAATCTCATTCAACCCCTTGAGAGTTCAGGCAGCTCCTTCATTAGGGAAAGATTCTTGAACTCCCTGCACCACCCCAAAAACTATTGTATTTGTGACTTCAAATCCATCTGAGTGTGTTAACTAGCAGGGAGCAGGGAGAAGGAATCAAATGAGGTTTCCAACTCCAGAGCGCCCGTTCCCGTAGCAACAGCAGCCCCGCGCTGGCACGTTGGGATGGGAATGCCATGGGATGGGAACGCTGTGCAGAGCCTGCCATAACCCGGCACCAGGGACACGGGAACCCCCCGATGGCACCGGCACAGCCAGCCCAGGGCTGGGGCACGTGGGGTGGCAGCAGAAATCACCCAATCCCAGAATGGTTTGGGTTGGAAGGGAGCTTAAAGTCCATCTTGTTCCACCCCCTGCCATGGGCAGGGACACCTTCCACTATCCCAGGTTGCTCCAAGCCCCATCCAACCTGGCCTTGGACACTCCCAGGGATCCAGGGGCAGCCACAGCTTCTCTGGGCACCCTGTGCCAGGGCCTCCCCACCCTCACAGGGAAGGATTTCTTCCCAGTATCTAACCTAAGTCTTCCCTCTCAGTCTGAAACTGTTCCCCCTTGTTCCATCACTATCTGTCCCTGTACAAGCCTCCAACGTAAAGCACATCCCGGTCCTGCAGGAATTCCAGTGCCCAAACCAGCTGTTTTTTAAAGATGTGCTCTGATGGCTCAGAACAGAAGGGCCAGTGGCATCTGCAGGGAGGAGAAGGTGTTTAACCACCACTGAAACAGTAATTGCCTCCAGGGAAAAAGCATCCAGGTGGGCACACACAAATTGGGAGTTGCTGCTGTACGAATATTTCCTTTGGAAATTATCAATTCTCCAGTGAATTCCTGACCAGCTGGTAAGACAGTGCTTATACATCATTATTTCTACAAATACAACAACCAGAAACAAACCCAAAAAACCCAACAATCAATGTTCAGCAGAATCAGCCTGAAGTCAACTTCCAGGAGAAATTTGCTGAGTAACTCTGGAGCAGAAAAAGCTCCTTTTCATTTGTTCCCTGTGAGGGTGGGGAGGCCCTGGCACAGGTTGCCCAGAGAAGCTGTGGCTGCCCCTGGATCCCTGGAAGTGTCCAAGGCCAGGTTGGACAGGGCTTGGAGCACCCTGGGATAGTGGAAGGTGTCCTGGCCCATGGCAGGGGGTTGGAACTGGATGGGCTTTAAGGTCCCTTCCAACCCAAACCATTCCATGACTTGGTAGCTTTCCTCCCCCCAGCACTCCTGCTCCTTGCAAACACTTTCCACACAATCATGGATAGAGCTCGTTGAGAAAGATCCAAAGTTTGTGTCATTGGGCACATCTGACTGCAAAGGGACAGGAACACGGTTCTGCTGAGCTCTGCAAAGGCACCTGGGGAGAATAACACCTCAGCATCCACCTTCAGCTGCCAACAGGGCCACTGAAACCTGGCTGCGAGCACCAGCCTTAGCAGGTCCTGGACTCCAGGCTCCTACAGAAGCAGAGAAGTGTCAGCCAGCTCAGCACACCAGGTAGGGGAGAAGCAGCAGAATTTCAGAGCTCCAGGCAGGTTAGTGATGCTGGTTTGGAAGGCACTGACCCACCCCTGCAGGCAGCAGCACCACAGTAACCTTGGCACGGCCTCCAGAGAACAGTTCCTTTGGCAGGAGCAGGACAAGGGACAGCCCTGGCTCCATCGCGCCCAGGGAAAGCCCTGGCTCACCCTGTCCATCTCTGGCATCTGACAAGCCTCAGCACCAGCAGAGCCTGCCTGGGATCACACACTGACACGCAGCTTCATTGCAGGAAATCCCTGAACCACCATCTCCATGAAATTCGGGTGCCCACCTCAAAGCCCAGCCTCGGGGCTGTTGCTTTATACAATCCCAGACCACGCTGAGCAGATCAGGGGAGCTCCTCCTGCACTCCCCCACGCTTTCCATCAGAAAAAACCTCCTACAAATTTTATTATCAGCTTCTAGTAACAAGTCTGGAGCAAGGAATTCTTTAGGCAAAGGCTGGGTATTGAGCCCTGCTCCCACACCTTCCCGCGGCTCCGCAGCGCCCATGGGAACCGTCCCAAGCGCTCTCGCCCCCGCTCAGGAGGTTTCACCACAGCCCTTGCATCCTCCACCATATCAAGAGGCAGATGGATCATTCTCACGTCAAGGGAAAGACGGACGGAGTCAAAACAGAGAAGGATTCCTTTTAAAGGGCCCCACTGCGGGGAGGGTGCCGGTGCAGCTGCCGGGGATGACAGAACCAGGCAGCGTCCCCAGGGACACAGCTCAAGACAGCTCCTCGCTCACTCGAGTACAGAAGTGGGTGAGCAATTAGGAGGAACAGCAACGAGCTGCTCCCCCTTCCAGCCTTCCCACTCACACACTCCCTCCGTGGTGCCGCAGTGCCGGGGACAGGCCCCCACAAATCCCAGCACAGCCAGACCCTCCAGCCAACCCCCCGCTTGGGAGGGCCTGGTCCTTTGGGCATCATGAGATGACAGCCAAAGGCTTCCTGAGGGTGCAGAAGAACTGCGGCTGTGACCACCAGTACAGCCACTGCTCCTGCCCCAAAATCTCCTTGGAGCAAGGACGAGCAGGACCCTGCCCAGGACTCGTTGTCACACCACGGAACTGGCACTCAGGCCCCACCAGACACGAAACAAGACAAGTTCAGGCTGGGTAGTGAAAACCTCGCGGTGTCAGAAATAGCTTTGGGGAAGTGATACCACAGACAACGTTCCGGGGCACACACGGGGACTTCTCGGGGCACAGTGCCTGGCACTGCTCTGCTGCTGCACCTTCCTGCTCTCCCACGGGCCCGGCAGCGCCCCAGAGCCGGCACCAGCAGGGCCAGGGCTCAAAGGGTGCCTCAGAGCCCACAGCCCTCACTGAGCAGCAGGGCTGCAGGAAAACCAGGAGAAAGCTGAAGGTGATACTGCTGCATCTCCTGCACCTCCCACCCAGCACCCTTGTTGGTGCTCTGAGCACAGCCTGACCTCAGACTTCCTTTGGCTTCCCCCCAAACCAAGCCCCCAGCACAGCCTGCCCCACGCCCAGGCACTGCCACCTTCCCTCCTTTGGATTCCTGTTCCTCTGCCTTGACATGAAGTTATGTGTTGAAGTTACCAGAGAGCTGGAAGTGAGTCAGCACAGTAAAGACAGCCCAAGAATGAAACTAACTAAAACTGCTCATTCAAGCCAGCATGTTCCAACAAACCCAGGACCCCAAAGAGAGCCAGTTGCACCAGTGGGATGCAGGACACCATCCCAGTGCTTTGGCTCCCATCTCCTACAGCAGATTGCATGAGGAATGGGTCCATTCATCACGCAGAAGTCAAGGGCTGTGCTCCTCACCAGACACAGGTGGGCTCTGAGGAGCTTTTCTTCAGCCTGATGGCTGCAGAAGTCACGCTCCAGCTGGGGAACACCTGAAGCCACCACCAACCCACCAAGGGGTGGTTGGACAAATTGGTGACTTGGAGGCAGCGGGTGAAACCAGCGACAGAAACGAGCTGGGACTCAGCCCCAGGCCATGCAGGAGGAGCAGGTCAGGAAAACACTTCCCTGCCCTTATCCTGGACTTATCCTCCCCTTCTCTTTTCCAGAGGCAAGAGTGGAATTTCCTGACCAAGACCAAAAGACCCCAAGGTTGCACAGGGATCTGAGCCCTCAGCATTCCACAGATCCAAAAGCAATGCTTGAACCAGGTCTGAGCAACTCCCAGCGACTGGGCAGGACCTAAACACTTCCCTGGCACTGGCTGCTGCCGTTGGCATTATGGAAATGCTGTGCCAACACATTCTGGGACACCCATTTGCAGGGTGATACCCACAGGGCCTGGAAAGCTGGAAGAGGAGAGGTGTTGGTGTAAGGGTTTGTGGGCATCCCATGGGCACAGCTGGAATAGGGCTGCCTTGGCCCTCCTCCACCAGACAAATACAGCAGGGAGACCCCTCACCACGAACACAGAATCCCTGGGGTTGGAAAAGCCCTCTGAGCCCACCTCAGACCCCAAACCCGCCTGCCCTGGAGCTCGGGAGCGTGGCAGAGCAAAAGCATTTTAACCACTGGTTTACATGACTAAAACGCATTTATTTAAACCCACTCTGCTGCCGAGAGCATGTCCTTTACGCAGCCGAGATGAAAAATGAGCATGAAACCAAATCCAGTCTGTGCACCGGGCAGGGAGGGCAGCAGAGCCCGGCCGTGGGCAGTGGCGTGGGCAGGTCCTGGGTGGGCAGCGATGCCCCCTGAACCCAGTGACAGACCTACCAGACCCACCAGAGCGGGGCAGAAGACAGACTTACAACAATTCTGTAGCAGTTTCTGGCATTAAAGCACAGAGATGCTGAGCGCTTTATCCCTTGTCACCCTCCCAGCCAAGTAAGACAAAGCAGATCTGAGCCCCTCTCATGGATTTATTATTTAATATCAGTGTGCAACCAGAGCTGCCTCATGCTAACAAACTCTGACAGGAGATAAGTAACCATCCAGCCACGAGCACTGCAAGAATCACACCAGACAATTAAACAGCCCTTCCAAAAATAGCCTACCTGACCTGCTACCACTCCTGACTATCAATCCAGATCTCCCCGCAGAGAAGCTGCTACAGTTGAGTCAAACCTCAAAATACTCCCCCAAAATAGAGCCAAACCAGTGCCGTGTCTGTAAGCAATCCTCCCCTTCCTCAATTTAGATTGCTCAGGAACCTTCACGGAGAGAAAAATCACTACGTGTCAGGCAGAGCAGAGGCAGATATTGATGGCAAACACGGCAGCAGTGGGGGAAGGCTGCAAGCCCAAGCTGCAGCCAGCTGGGGTGGCACAGTGACAGGGAACTGACTGACGGGGAAGGGCCATTGGGACACCACACCAGGGAGCTCAACCTGCTCACAGGGAAGTCTGGTAAGAAATTCGGGGTCTGAAGCCTTCAAAGGTCACTGGCTGGTGTTTTCCATGATCTCCAGTGCACGGGAATGCTGTGCAGCACAGACAGTCTGCCTGTGCAGGCAAGTGGGGCTCTGCCTGAAGCCCGTGGGGTTTCCAGAACCCCCCTCTGCCTCCCCCGCATCCCCCCGGGGCTTTGCTGATTCCCAGCCCCTTTACTGAGCCCTGTTTCCCACCAAGGAGCTGCACCCTCAGCTGCTGAGGACGAGGAGGGTTCTGTGCCTGGGCTCTCCCATCTCAGGTTTTGTACCCCCACACTGCCTCTTTTCACCCCAAAGCCTGCACACAGCCACACCTGCCTTCCAGCTCCCGTGAGAATGGCAGAAGGCTGCGCCTGAGGAATCACAGTGCTCCTGGTTCCAGGATCACAGAAGGGTTTGGGTTGGAAAGGACCTGTAGGACCATCCCATGCCAGCCCCTGCCATGGGCAGGGACACCCTCCTCTATCCCACGCTGCCCAGAGCTCCATCCAGCTCGGCCTTGGACACTGCCAGGAAGGACCTTGCAGTGCCATGTGAAGACAGCACAGGCTCATACCCGGCTAGCACAGCCTGTTGCGAGCAGCATTGCTGGAGGAAGGCAGGGCAGTAAGCTAAACCACGCAGGAAAAGTTTCTGTCTGGGTATGGTGACACCAGGGAGGCTGGATGTCACCTCCCCCAGACAGGCAGCTGAGTTACCCCATGCCCTGACAGAGCTTCCCCATCAGTCATGTAGATGCAAATAAACTTTAAAAAAATGACCCCTTCTCACACATTACACAAAGACCTGAAATGCCCCCTTTGATTCTTCATTTAAGCCTTTTTAAAGGCTGTATAATTTTCATTCCTCTGCCAGTGCAAGTCCCTCACAGGAAGTTATTGCACGGTTTCCGTGTTACTTCAGCACAGCCCTGCTCACCAAACCTGGGCCTTGCACAGAAAGCTCCATGGTGCACCCCAGGAAGGCACCGAGAACCCTGGAATTGTACTGCCAGGATGTGCCTCCTGCTGCCCACTCCCCAGGGTTTGGGGGACACCAGAGCTGGTTCCCAAAGGACAGGCAGCACGGCAGCAGCACAGGAGCCAGAGGCTCTGCAGGAGATGAGCAGCATCCTCATCAGGCAGCTCCACAGGGAGAAGGGTAATTATCCTGTCCATCCTTCCCCTCCGAGAACAGCTCCGAGGCAGTGGTGGGCTGTTATCTGAGAGCACAGCTGAGCTCTGCTCCTCGGGAGGGGACACGTCAGGGGACAGCCCCCGGCATGGCCAAGGAGCTCCAGTTCAGCCACACAGAGGCCAAAGGTTCCTGCCAGAACTCGCCATCACTGAGCGCAAATGTGGATTTTCATGTCTAACTCCATCAGACCCACCATCGGATCCAACTGTCCCCACAGGCTGCTCTGCTCACTCCGCCTGCAGCTCATCTTCTCCAGCAGCTCCTTCCCCGCACTGCCACGGAGGGCAGGGGCTGCTCGCCGCACACCCCAGCAGCTTCAGGAGCAGAGGAAAAGGAGGTTTTTGTGCAAGACATCCCAAACTGCCACTTTTCGAGCTATTTCAGCACAGGTTTGTTCAGTCTCCCTGGGTACCAGCGTCGCTCCTGGATTAGCAGCAGCAGCACCAGTGCTCCCAGCTGGCTGTGCCGGGGGAGCAGCACAGCTCCCACTCCCAGCACGGGAGATGCTGAGCCACAAGGAGATGCTGAGCCACAAGCCCTCGCAATTAAGCCGCTCGTTTCAGTGTAACGGCTTGGCAGGGCCTGGACAGCAAATAAAACCTGAGCAGGACAAGACCTGAATGTGCAATAGCCTGATCAAAGGAACAGCTGTCCTGACAGGCAGCCACCTCCCACGGCCACTGCAGAGCAATTAGAGGAGCCCAACAGTCCCCGCAGCGGAGGAAGATGAGATATCAGCTCTTTATTAGACATCCATCGGCCCCGACTCATTACAGGAAAAGGACATCAAAACCAAAGGCCAATAAAGTGAGACTGGAACGTGAGCAGCAGCATTCACACAGACACCTCCACTGCTCAAACACCAGGTGATCCCACGGCTCCAGCATTCCCAGCACATGCCTGCCAGCACTTCCACGCGCCAGGGCCACACACCTGCCCCAGAAATTCTATGTCAAAAACAAAGCGCTTGACTCCAGTTGAGTTTTAGCCTTGTAATAAATGGACGGGTGGTAACAGCTCCCCAAAATCTGTGGGATGCTCCACCAGCAGGAGCTGATGGTCCCAAGTGAGCCCATCCCAACACAGGTGGGGCCAAGCCACCAGCACCTCCAGTCTGGCTCCAGCCCACCAGCATTTCTGTTTCCTAAATTGTCATTCCTAAAGCCAAAAGCTTTAGCACCCCGTGCAAGTCAGCAGGGAGCTGTCAGCAATTATTTTGGGAGTCTCCATATGGACCCATTGCAGCATCTCGCTGCTCTAATTTAGGGCACAGGCTGACGGGGACGGGATGCTGCTTCCACCCCCGGGGGATGTTGGACTTGGAGCACCGTCCAGTCCCTCAAGGGGTTCCAAGAGAGCTGGGGCTGTCCCATTCCTGGAAGTGTTCAAGGCCAGGTTGGACGGGGCTTGGAACAACCTGGGCTAGTGGAAGGTGTCCCTGCCCAGGGCAGGGGGTGGGGCTGGATGGGTTTTAAGGTCCCTTCCACATCAGCCAGCACCACCATTCAACTGGTGTCAGAGTCCCCTGAGTGCCCCAGCACAGGGCAAGGAGGGCAGCCCCAGCTGGGAGCCCTTTGCTTCCCCTTTCAGAACGGACCAGATGGGCCACATTATTTAGAACCCTCTGTAAGTGCTGACACAACGCTGCTCCCTCACATGACTTTCCTCTTGCTTTTTAAAGAATTTTTTTTGTTTCACTCTGACACAGTGGAAGTAACATTACAGGCGAGGCAGGAGCGATAAGGGAAGAACTTGCTGCAGAGCCTGAGGCATCTGATCCAGGAATAAGATAAGTGACCAGGCCCCACAGCAAGGAAGGGGCCCCCAGTCCTGGGGGGATGCAGGGCAGCCCCTCCACCCACAGCAGGAAAGGTTTGCTGCCTCCAAACCCCACAGAGCAGGAAGAGGTCCAGGAAAAGGGCAAGATGACCAAAATTATGGAGTTGGTTGCATATGGAGAATGATGGAGAAGGCTGCAAACCTCAGCCTGGAGGTGGGAGAGATGATGGGGGACACCATAAAGCCACAAAGTCCTGGCTGGAGTGAGGACTGGGTGTTGTGCCTCTTCCAGGACCATCACACATGGGTGCTCCTTCCAACCCCAACAAACCACACCAGGAACAGTGAGAGCAAACCAGAGCATGGTCAAGGGGACTCTCACTCGTGCAGGTGCCCCCCAGCCCCTGGGTGGGGTGTGCAGTCACAGGGTGATGCTCCCTTTGGTGGCCCTGGAGTGAAGCACCCCAAGCAGCCAGCAGGTACCCGCTGGAGCCCGTACTCCTTTACAAGAATGCCAGCCTTATAATTTCTGCGATTAAAAAGGGAGTTCTACCGAGAGTTAAAATAGAAGTTTTTGTCACAAATTACTGGCTTTCACTCCCCTCATACCTGAGCTTAAACTGAAACTTAAATGGAAATTTACAGGAGAATGAGAAAGTGAGTCAGCCTGCCCTTCCCAACAGGCATTTATTTTCATCTTTTCGGACTCAGTTAATAGTAACAGCAGAGAAATTAAATTTATTCCAAATTTACAAAGCTCAGAAGAGGGGAGGTGGTTTTGGAGGGAACTCCACTGCACCAGGGACCATCGGCAGCACCGGGATTTGCTGCTGGCCAGGGATGCTGTGCTGTGGCTCCTGTCCCATCCCAGCAGGCACCACGGGACACAGGGATCCTTCCTGCACTGTGGGACCTGTCCCCATGGCAGGAGGTGCCGCAGTGCCTTTTGTCACCCACGTTTTCCCACTTTTCCCACCCACGCAAGCGGGCGACGCTCACACCACCCTGGGTTAAAATGACCTAAAAGATAAGTCAGCCTCTTGTCTTGTTGGGCCAAACTGCAGCCAGGTGAATGCAGAGGGACTTTACCTTCCAAAGCATGGCACAGAGGCCAAAACAGCTGGGAAATTCCAGCTCTTATTTGGGAAGGGAACAGCAACCATTCGCAGCAAAGCCGAAGATGAAAGCAAAGCAATCCTCCCACGATGAGGAGCAGGACCCAGGCAGGGCCAGAAGCTGCTCCCCCAAGGAGAGCCAGCCCAGGTTCTCCGTGCCCCAGCTCAGCCTGTGAGGGCCCTGCCATGGCACATCACTGAGATATGGTCACTCCTGCCCAACACAAACCCTGGTGGCAGAGCCCTCAAACACCCAGCCTGCGACACCGGCTGCTGCTCTCACCTCGTGGGCAACACTGAGGCAGTCTGGAGCTGGAGTCAGCCCAAGGGTGGGGAGGTTTGTTCTCATTTTGCATTTGTGCAAGCTGACAATGCAGGAGAAACCCAGAAAGTGTCCAAAAAACACTTCAAAGTGTTCAGAATACATTTCAAAGCACCTTGTTCTCCAGCGGCAGCAGAGCTGAGGTTCAGGAGATGCACTGCAAAGCTTCCTACCCTACTACATGTCTCCTGGGTGTTCAGGTCAGCAGAGGGGCTGCTGGTAGAGCAGAAAAATCCTTTTAGGTATGTAATAAGGGAGAATTGAATTCTGCTCCAAGGTGGAGAGACAAAAGCCATTTGTCATGCAGCATTTGCTGACAGGACATGTCCACAGCCCAGCCCTCGCCTCCCTCCCTGCAGAGCAAGTGCTGCAAACAAAGGAATTCACACCCAAAGTGTTTGGGGCCAAGACAGACATTCACCCAGTTGCAGAGAGGGAAGGAATCTGAACTACAGTTTGAAGTTATTTTAGAAAGATTCTCTACAAGGGTTCAGCACCTGACCAAAATGCAAATCACCATCATGGCTTCCTGAGCAAATGAGCTATTGCTGCATTTTTTCCAGTCCGGCAGCATCTTGCTCTGAAGATCTAATAGCAGCCCTACTGAGCAGCAGCTAATTAAAGCCTTTCCTCCTGCCAAAACCCCAGATTCAGTCTCTAAATGACCCAGTAAGTGAGACTTTTTCCACCTCAGAAGCCCTGGGAGACACCGGGTCGGCAGCTCTGCCCTTGTCACCGCTGTGGCTGTGCCCTCCCTGCCGACGGCAGAGGCACCATGGACTGATCCCTGATGCTGCTCACAAGAGGATGGGTTCAAAGGCACCTCTCCAGGCAGCATCCCACCTTCTGCACCTTTCCCTCCAAGCCCAGCAAAGGCTGTGGAGAGCAGCACCTCTCCCAGTGCTCAGCTTGCTACCAGCACAGCTCATCCTGCTGTGCCCAGACCTCACTGTGGGGCCAAGGGGCAGCTCTGAAGGTGGCCAGTCCCAAAACCCTGCCACTGCCTGCACCCCGAGCCAGCTCTGCTCTCCTGCCCCTTCCCCAGCCCCCAGACACTGTCCCCAGGCTGACGTACATCCCTCAGCACACCCCACACATGGAGGCACGGAGCAGCTCCAGGCAATTCCAGCACAGAGTTTGTCTTCCAGCCACCACATGAGCTGTGCCCTGCACCCAAGAGGAGATGGCACCAAGGAGGTGACACGAAGGCTTCTGGGATGGGGCTGTGGCAGCCTCCAAGGAACGCAGCTGACAGCACGAGCTGCCAGGCCACGAGCACGGAGATACCATGTCCAAGGCAGGGAAAACCCCCAGAAGCAAACTCCAGACCTGGTCCTCCACCACCACAAAGGTCACTTTGTCCCACCCAGGAGAACTCACACAGTTACAGACTCACAAGATTCCTTTCCAGAAGACTCTGGCCCCGAGGCTCCTTTCCATTAAAGACAAGCGAGCAAGACAAATTTGGAAATTAATGGACTGAGCTATTGGAGATGGTCCTTAAATGCATGATCACACAAATGTGAATTAGTCCAGTTTTAGAGCCATTCCTGGAGCAGAAATCTCCCGTGACAGGCTGGGGAGGGGACACACAGGTCCTGCTCAGCCTTTCTGCCCCTTGCAGACAGGGATGTTCCTTGTGGCAGCTCTACCATCCTCACAACTCCCCTGGCAATTACAGCTGCTGCATGAAAAGGCACTTGACTCCAATCAGACCCCCAAAAAGCAAGTTATTCCATCTAACTCTTTAGAAACCAAGTGAACAGGGAGATGTTGATCCCTCCCCCAACAAGGCTGGCTGCCCAAGGAGCCCATACAAAACCTGGGGCAGACAACAAAAACAAAACCTCTCCCAAAGCCCATCTCCATCATCAAGACCAAGCAAAAGCATCTCCACAGCAAAAATGGTGTCGAGCCACGGAAGGTTATAAATAACCATTTGGGGGATTATTTCCAGCTGTGCAGGAATCTTCTGGGTGACAGTGACTTATCCTGAGCGACAGCGACTGCTGGGGACAGAGGGGCTCTGGTGCTGTCCCTGCCAGCATGGCATGGCATGGCACGGCACACCTCCTGCGTGATGGGGACTGTGCATCTGTCCCAGCCAGCAGGGACACAGATGCACCACTTCTGTCCCTGAGGCAGCCTTCCCCCTCTTGGCTACTCTCGGTTAAGGCCAAGCTATGGATTATTGCCAGGGATTTTCCCTAACCCAAGCTCAGTTGAAGTATTTCAGTGTAATGAATGCAAAGGAAGAAAAGACCTAAATCCAAATTACTCAGGCTCTTGGGGCAGGCACAACACTCAGAGCCTCGACAAGCACCATCCTTTTGCTTACACGGCAAGAGCTGGGCCCCGCCAGGAGCAGGAGCTGCACCCAGCTCTGAATCAGCCTCTCCACAGCAGCGCTGGGAAAGGCACCGGAGCTGGAGACACAGTAAATAATGACTTTGCACTGCGTCAGGAGCTAATCCACTCAGTGATGCAAATGAAATTCGTGGGCCACTTCCCCCTCACTCCGGCTCCTCAGTGATATTATAAAACAATCCCCGCTCGCAGCCTGACTTCATCGCGATGTCACTGCGCGGCTGCAGGAAGCCATTCAGGGGAGCCAGGACGACTTTCACTCCTCTTCACCACCTCACTTTCTCATTCTTCTGCTATAATTGGAAATCATGAAAATGCATTTGTTCATGTGCTCCGAGTGTCAGCTATTCAATGTGCTTGTGCTCTCTGTTCAGACCATCAGAATAAAGGTATTTAACTGTTCCCCCCAAAGGTGAAGCTATTCCTGTTGCATCCTTTCACGTGGCAACAAAAGATAGGGAGGAATCCACCAGCATGATAAGCTGGAACACACTGGCAACACAGCATGAGGAAGAGGAAGAACAGCTGAAGGCTGAGATTTAGACATCTGAATCTTTTTTAGCTTCCCTGCTGCTGACTAAATATCAAATGTAGGAAGACGAGAGCAGGACTACAAGAGACTGAAGATTTTAAACATAGAATCACAGAATCCTGGAATGGTTTGGGTTGGAAGGGACCTTAAAGCCCATCTTGTTCCCCCCCCTGCCATGGGCAGGGACATTTCCACTATCCCAGGTTGCTCCAAGCCCCGTCCCACCTGGCCTTGGACAGATCCAGGGGGGGCCACAGGGGGGGGGGGCAACCTGTGCCAGGGCCTCAGCCCCCTCACAGGGAACAATTCCTTCCCAATATCCCATCCACCCCTGCCCTCTGGCAGTGGGAAGCCATTCCCTGTGTCCTGTCCCTCCATGCCTTGTCCCCAGTCCCTCTCCAGCTCTCCTGCAGCCCCTTTAGGCCCTGGAAGGGGCTCTGAGGTGTCCCTGAAGCCTTCTCTTCTCCAGGTGAACACCCCCAGCTCTCCCAGCCTGGCTCCAGAGCAGAGGGGCTCCAGCCCTGGGAGCAGCTCTGTGGCCTCTTGCTCCAGCATCTCCATGTCCTCAAACACGAGCCCTGACCAACAGCACAGGCAGAGCCACCCGAGCACAGGGCTCCTGCTCCAGACCAGCTGCTCCCAGGATCTCCCTGCACAGACACCAGTTATCCCCCATTTTCCCAACCACACCCCAAAAAATAAGCAATTCATCTCTTGCTTAGAGCTGGAAAGCTTCCCTTGTTCCAAAGACTGAGCTGGGGAGGGAGCTCCCACCCGAAGACGGAAGCTCACAGACTGACTCTTTGGAAAAACCCAGATTTAAGTAGATGCAAAACGCCAATTTTCAGGGAGCTGTGCCATAAGAAGCATCAAGTTTGCAAATCCAGTAACTTCCATGTACTGGAGCTTATTAATATTGGATTTTTTGGCAGGCACTGCCTTGTCCAGCTCAGATTAGCAGGAAGTATATTCTGCTTGTCAGATTTAAACAAGATGTATAAATCTGGCACAAAAGCAAGACCAAATATGGAAGCAAATTATTTAAATTGACAAGATGTAGCTCACAAGCATTAAGCACTCAGCAGTCAGTGCCCATCAGCTGGGGCACGAAGGCTCCTGCTCTGGGCCACAGGAGTTAAATTCTGAAAGCAAGAGGCTAACGAGGTTACCCACCCCTAACACTTACTGATTCCAGTTATCAGGATGGATTGGATTTTTTTTTTTCCACATGATGGGAAGAGCAGGATGGCAATAAACAGCTGAGGGAGTCAGCCCAAAATCCCTCAAAAGCAAACAGCTTGAGCAGAGCCAGAACAGTGCCTGAGGTCAGTGCCTGGGCACAGAGCCTCGGCTGGGCAGCACCTGGGTGCCCAACACCTGCACGGTGCAGGCAGCCCAGGAGCCACACCTTGGCGTAGAGAGAGCTACCAGCACTTGGAGCAGAGCTGGGAGTGCCCAGCCCGGGTGGCTCCCAGGCGAGAGGAGCTCCACAGACAGGGAAGGGAAGGCCGTGTCCCCATTTGTGACACGCGGCTGCAGGGGCCATGCCGCATCCATCCCGCAGCCATCCCGCAGCCACCCTGCAGCCATCCCGCAGCCACCCTGCAGCCATGCCCTGCTCCGGAGCAGGATGTGGCCGGGGCCAGTGCCCAGTGCCCAGCAGAGCCCGCAGCTGCCAGGGAAGAGCAGCGGGAGCAGCAGCTCCATCTGCCCCGCGATGCTGCGCGAGCAGAGCTGTCACTCTCGTGAAACGCATTTCCCTTCGCAGGGAACCGGCCTCAGCTGTTGGCAGCGATGGCAAGGGCTCACCCACTGCAGCAAGAGAGGCCTGGGAGTGCTCCTCGAGCTCCTCCCCACCCATGAACAGGAGTCCTCCTGAGCAGGGGAAAAGCGGGTGTTGCTGGCAAGTTATCAATTACACAGCGTTCAGGTGCCTTCTCACCGGGAGAACATTTTAATTTGTTTCAATTTTCCAGTGGAGGCTGGTCTAAAATCAGGATGGATAAATCCCTCAGAGCCTGCATGGAAGTGCTCCCAACAGCCCAGGACTGACCACGGCAAAGCCAAAGAAGCCACCTCCGCACAGGAGGAAGCTGTTTGGCCAGAGCCATCCCTTTGGCTGGTCCAGCTGAGCCCTGGCCACCCTCTCCAGAGAGGAGACATTTGTCCCCCCACGGGCACCACGGGAGCTGCAGACCCTCTCCACACTCACAGCCTTTTGCTGCCCACAGCCCTCGGCTCCTTGGGATGAGACACAGCAGGAGGGAACAGAGCATTCCCTGGGAGAGACCCCACAGCTGCTCCTCCACGTGGTGCCCGTCGGGATCCCGATCACCTGGGTAAATCCAGCCTGCCCTGCACGGCTCTGGGTGCAGCCCAGCAGGAGTAGGCTGTGGTTTGGAACAGTGCCTTGCCTTCCCAGGAAGAGCTACAGCCAGCACAGCTACTTCTGGGAATTGCTTCTGCTTAACACAGAATTTGGCTGCTACCAACCACCACCGGAGCTTTCTTCCTGTCTCCCCCATCCCTTCTGTGGCTTTTGTGGAAAAACTGACTTCCTGGTGCTGGCTCCTGCGGGATGGCAACGTCTCCCCCTTCCCTGCTGGGGCAGCAGCCCCTGACACCAGCCCTGATGGGGCTGAAGAGCTCCGGAGAGAATTTCACCTTCATCCATTGGGTCACTGGAAAACTGAGGCAGTTACTGTGTCATTTTCCATCCCTGATGTTCATATCACCTTTCTGCCTCCAGGGACTCCTGGCCAAGGCACAGAGGCCACCAACACCAGCCCAGTCATGGATGGATGGATGGACAGATGGGTGGATGGATGGGCTCAGAGCTGGGGAACAGCAGCCCACAGCTGTCCTTTCCCTGAAGAAAGGGAAACCTGAGGGACAGCTCTTGTCTCTGTCACACTCAGGTCCAGATGCCCCAGCCCCACATCTCTGTTCAGGTACCAGGTATGAGGGCACTGCATCACCCCAGGGAACCCTTGCAGGGTCCCACCCCGAGGAGCACAGGGCCTGTGCTTTCTGCTAGATCTCAGAGTATGGGACAAAGGCATTCCAGGGGATGGACAAGTCCTTGGCCAGGCTTTATCTCCTACAGCATCACCTGAAAGGTCTGGAGGGGCTCTGGAGCTCTCCATGCTCTCTCTGTCCCCTGCCCTTACCCAGCTGCAGGACAGGACACCCATCACCCAGGTGTGTGGGGCGGCACACAGGGCAACCCCAGAACACAGTGCTGGCAACCCAAGGCTGCATCCAGGACCCCCACGCAGGGACTCCTGCTTCCCTTTTATTTTGTTTTATTGCCTTTTCCAAAGAGCTCATTTTTGGCAACCTGCAGCCCTCAAAGAGCACAAGGAACACGCTGCCCAAGCACCTGTGGTTACTCTTCCCCTACAGGGAGCTCCTTACTCACCCTTTTCTGAGTGGCTCTAATTTATGGACTTGCAGAATAATGACTCATGAAGGCACACCAGAGGGATTAACCTCACCAGCACTCTCCACCACACTCTGTGCTGCTCTCTGGAGCTAGACCACAGGCACAGAAAGGCCACCAGCCCACGGTGGGGTCTGGCAGCTGTGTCCCTGTGCAGCACTAATCCTCTCACAGCTGGCTGCTGCAGGAAAATCCACCCAAACTCTTCTCCTGGGCACAATCCCATCCCACCCACCATTGTGAATATCCCCTCTGGTTACCACACACCTTCAATCCAGGCCAGGGGAAAGCACTTCCACCTTCCCTTTCTGATCACACCCCTCATAACAATGTGTTTCAGGCAATCCTGCCCTCGCTAAATTACGGGCACAGCCAGAAGTTAATTTCTTAGTCATTGTGATCATGCCACCTATTTGCTGATAGATCCGACGGGGGCCTGGATGGCACAGAGGAGCCTCTCCAGCATTTTCAGATTTTTGCCTGTTGAGCTGCAGGAGGAGGAGGAGCTGTGCTGGCTGGGAAGGAGGGAGGGCAGCAGCCCACAGCAAGGGCTTGCGCAACTCCCCTCCCTCCAGTTCCTACAGAAACCCCAGCAGTTAACAGAATTCACACCAAGTTTTGAGAGCAGGTTCAACCCCACCTCCTGTTCCACAGCAGACACCAAACCCTCAAGGTCTTGCTCTGTTTCACAGCATCTTCTGCTGGTGCCAAGGCAGGTGAGCTCCCACCCACACCTCGTTGCCAGTGAAGGATGCCCTACACACCCTGCCAGGGACCCGTGTGCTGCAGGAATTTGTAGGATCACATGTGTGAGAGCGAGCAGGCGTGCAGAAATGCCTGCACTGTTTGCTGAGAAGTCTCCTTAGAGACAGCCCAGGCATTAAATTCCCCAGGAAGACTCAATAGCTGGAGAATTACCACGGCAGAGGCTCGAGACTGGGGTGGTTTAACCTCTGCAGTGGTCTCAGAGCCACCAGGCACCCGGCAGACGTGCTGCAAACCCTCCCGCCACCCCAAGGCACCCAAGTGCCCAGGGGCCAGCTCCAAACCCCCCACCCAGCATCCTACAGCTGGCACTGGTCAGCAACGGATACCCCGGGAAGGAAACAGACCACCTCATTATCCGGGCCCAAGATCATTTTAGGATGACAGCTATCTCCGGAGATAAGAAAGAAAAATCCACCCTGCAACTGCAGGGGGAGGGAAAGAGAAACCACTTCCACTGCGAGACTCGGCGAGCCCTTGTGCACTGCTCGGGGACACAGCATGGATTGCGCTGTCCCTGCCGAGCCCAACACTGCCAGAGGGGCTGCACATCCGAACTGCCTCCAGAACACCTCCCTCCAAACCACCTCCCTCCCAGCTGCTCCCCTGAGCCACAGGCATCCAGCGCAGGGAAGAGCGAGCGGGATTAGCGAGGCCAGCTCAGGTGACAGTCTTTAAACCCAGCCTGGGAAGGAGCCCTGCCAAGGGGCACACGTTCCCAGCTCCCTCAGCTCTGTGCTCACTCGGCTGTGCAGAACCACAGCCCATCTGTGCAGCACAGGGGCCCAGACCCACTTCCCTTTTCTAGTTGTACCTGCTCTGCAGCACTGCCCTGGTGCTGGGGACAGGCTCCCCATGGGCTCTGTGTGGGGACACTGCTCCTGCTGCCCTGGGGACACAGCCCAGGGACACTGCTCCCGCTGCCCTGGGGACACGGCTCCAGCACCAGGAGCTGTGTTACCGCCGCAAGGCGCACAAAAAACCCCTCCGAAATCATGCTTCCAATTTCTGCAGCATTATATAATTAGCATCATTTGTGTTGCAAAAGTAATTGCAGTAACATTTTTAATTAGTCTATTTGAACACTAACATTTCTCCAGTGTGCATAATATGTTGACACGAAATTACTGGGTTTGAGGCAACTCCGAATGATTGGAGTTTGTTTTGCTTTTGTTTCTTACTTGTTTAATACAGTCAATAAGAGCCGGCGCTGAACGGTGCCGAGCCCAGCCCGCAGAGTGGCTCGAGCTGCTGTGGAGAGCAAAGTGTGATGGGTTTCACTTCCGTCTGGGGGGAGGAAGGGTGGTTTGTGAAGGCACAGAACAAGGGAGAAATACTTGCTTGAGAGGTAAGGCCTGGGTGACATTTTCCAGCTGCTCGGTTCTGGTCTCAGATCTTGACTCGTGAAAACACAAAACAGAACAGGAGCACTGGCCTTGGAGGACAGGGAGAGGAAAACCTGGCGGGAGGAAATCTGTGTGGTATGAAGTTTGGAAGGAGATCTAATCTAAAGAGTTTCTTTGCTTACTGAGTCATAAGCAGGGACAAGAAGTAAACATTCTCCCCAGAAAAGTTACTGCATGAGATCCAAGCACCCATAACCAAATGATGCTTTTTTTTTTTTCCTTTCTCTTCAGGAAGAATCAAGATTCTCCTTTCCAAGATCTTTTCTACATTGTACATGTGAAAGCAGTAACAGATGCAGATTATTTTTTGCTCCCAACTGTGAATCACGTTCTACTGCTCCTCACCTCTGCCCAGGCCCCCGGGGTGGGAGCCCAGCCCAGCCACAGCGACTCCAGGTTGAGCAAACTCAGCTCCTGGGGACATGTCCCCCTCAGCACTCTGATCCACAAAAGGACCAAGGGCTGCCTGGACAAGAGGAGAAATGGCCCCTGAGGATGCCAAGGCAGGGGAAACAGCAGGAAAGAGAAAGCTGCCAGTTCCCAGAAGCAGCACATTCCCAGAAGGCGACCAAGAACTTCGCTCCCAAAAGCTTTCAAACCGATTCCCTCTCCTTTACCATCCTACAGCACTTCCTACGTCAGGAGAACCAACACTTGGCCACTTGTTCCTTCCCCAGCCTGCAGATACCAAGGGGCTGCTCCCTCTCTCCTAACGCGTTCCTGGTGTTGGTAGTGCCTGGATGAATCCCCAAACCCGGCAAGGGGAGAACACACACTCCCCTTTCTCTTTGTTCCTGAGAAGTTTCTACACCTTCCAGCTACAACAGCTTGTCAGAGCAGGGCCAGAAAGCCCCTCTGTACCACGGCCTGAGAGGCAGCCAGGGGGCATCGAGCTTCCCCCAGGAAGAGTTCATCTTCCTGGCAGCTCCGGGCACATCCTCAGCGCTTCAGCTTCCAACACCCACAAGATATTGATCTCTTTTTGTTGGCCTGCCAGAAGCAGCCCTGCTCCTGGACCGGCTGTGCACAGACCTCTCCTGCCCACACCCCGACACTTTTTGGCTCACAAGAGAGACATTGGCCCAGGAAGCCTTCAGATGTGCACAAGGATAAGGAGGAGATTGTATACGAGGATAAGAGGCAGATTTGCAGGCAATTAAGTAGCATTTGTGGTATCCATTAGTATTTCAAGCTACAAAGAGTCAGTTTCTGCTAACTTCCTGACAAAAGTCACAAGTAATGAGCTAATTAACAATCTAATTATTGCAAATGCCCTAGAAAGAAATCAGGGCACAGGTGAAAACCTACTTAAAGCGAGCACAGCAGTAGGAACAGCTGAGAGCAGACAGGCGTGTGCCCCAGCTGCATTTCCAGCCATCCCACAGAAAAACGGGATAAAACACTCAGGGAGTTGTTAAAGTTGAATTAAAGCTGCATTCAGTAAAGGGAGAAGTAGATCCTCACTCCAGAGCTTCCTGCCAGCCCTGTGGGGCTGAAGAACCCCTAAACAAAAGCCAGCCCTGGGATTTTCTGCCTCCATGTCAATATTTACCAAGTTCAACAGCAGCTGCAGCACAGCCAGTGGGGCACAAACCCAAAGCTGGCGGTACTGGCACGACCCAGCACGAGCACGGCTCCCCTGGCACAGCCAGAGCAGGGCAGTGCCAGCCCTGGCACCCCCAGTTCTGCCTCTCACCAGGACAAGCCCTGGGGCAGACATGATTCCAGAGCAGATGGCAGTGGGAGAGACTTCTGCGTTGACTTCCCAAGCTGGAAGCATCCTGCAGAGAGACACGGCACATCCTCCACCCCAGAGCACAGCTGCTCGTGCCCTGGCCGTGATGGGCATCCCCCCACAGCTGCCTCACCCACGGGAGCACCTTCACCTGGGCACCCCCGCACCTCACAGGTGGATCTGGGAAAATCCACAGATCACTGATTTTAGGAAAGTAAAGACTGGGCTGGTCTGCAGACCTCAATCTGCAGAATTCCCTGTTGCACACTAAAGATTCCCTATTGCACATTCCCGTCCGTAACACCAGAGTAACCTGGAAAGGGTTTCTGAAGGAAGAAAGGGATATCACAGAGCAGTCACACACCCTCGGGATGTCACTGAGCACTGGCAGTGCTGCTGGTGTCACTGCAGCTCCTGGGGCTCCTGCCCCATGACCCAGGGCCAGGACTGCACTGCTCAACAACTCCGAGACACCTCCATGGACCCACCCACCGAGGGCTGATTCAACACTGGCTGAAAACATCTAAGGATAAACCTTGAAGCAAGAGCACAGTTACAGGTTTGGATAACAGTTCCTGACAGCTGGAAGAGACTTGGAGAGGCGCCAGTTATCTGACCCTGGATGCTATAGGTAGAACTGAGCAGAGCTCTAGAAATAATGCAGGCAAACCCAGTACATGGTCCCCACCAGCTCCTCAACACACTCCAGATTTCATGGACATTGTGTTTGCACAAATACACTGTCACTGTAAGGAAAGTCAGGGAATTAACAGCCTGAGAAGACCCACAATGGAGATTCGAGGTGCACAAAATTCCTCTCAGTAATGTGACTGAACTGCCCATGTGTGAAACCTCAGGTACCAGGGGAAGCTGTGACCTTGAGAAACAGCCCTAGGACACGTTTTAGTCTCCATATCCACTTTTCTCTGCTTGCCTTCAGGCTGGGGTTTGGGAGGTGGTAGGGAGACAGTTTTGGTATTTTAAGGTTCTACTTGTGTGGCAAGTGTTAAGGATGAGTAGCAGCATCATTTAAATTGGATTAGACTTACACTGCTCGTACAGGCAGCTGCAGAGGTGCTCCTGAGAGCACCCGAGGCAAAGCCCCCCTGCCTGCAGGTACAGGAGCCCCCCGAGACCCAGACCCACCACAGCACCTCACACCCCGAGTGTGCCACACCAAAACCCCAAGGAGAGCTGCCAGGAGCAGCCTTTTAGAGCTCTAAAGCGGGTTTGTTTCCATGCCAAGTACCTCAGCTTGGGAGCCAGCCACCCACCAAAATAAAACTCTGTCCCAAATATTCACAAAACCAAAATTTCACTGCCAGCAGCTGCGAGCACCAGCCCCACTTGAACCCCACGCCCGGAGCTGAACCCCACACAGGTGGGACCCACAGGACAGGAGCAGGAGCAGCCCCCAGCTGGGCTGGCTACAACAGCAACCAGATAACGCCTGGGTAATTCAGCCGAATTTCCCGAGGGGACATCCCAAATCCCTGAAGAGCCCCTCCAGAATCCCAGCATCATCAGAACAAAGAATTATGGTCATAGTAACCCGGCTACCGCAACATATTTTGTTATAAAACCTCATTTTTTTTCCCCAGCAACACAACCAAGCCATTCAAGTCCTCGCCGGCTGCGCAGTTCCAGCCCTCGCCCAGCCCGCATGCCACCCAAACACATGTTTTGGTGTTAAGTACATTAAAAACAAACTCCCCTCGGTCTTTTTCGGGGGATTTAGCTGATGTCCTGGGCGCTTATCTCTGCTAACGAGACCCGACCGGCTTAAAGGCACCGACTAGTTGCTCGGTTGATTAAAAAAATGACTAAGCTGCTTCCCGGTGCCGCGGGGATGCTGCCCGCAGGGAGATGCGGGGCCGGTCCCGGGGGGCGGACACGGAGCTAGGCCCCCCCCAGCCCCCCGGCAGCGCGACACTCACCTTGACACTGGAAGCCCTGCTTGCCGAAGCCCCTGCGGAGAGAGAGGCGCAGTGAGACAGCGGCCCCGGCCCCGCGGCGCAACGACCCTGCCCGGAGCCGCCGGCCGGAGGGGAGCGGGCACCGCGGGGACCGGGATGGGGTGCGGGGGATGAGGGCGGCCGGGACGGGAGGCGTGCCGGAGCAGGGCGACGATGAGCCCCACCGGGCTGGCGAGCACGGGGAGGGATGTCCCGCCGAGCCGGTGTCCCGGAGCGGCCGCGGGGAGTCCGGGGGGAAGGCTCACCAGATGAAGTCGGTGCAGTGGCTGCAGAAGGTGGGCTGCTTGAAGAACCGCGCCGTGAACTTGTGGTTCTTCACCTCGTGCACGTTCTTCTGCCGCAGAGCGCCCTTGCGGGCGAAGCGCACCGGGCCCTCCTCGCCCTCGGGGGCCGGCGCTGCCGCCGGCGGCTCGGCCATGCTGTGCGGG
>VWZT01014732.1:564991-576956 GCA_013397055.1 Pachycephala philippinensis
AGCCCGGGACATGGGCAGAGACAGAGCCGGGACACGGGCAGGGACAGAGCCGGGGATAAGAGCAGGGACGGAGCCGGGACACAGGCAGGGACAGAGCCGGGACACGGGCAGGGACAGAGCCGGGGCACGGTCAGGGACAGAGCCCGGGATAAGGGCAGGGACAGAGCCCGGGATAAGGGCAGGGACAGAGCCGGGACACGGGCAGGGACAGAGCCGGGATATGGGCAGGGACAGAGCCCGGCCGGTGGCCCGCATGAGGTGAGGCTGTGGGCAGGGGCAACGAGCAGGACTCAGTAGGACATAGATACGGATGTATTCGTGCCAGCAGTGGGGACACCTGCACTGCCCCATGCCCACTGCAGGACTGGCAGTGACAGTGCTGGGTCCTCGGGAGTCCCAGACTTCCCACTGTTAAGGCCAGAATCATTTTTCTCTACCCTGATTTTCTGCATGACACGAGTCAGGTTGAGAGGGGATCCAGGCAGGAGCTCAGGCACAGCAGCTGTGCCGGGCTGGGCCCTGGGGTGACGGTGCCTTGGGGAGCATGAGCGTGGCCACGAGCAGCCCACGCAAGGCCACAATCCCAGGGCTCATGCACAGACCCAGGGGCACAAACCACCAGCTCAGTAGTCCTCTTGGAATGATTTTTTAAACTTGCAGTTGGAATAATGACCTTCTTTTACCAATCCACTGCAAACACCTCAGCTGGCTGGCACAGAGGAGTTTTCCAACCACATCCACCATTCATCTCCCTCACTCCCTGACAGCACTCACAGTCACTGAAAATCAGATCCATCAGCCTCCTCCTCTGACATCCAGGTCTCCCTGGGCCCGCCTGGTCCTGCATCGTCCTGGTCTGGGTGCTGAGGAGATGAGAATTCAAATCAAAACACGAGACAACTTCAAGTGAAACATAACCATATTTCCATGAACAAGTCTTTCTAAATTCTCATTTCTGGGATTTAATTCTGGCTCAGCATCCACGTGATCCTTCCCCTTTTGAGGCCCGAGACCATCCCTGCTCCGCTGTGATCCAGCCCTCCATCCTACATGCTCTTTCTCTGAAGAAAACCCCGCTCACTCCATGGAATTAAACACCCAGGAGACTTTCCCGAAATAGGCCCAGGGCTGTTATTATGCAGTTGCTTTAAAAGGTTCATTGCAGTAATAAAACGGGGCTGACCTGTCCTGCTGATGTCACCCTCCCAGGGACAGCAGGCTGGCACCGTCTCGCAGCACTGCCTGATTTTCCCGCTAAGAAGGAGAAATAAATTGCAGCCATCCCTGCTTGTTCTGTGCCGTGCCAGGAGGGGATGAGGGAACATCCCCAGGGTGTGTGGGGAGCGTGGGGGCCACACGTGGGGCTTTCTGTGCCCAACACAGCACCGGCCACACTGCGGGATCCCCCCTGCCCCGGGAGCCCCACTCACTGCGGGCTCGTACAGGAATCTGTGCAGCAGAAATAACTCCTCCTGCATGGAAAGGAACCTAGCAATAATGGAAATAATAACAGGGCGTTTTGACTCCCTCCCTCTGCACTGTTCGAGGGGAGTGGTGTGTTCCCCTCAGCGCTGCTGCACTGCACATGGAGCCACACCAGGCTGAATTCTGCTCGTTTTAACAGTAAACTCTGGGCTTTGCCTGTTTCTGCCTTGTTTTTTTACTGTACGTTCCCATTTTCCATGGACAGCCCCCAGAACTGCTGCATGTGGAACACAGAGAATATGGCTCTAATTTCCCCCGACGAGTATTAATAACAATAATCACACTCAAACTTTTGTCACTGCTGGGCCAAGGTACAGAAGTACAAAAGCCAGGTACAGTTCTTGCTCTCAGGGGATTCCTTTCTTCTTTCCTTAGTTTACATAATTTTACCTTATTTTACTTTTTTCATTATTTAGTGCACTCTGAGTCACTTCATATTAAAGGCAGGATCTTCATGACCATGTTAATTTTCACAAAAGCTGAGGATCCAAATCCCCCCAGCACTTTGAAATGTCGGGATGATCATCCCAGCAGCTCCTTCCTCTAAGGAAGCTGTTATATTTATTAATGCAAGTGCAGCCCCCAGGTGTGAGGAGGGACTAACACACACAAACAACCCTAACCCGTCGCTCTCAGGGGAGCACAGTGGTGGAGCAGAGAGGAAATCAGCCCGGTTCATTCCTGTTTTCATAAAAGTGTGGGTTCTAACGCTGTTTTCCCCTCCATCAGTTCCTGCTGTAGAGGAGGAACCAAAACCCAACCAGCGATGTGGGAAGTGGTGTCTCCACTCCTCTCCACACAGGGGATCTCCATGGAGCTGTCAAATCCAAGCTCCCTTTGCCGGCGGCTCCGTGGACTCCCTGCGCTGCCGGGGGCGGGGGAGCAGCCCCTCTGCACAGGAGACAGCGGGAGCAGGGGCAGCCTCCCCTGGAGACGTGATTCACATCCTCAGGAAGGGACCTCATCCTCCCACCAGGCAGGCGAGGAGCTGCTCTGGGAGGGGGGAGCACGGAGCGGCCACAGGACCCGTGCTGGGAAATGTGGGAGCGGCGAGCCCGGCGTGAGCCTGCGGGGTCGGGGGCAAGGAGAGCAGGAACGCGAGCCCTTCGCAGCAAAATCCCTCACCCCGACTATCAGCGCACAGGGGCTCGGGTCAGGGAGCCGCTGCCATCGCACGATCCGCCGTGTTGGACAGCTCCAGCCCCGCAGCCTCACCCCACACCGCAGCCAGCCCCAAAACCCAGCAGAGAGACACAATCCCCAAACCCAAGCTGAATTCTCCCCATTTCCTAGGAAAGCTCTGCCTCCACACGTGCGGGAGCCCCTGAGTGTGTGGAGCAGCGGCTCATGTGGGAGCACCCGGCAAGTGCCTGCAGCCTCCGGCCCCGCGCTGATGTGGGGATGCTGCTCCCCTGGTGCCCACACCGGCTTCCTCTGAAGAATTCAGAAAAGCTGGAGAACAGATTTGTCTCTTTTTTTTTAATGTCTTTTTTTCTTCGGGACCCAAATCCGCCACAGGAAACAGGTGGAGGAAAAGTCCAGCTCTAATTAGATATAAAGGTGCCACAGCAGCACTCGGCAGCCTCCACATCCGTTTGTCGTCTTGCCCTCAGCCAGCATGCCAGGAGGGCCAAGGCAGGGACAGGGATCCTGGAGCAGGGACAGGGATCTTCTTAGGCGGAAAGTCCTGGTCCCTCCAAACTTTGGAGGATCCTGTCGCTGCTCACAGCAGTTGATTTTTCAGCCCCCGCTCAGAGGCTGCCCGGGGGGGTTCCCGGGGGAGGCACAGCCCCGGTAAAACCCCACGGGACAAAGGGCCCGGGGGCAGAACCGCAGCTGGAGCCGCAGGCTGGGGCATCCCCGGCTCGGGGCAGCGCTGGGGAGCGGGGTCTGCCCCGGGTTCCATGGGGACACTGGGGACGGACGGGGTGACAGGCACCCCCCCCGCCCCCCCCCACAGCGGGGTGGCATCAGCTGCTCTGGTTTTTCCCTTTCTGCTTTCACAGTTTTCGCATGTTCCACGTCCTCCGTGCAGCGAGGATGGAGCGGGGAGAGAGATGCTGCGTTCATGTGAGGAGAGACCCAGTTCCCCACCCACCGGCGGCAGGAGATCCTTGGCAGCAGCCGCTCGGGGAGAAAAAGCCCAAATGTTGGCGCCTGAGCTTACATAAACCTCCGGAGTGGCCGAAGCGAGGGGACAGCCGCAGGGACGCAAGGACAGCTGCAGAGGCACGGCTCAGCGCCGCCCGGCTGGAACAACCCCTGCTCCCGTCCTGGATGTGAAAATCCATCATTTCCTTTTACCTCCTCCCGCCTTCTCCAGCAGCCTTGCCTTACCCGGCGGTGCGGATATGGAATGTCCGGCTGCTCTGGGATGCAGGGGTGTGATGGACAGGACTCAGACAGGGCTGTCGCTGAGGACATGGGGACACTGCCGGTGGTGACAGGGCTGCTGGGGGGCACAGAGGGCTTCAGCTGGCCGTGGGCCCCCAGACCACCTCTGCTTGCCCAGAGGGGGTCAAACACAGGGGTCAGAGACACCCAGGTGTGTTGGGCAGAGAGGAGGGAACCCGGGTAAAGCAAACAAGGAATTGTCTTCCCTCATGGTCCCCTGAGCACAAGGGATGCAGCAGCTGGCAGGGAGCTGGCACAGGCTGATCCTCCCCGGGGCAGGGCTCCATCCCCCTGCCTGTCCCCAATCTTGCAGCTTGCCCGGGACTCCCAGGGTGCAAGGGTGGCCCGGGGGTGCAGTTCCCAGGCTGTGAGGGGCAGCAGGGCTGTGCCAGAGGAGTCAAACCATTCCCAGCTCAGAGCTGCAGTGTCTGGTGTTCAGGGCCTGTGCAAATACATCCTCATTTCTCAGACCCAAGAGCATTTCTCCATCCCTCCTCGAGGCAGAGCACGCTGCAGATGGATCAGTGAGATGAGGAGCCTGTGTTGTTCACTGCCCGGTGGCTGTGCACCCTCTGCTCCCTGCAGTGAGGGACACGGCCCCCAAACCCACCCAAAAGCTGCTCCAACCCCGTGTGCACGGGAGGCTCAGGCACTTGGGGTGCTCGCATGGCTTGGCACATGCCAAACATGGTTAGGCTATTTAAATATTTCATATTCCTGGCTGCTGGCTTTCAGGGAGAACAAATTAATTCTGTTTCATGTACCCAGAAACGGCCCACATCAAACCGCCTTCCTGCACAGTTGGTTAAGCAAAGTTTGTGGTGAAATCCTTGGGGTTTTGTTGCTTGGTTCCCAAACCATCTGATCAATAATTGGCTTCCATGTCCTATAACTCTATGGGAAGATCTCGTTGTTCCTTGCTATTTATCCAAATTTTGATTTCCCTCTGTGTTCCACACTCGGTTAGCACACGGCGTGGTCAGGATGGTGGCAGGGACAGAGTGGCACTGCCACCTCCACGTGTCTCACAAAGGGAAGCTTCGGGCTTGGGACAGCCAGGCAACAGCATGAAGATTCAAGGACATCATTACATTTTTATGCTGGATAAAAAAGCAAGACTCAAACTCAACAGCAACAAGACCGAGCTGTGAGTGATGGGCTCGAGCTGGTGCAAGAAGAAGAGAAAGCTCCAGGGAGACCTTAGAGCACCCTGGAGTGCCTAAGGGATTTCCAGGAGAGCTGGAGAGGGGCTTGGGACAAGGGATTGAGGGGCAGGACAGATGGGATACCTTCCCTGTGAGGGTGGTGAGGCCCTGGCACAGGGTGCCAGAGAAGCTGTGGCTGCCGCTGGATCCCTGGAAGTGTCCAAGGCCAAGCTGGACAGGGCTTGGAGCAGCCTGGTGACACAGCCCAGCTCTGGAGACTGAGCGAAGGGGAAGCAGGAGAGCAGCAGAGCCACCAAGCCTCTGCCATCCCTGGGCCGGGCTGCAGCACCTGCCCCTTCTGGGCTGCACAATAATTCTGCTTGTGCCATGGCAAACTCCAGCTGCTCTCCCTCAGGAGCTGCATTTCTCCGCAGCTTCCTTCTCCCGAGGGATGGCTGGTTTTGTATCTATCGTTCATCACACTGCTCAGAAAAATCATCTCATAATGAATTCTTCACCCAGCCCTTCCAGGAGCCTCATTTAAATAACAACGAGGCTCATTAGCGGCGCAAGGCTGATCCCTGCACAATGATTTCTTCATTAAGCTTTGCCTGGGAGGGTTTTCCTCCCAGTCGAGCCAGTAATCCCTTCCCTCACAGCCACTCTCTGCTGCTCCACACTCACGGATTCCATCGGGTCCAGCTGTGAAGCAGGGATGTGCCGGGGGTGCTCGGTTTTTCAAGAATCCTATTTCCTGGGTGCCTCAAATCCTGGGATGTGGAAATCCCCAGATGGATGTTCCCGTGATGGCTTTGGCCTTTGGCCACCCCCAGCTTATCCCAGCCTGGCCGGGGGCCTGCCCTCGGTGCATAAATCCCTGCACGCAGATGCTCCACAGAAAATCGGGCTTCAAGTGAGCACACGGCTCGTTCGGGTCATGCCTCTGTGGCACTGAGCTCTGCTCCCGCTCCCCAGGAGCTCCAGCCCAGCTGCTCCGCTCATTTCCCAGCACAAACAAGCCTGGGATGAAGCACAGACCCCGTTAGTACCGGGTGGGGTTCGCTGTTTCTCATCGCCTTTATCGCATGTTATTTTCCACTGGAGATTATTCCAGCTTGAGGGCGAGCAGGCAGGCGGGAGCCGCGGGCCGGGATTGCCACAGTCCTGCCTCGCTGTCCCCTGGTGTCCCCCTGGTCACCCTCCCCAGTGCCACAGCACATCGAGTCCCTTCAGCTCCTCTCTGGGAGGAAAAACTATGAAAAAATATTGCAGACAGAGGACAAGCTGTGTGATGAATTTCCAGAAATATTTGAAAAAGTTTCATCAAAAAACAAAAGAACAAAAAGAAAGTCCCCCAGAAAGACTTGGGGCTTCACCAGCTTAGAAACCAAAAGAATTTTGGAAGGGAAAACATTTGCATGAGGCTTTCGCTCCTCTCTGCTGGAATGACTCGGGCTGGTTTTGCACAGCCGTGCCTCGGCTGCCCCTGGGTTCGTTGGCCCCGAGGGCACCCCTGGGGCAGCAGGTGGGAGGATGCTGTGTCCCCCGGTCCCCTGGGTGTGTCCCCTGGGTGCCACGGTCCTGCCGCAGCGCCTCACACCGCCCGCCCCAGCGCAGGAACGGGGAGCCCGGCGCTGACTGAGTGGGAATTTTTCTGCAGTAAATCCCAGCAGGTTGTTTTACTCCACGAGCTGCGAGGTTTATTTATCCCTCCCTCACGCTTGCTCATCTGTATTTGTCAGCCAGATCGTACCGGTTGCCATCTGCAGGAAGCTGTAAATTGTTTTCTGGCTTTTCCCTCTCGACTGCGGCTCCTGCATCTCCTTCCTGCTCCTCTTGGAGCTGAGATGCAGCAGCACCCAGCAGCAGACAGTGCATGACCTCTGCCGGTGGGGTCCCTCCCCTGCTGCGGTCCTGCAGCTCCAGGGGGGCACAAAGCCCCCGAGAAGCTCCTGTCTCCATGGGGTTTTTCCTTGGACGTCAGGCCACGGCCACCCTGCTGGCTGTGCCCAGCCCGGGGCTGCTGTGCTGTGCTCAGGTGAAGCCCCTGTCACTCGCGGGTCGTACCGGCAGTGACACACGGGAGGGGCTCGGAGCCCACCGCATTCTCAGCTCTCCCTCTCTAGTCCTTTTCCCAACCTCCCCATGAAACCCAGTTGCTTCTGCACCCCCGGGGGACAACCCGAGAGATGTCACCTGGGCTTCCCAGGCGTCCTCCCTGCTCCAGGAACAAGGAGGGTGAATCCTCCATAATCCCAAATTATCCTGGATCACATCCATCAGCTCCTGCGAGCTCTTTTATCGACAAACATTTGGATATTAAAGGGCCATCCTGCCTTTCCCCCCCACACCACCCCGCTTCATTCCAGATGAAATTTCCTCCTCTGAAAGGACTCGCTGGACTGGCAGCAGGTACTCGAATGTAATTAAATCCCGCTGCTCTTTCCGCTGGAAAAGGAGCGCTCCAGGGGAATTCCCTACCCGTGGGGGCCCCCGATCCGTGGGATCCCGCACCCGTGGGACCCCCGCCCGTGGCCGGGGTGGCCCCGGGCAGCCGCGCTCTCTGCGCTCCGCCCGGCTCGGGAATGTCACCGTTCCCATGGCAACGGGAGGGCTGCAAAAAATCCCAGGGAGGAAAGGAACTGAGGGAAGAGCGCGGAATGGGAGGGGGGGGCTGGGAGAAGAGCAGCCCTGGGGGGTTCGGTCCCCAGAGGCCACCCAGGCCCCACAGGGACATCCCGGGCCGAGGGATGCTCAGGTTGCGTGAACCACGGCGGGGACCCAACACGGACCCTGCGCCCACCCACGGGCCCAGGCGGGAGGGACCCGGGCCCGGGACCTCGCCAGACCTGCGGCACGGCCGCTGCTGGGGCAGGGGACAGCCACAGCCCCGGCACCGCACGGTGCCAGCCGCGTCACCCGCTCCGACACCGATCCCGCGGGGGTGAGCTGCCCCGGCAGCTCATCATCCCCTGCGCAACCTTCCCAGGTCTCCTTTTAGCTGAGCCTCGCCACGGCCGAGCTGCCAAACCCTGCTGGTCCTGCTGGGCACCTCGGCACTGCGGTCGCACAGGAGCAGAGGCGGCCCCGGCAGCACAAAGGCGCCAATTCCTCCTCCATTAGCAGCCCGTGGGTTCCTTTATCAGCCCTGTGCTTCTCTGTACAATGTTGATAATTTTGATGGAGCATTTGTTTTAATTTCCCAAATGAGGAAGCAATCTTGTAAATATTGTGCAGTAATTAAAATGGCTATTTATTGTGCAGCATTCTGGCTGCTGCCAGCACAGAACATGATTAGCATTCCCCTTCCGAGCCCTCGCTCCAGCCGTCCCGCGGCTCCAGACGGCTCCACCGCCCGCACGCCGCTGGCTCTGGCATTGGCACAGCGGTGACACGGAGCTCCCCACACCTATGTCCTGCTGCTCGGATTCCTCGCTGCTGGCAAACAACGGGGGGTCTGATACCCTCTGAAAGCTGAGGAACACAGCAAGGAGCGAGAGAAACCCAGGCTGTCGCTGAGGATTACCTGTGTGACCCCGGACTGTCACTCTCACCATATTTGCATGAGCACAAACGAGTTCTCTGAAGCTTTCGCTGCTGTGGTTTCTGTCTGTTATTTCTTCTCCACAAACATTCAAAGTGGCAAAAGCTGAAAAAATAATATTTGCAAATAAATGTCTGTCCAAATCCATTCTAAAACCCCTTTAAAATGTAAATCCTTCAGCTCGAGCAGCGCTGGGCACAGAAAAAAGTCTTTGGTGGCGGGGGAAGCAAGGCTGGATGTCAGCAGGGAGGAGATGCAGCCCCCGCTGCCACCGGGAGCTCTGCTCCCCCTCCAGCTGGGGGGAATGGAGCTCCAGGGATCCGGGGATCTGGGAGTCCCCATGGGGGACACCTCTGTGCCAGCTCCTCTCCAGGGAGCCTGAGTGGATGGCCCATGCCAATGAGAAGAAATGAAAGATCAATGGAATGAGTGAAGGGGAAATGGCGTGGAATGGGGGGGAAAACCCCCTCTTCCCACATTTCCTTTCCACCAGCCCTGGGGCCTGGCTCTTGGGGAGCAGAATGAACACAGCAGGGCACGGTAGAGACAGTGCTCTGGGGCTGCACGGTGGGCAGGGAGGTGGCACAGTGCTGGGGGACATGGTGCAGTGACAAGGGATTTGGCAGGGGAGCAAGGGACACGGCACAGCAGCGAGGGATGCGGCATGGTGATGAGAGACATGGCACAGCAGTGAGGGCCATGTCACGGTGTTGAGGGCCATGGCACATCACCAGGGAACATGGCACAGTGGCGAGGGATGATGCCCAGCCTCGGGGCCCAGTCCCCAACCCCGCGGGCACACCCAAGCCCAGCAGGGCAGGAGCCCGTGCCCACCCCTGCGCTGCGGCGGCCGCCGATGGTGCGGCTGCAGAAGCTTCCCCAGAATTCCATCCCCACTCCCACTCCTCCATCGCCTCACTCCCAGCTCCTACATGCAGATGCCAGCTCACGCGCAGAGCTGGCTCCGCACGTCATCACCCACCTCCTCTGTCCCCCGTGCCGTGCCCACGCAGCCACCCAGCCCCTCCCGGCCATGGAGCACCCATGGGACCCACCATGGCACCGGCACCGGGGCACAGGCTGGGAGCTCCCAGGGCTGGCGCAGACACCAGAGATGAGCTCAGGGTTTGCCCGCTGCAGTCACTGCGGATCTGCCTGATGGGCAAAGTGAGCTGAAAGGATTAATTCACCTTTTTTTTCAGGCTGTGATTTCTCCAGCTGCAGAAAACCTTTGGAACCAAGTAACGGGAGAATTCCCAGATGCTCTCATGGGGCACATTCTAAAAGTGTTCATCCATCCTACCCCCACCCCAGCCATGCTCCTGGCACCTCTCATTGTGCTGCCTTTGCTCGGGGGGCTGCTATTTTAAGACCAGGCTTTGGGGGAGCACACTGCCAGGCCCCTCCAATCCTGCTGAAGGGAGGATTTGGAAGGCAAAACTCTGGGAGCTGATCCTTTCCCAGACTGCAGGTGAGGGCTGGTGAGCAGCAGGCACAGGGAAGAGCTGGGCGTGCTTGTGCAACACCCTGATTGTTTTCCCTGTGTCCCCAAAGTGCTGGCACCGGGCACAGCTGGTGGCACCTGGGCCAGCACCTGCCTGATGCCCGTGCAGCCTTTGGCATCTCTCCCAAGTGCCCTGAGCTCATCCCAGCTTTCCATCATGCGGGGGGTGAGTGTTGGTGCCTCACCAGCCCCTCATCTGAGCAATGGCCACCCCATTACTGCCCGTGGCATGAGGACCCTGCACCCACCCTACTCCCCAGCATCATCTCCATCCCTGCAGGAGCCCTTTCCATCCCAACAGGCACCAAGAACCTGGAAAACACCGGGCAACATCCCAGCAGATCCATGTGCCAATAAAAACACGGTGCAGACCCATGTCCAGGCCTGATGCAAATTTAATTGAATGGGAATGAGATGTATTTTATGTCCTTAAAGCACATTAAGTGCTTGGAAGTTAATTGGTATTTAATTAGCATAAATCAACCACTTTAATAATACTCAAGGAAAAACAACGTGGTGTTACAGATGCTTTATCAAAAGTCACCCTGACAAATTAGAGATGAATGTGCCCAACACATCAGCACACGAGGCCATGCACGGGCTGTCCTCCCTCCTGTCCCCTGCACCCGGGGACTGCGGCCAGTGGCACCACTGCCCTGGAGGGAGCTGCTGAGTCCCTGTCACCTGCACCTGCTGGGAGAGGTGCCTTGAGACCAGGGTGCAGCAGGGACATGGGGTGCAGGAGGGAGCTGGGGTGTGGGATGGAGCTGGGATGCAGGAGGAAATTGGGATGCAGGATGGAGCCGGGATGCAGGAGGGAGCCGGGATGCAGGCAGCACCCGGGGTGCAGGAGGCTGCCCGGTGCAGAGGCAGCCGCAGCCAAGCGTGTTTCCTGCGGGGCCGAGCATCCTCTCGAAAGGGGAAGGTGGAAGCCCGTCACACCCCGGGGGCCCCAGCCCCGCTCCCACCGAGGGCTGTGCCCCGAGCAGAGGCGGGGACACCTTGGGGTCCCCACAGCACAAGCTCGCACCGCACCCGCTCCCCACGGGCTCCCTTTCGGGAGGAAACTGCGATTCTGCTCCGTGTTTGGCTCGGCATTTTTTGTGGCGTTGCCATGACAACCGTCCCAGTGACATCTTCATGCTATTTGCCGCCTTCTGGGGGTTGCATCATTTTCCTCCCTGAATGAGCAGCTGCCGGGATCCCGGCTCACCTGGAGCCCACGGTGCCCCCCGGAGCTCCCGGCTCCTGCCCAGCCCCGGGAGCTGCCCAGGGAGGGGTGCAGCAAACCCCCCTCACCCCGAGCCAGAGCTGCTCCATTCCCGGCATTCCCTCACTCCAGCATCTCTACAGCATTGTCCTTCTCTAAAAGCACATCTTTGTGCGTGTCTGTGCCCCTGCGTGGGTCGCCTCCCGGCACGGGAAAGTAGAAAACAAGCTGAAAATAGAGAGGTGACATTGGCAGTGCCCTGCCAGCCCCAGGGGGACAGCGGAAAGCTGGGAACTGCCCTGTCACAGCAACTGCGAGAGCCACCAGCAGAGAGAGGGAGGAATTATCTACCTTACCCGGGGGGTTGGTCCAGACCCGCTGGCTGCCGGAGAGGGGGCACAGCCGGAGCCAGCACACAGCTCCTGCCCGGGGAAGGTGCTCTGACCCCGCCCCGGGCAGCCGGACCCTTTCCCACTCCGGTCTCCTCCTGCCTTCCAGCCCCATTCCTGCACTGGTGCCCTGGAGCAGGGCGGGGTGGGCAGCCCAGTGTAGGGGCACAGCTCTCCCAGCACAGCCCCTGCCACAGGGGCACCTCTGAGCCACGCTGGGGGGAGGGCTGGGAAAGCAACAGGTTAAAATTTCACAAAATTCGGGGTAACTTAACCCAGGGAACACGGGGGGGG
>VWZT01014732.1:576976-607947 GCA_013397055.1 Pachycephala philippinensis
GGCAGCGCTGCCGGAGGGGACGGACGCCCGGCTGACGCAAAGCTGCTGCGCTGGCTCCTCTCCCCCTGCCCACACAGCTCCATCCTCTCCTTCCGCTCGCTCTCCTGCCTCTGGCAGCACCCCCTCCGCCAAGCAGCGCCCCCTCACCCCCGGCCACAGCACTCCTCCTCTGGCAGGGAAGGATGACCCACCCTGGCATCTGGGTGAGTGCCTCAGTGCCTTGTCCTCCTGATGGCTGGAGGGGCCGGAGATAGAACTGTCCCCAAAGCTCCCTTCTCCTGTCACCCTCTGTGGCGGCATCCATGGGGCAGGCACTGCTTGGCATCATCCCGGCCAGTTTAGTGGGGGGGGGCAGTGGTGCCCACCCAGAGGGCACAGGGCTCCCTGGCTCTGTGGATGCCCGGGCACAGCTCTGGGGGGTCCGACGCTGTGCATGGGCAGTGCCAGAGGAGCCTGGGGCACCCCGGACACTGGTGCTGGTCAGAGGGTGCTCCCAGTGAGCCGGTGACATGGCAGGGGCTGGCAGAGCCGTGGGGACCGTGGTCTAGCTCAGAGGTTTCCATCCTCCCTTCAGCAACAGAGGAACCATGACTGGCCCACAGGTGCCAGGGAGATGCCAAGCGGGGCAGGATGAAGAGGAAGGAGCAGAGGCAGGAGGTTCCATCCCGGCCGTGCTGGGCTGCACCCGCTGCCCACGGATGGGGCTCTGTGCTGGTGTCACTTCAGGAGCAGGCGGGTGGCCTGGTCACCCATCAGCAGCCTTTGGGGAGGTAAAAGAGACAGAAATTCAGGGTCAGCATTTCTGCCATGGCAAGGATGCAGCAAGGACACGGGGACAGCACCGGCCCAGCACCAGCCTGAGGCTGATTTGCCACATGAGAGAAGGATGAAGCAAAAGCACATGTGGACACAGGCTGGATCTTTGCTGTCATCCTGTCCTCATGGCAAGGAGAAGGGAAAGGAGTCTCCAGCCCTTGGACACCTCTCTGCAGAAGCATCTGCCTGGAGCCTTGCCCGATGGAGGAGGGCAGCAGCACAGGGGGCAATGGGAGGCTCAGCCAGTGGGGTCCCACTCCCAGTGTCACCGTGGGTGTCACGTACCTCACCAGCATCCCGACGAGGAGGGCAGCCACCATGGGCCCTACCCAGTACACCCAGTGGTAGTCCCAGTAGTTTGCCACCAGAGCTGGCCCAAAGGCTCGGGCTGGGTTCATGCAGGCTCCGGACACGCCACCCCTGGAAGGGGAACAGAGCGGCTGTGTCATCACAGAGGGACACGAGAGCAGCACCCCTCCCCTCAGTGCTGGGATGGGGCAAAGATGGGGGTGAGGCAGCAGCATCCCCCTCCCGGGGCTCCTTCCCAGAGCTCTGGTGGGCAGTGGGCTTGGACCACCCTGACCCACATCCTGGCATGGTGATGAGGATGGTTTTCCATGGGGGATGGTTTTCCATGGCAGCCCAGACCAGCCTGGCCCCAACAGCAGCTGCTCACCAGCACTGGCCTTCACTCACAGGTTGGTGAGTTCCTGGGGCAAACCCAGCCTGGGGTGGAAGCACCAGGGCTGACTTATTCTGGGGCACACCAGGAGCCAGGCTTTACACAAGGAAGGCTCCAAACCACACACAGGTCACACACAGGAGCGGGGTGGAGGGACGGGAGCAATTACAGGTTAAAGGGGTAAATATTTGCTGGGCGGTTTGTGCCGTGTGTAAACACGGCCCGGGGTCCTGCCAGAGTGGGTGGGCTCTGCCTTAACCCAACACTCCATTAACTCCATGTTAATTCCTAATTGCACGTGCTCGTTATCCCATCATGGTGGCACCAGGGCCGGGCTGAGCCTGGTAGAGCTTCCAGCAGCCGCGGGGACACAAACCCCTCCTGTTTGCTCAGGGTTTCTCATGGCAAACACAGCCCGGGCAGGCCTGGGGTTTATCACCCATGGTGGGTGCTCAGGGCGGCTGCGCCGGCTCCGGTGCCACGTGCCAGGATGAGCCTGAGGCTGCTCCTGCTCCAGGCTGAGCCTGCGGCTGCTCCTGCTCCAGGCTGAGCCCAGGCTGCTCCTGTACCCAGCCCATCAGCTCTCTCAAAACTGCCAGAGTGCCCACTGAGCTCATTTGATGGCCTTCCTGGTGTGCTCGGCTTGCCTCAGTTTCCCTGGGCAGCAGGGCCTGTGCTGTGCTGCAGGAGGACAGGTCCCATCCCAGCCTGTCCCATCCCACTCCATTCCATTCCAGCCAGGACCCGGGCACTGTATCCTCCCCCGTGCAGGGGTGGGATTTGGGGTGCCCAAATGTTGTGTTCTCAGAGCTGCCTCCGGCTTGGAGCACCAGCTCCACCCCACACCCTGAGCTCCTTCTGGTGACAGCAGTCCCTGGAGTGCCAGCCCTGTGTGGCACTGTCTGTCCCATGGGGACACAGACAGAGGGGACAGTGAGAGTGCCAGCCCTGTGTGGCACTGTCTGTCCCATGGGGACACAGACAGAGGGGACGGTGAGAGTGCCAGCCCTGTGTGGCGCTGTCTGTCCCACGGGGACAGAGGGGACAGTGAGAGTGGCGGCCCTGTGTGGCACTGTCTGTCCCACGGGGACACAGACAGAGGGGACGGTGAGAGGGCCAGCCCTGTGTGGCACTGTCTGTCCCACGAGGACAGAGGGGACAGTGAGCTCACCCCGCCAGGATGTCGATGGTGACGGTGAGGCCGATGCAGAGAGGGGCCAGCGGGGTCCTGGTCCTGCCGTTGATGGCTCCCATGCAGACCACCAGGATTAGGAAGGAGCTCATGACAATCTCACCCACGAGGACACCAGGGATCTGCTCGTCGGCCGTGATGCTGCCAAAGGCTCCGCCGCTGGCGTTCCCGAAGCGCTCGCTCGGTGCCACAGCCTGTGGGGAGAGCCGTCGGTGCCCACCACGCTCCAGACTGTGGCCTGTGCCAGCAGATGGGCTCACTGTCGGGGCAGCGTGGGCGGCGGGCGGGTTAAAGAGGAGCTAAACTCAGCACTTGCAGGAGGAAAGCCAGCCCCAAGCGCCTGGCAAACACAGGCTCTTTAGAGAAGGCTCTTGGCAGCTCCTGGGATAGTGACCAGGCACTGCTCCTGGTTGGGTGAAACTCCGTCAGTTGCCAAGGGGGTCGTGGTGGCCAAAGCACACGGTGCTGGCAGTGCTGGGAATGGGCAGCACCAAACCTGAATGGCCCTTAGGGCACAGTGCCAGGGGAATGAGCACAATGGAACGCTGTGTGTGAACATGGCAGTGCTGCAGAGGCACCGAGAGTCCTTCTGTGCCTCAGGAGTGTGGCACAGCAAACCCCTGGAGAGCAGCTTTGGTTAATCAGCCTGGCCCCAGAGCCCGGGGCTGCAGCAGGCTGGGAAGGCCAGGCCAGCTCTGGCAGAGCAGGGGCAGTCCCTGTGCCCCAGCCCTGGGTGGAGAGACCCCCCGCCCCGGGTCCGTACCTTTGCCAGGCCGGCTCCGATCATCCCTCCACAGAGCTGGGAGAGCCAGTAAGGGATGAGCATGGTCATGCTGAGCCCCCCGACCAGCCACACGCCCAGGGACACGGCGGGGTTGAAGTGGCCTCCGCTGCCAAGGAGAGAGGAGCATCAGCAGGGGGTTCACCCCCAGCGTGGGGTTCCCTCCTGGGGGCTCGCCATGGCCTGGAACCACAAAAGCTTTCCAGTCTTTCCGTGCTCCAGAAGAGCAGGATCCAGCTGTTTCCTCTCTCTGCAGTCACTGCTTCACAGCAGCAGCAGGAGCAGCAGCCTCAGGCTGCACACCCAGCCCCTCCTGCAGCGCTGGCAGGGGCAGTTTGAGGGACAGGATTTGGGGATGTGTCACTGAGGCCCCCCAGGTGCTTCCAGGAACTGCTGCAGCACTGCCAGGGCAGGTGTGGGCAGAAGGGGTCTCGCAGAGCTGCAGGAATGCCCTGGTGGGGCTGGCACCCAGCCTGGCAGCACACACAGCCCCCAGCGAGGCAGGGACCAGAGCAGGGCTTTGGGCTGGGCCCTCAGTACCAGACCTGAATCCTTCACCTCGAAAAGCACAAGCAAGACAGACGCAGAGACCCTCTAATTAAAAGTGATTACCATGAGACACAGGCTAATGAACAGGTTTCATAGCTGATCAGCCTGATAATTGCTGATGATGAGTCAGAGAGTCTGGGAACGATAACCACATCTTGCTCCTGAGCTGGGATTAAGCCCCACCAGGAGAGCAGGAGGTTGTGTTGTTCAGGGGTGATGCCTCAGCTGAACAGGGCTCCACTGCGGACACCCCGGGCTGGGAGGGAGCCTGGGGGCTGAGGGAGGACCTGGCTGCAGATAACTCCACCTGGGGGAGCAGCCTGACTGGGGAACCCCTCCCGAGCAAGGCTCCTCTCCAGCCTCTCTGGACACAATCCTTCCCTCTGAGGGTGCTGAGGCCCTGGCACAGGTTCCCAGAGAAGCTGTGGCTGCCCCTGCATCCCTGGCAGTGTCCAAGGCCAGGCTGGACGGGGCTTGGAGCAGCCTGGGATAGTGGAAGGTGTCCCTGCCCATGGCAGGGGGTGGCACTGTGTGGGATTTGGGTCCTTTCTAATCCAAACCATTTCAGGATTCTGTGTGAACCTGACTTTTGGCTAAAACATCCCCCCTATGCAGGATCCTAATGGGGCTCCTCCTGGCTTCAGAGCAAATGGGGGACCCCCAGGACCCCTCTGCAGCCCCTCACCATAAACTCCCCTGTCCTGTTCCCCTGGTTTCACCATGCCAGGATTTGGGGTGCAGAGGGACTGGGCACAGGCACCGCGGGTCAGGAGTCCCCACTGCACAAACCTCACCCTGGGCCGTTTTCCCTCCTAATCAGGCGCTGATAAATCATCAGTCCCGTTGCTCTGGACTCCGGGATTTGCTCATGATCCTGGCCAAGCCACCCAGGGCAGCCTGGAACAATCCCATCCCTGGGCTGTGTGGAGCCGACACAAGGGAAGAGAATTAAACTCCCCAGGGACTGTTCCAGCTTCTTCCTTGGGGATAAATCTGTATCTCAATATCTTTTTCAGTGAGCAGATTTGTCTAAATGTTGCTTTTGAGCAATTGAAACAACTTTTTTTTCCACCTGAAAATACCCAGAGGAGGAGCACAGTTGGGTTAAAATGTTTTGCTCTGACATTCTTGTAAAAGGAATCATCTCATCGTCCCCGAGAATCATAAAATCATGGAATGGTTTGGGTTGGAAGGGCCCTTCAATATCTCCTAGTTCCAACTCCCGGAAGAGAATGTTCCTGTTTCAGCTTGATCATTTTTATGAAAAGGAACTAAACATTGAAACATGGCAATCCAAAGCCAGGCGAACACCCTCAAACCCACGGTGTTACAGGTGCCACCACTGATGCCACCCCCCAGTTGGCCACGCTGCCAATCAGGGGCTCCATGGCAAGGCAGGGGTGCGGCAGGCACCGGGATTTGGGCAGGGAAGAGCCTGAAGGCGGCGATTGAGCACCCTGGGCATCTCCCCTGCCCAGGCAGGTGCAGCCCCAGGTGCCAGTGTCCCTTACCTGATGTCCCCCAGGACGGCGACGGTGACCCCCAGGGCCAGCCCGTGTGCCAGGGCGGGCTGCAGCCGCCCCGTGCCCCCCGAGTCCTCCACCACGGACAGGCAGCCGATGAAGATGAAGAGGGCACTGCCCAGCAGCTCGGCCATGCAGGGCTGGACGTGGCACTCATACCAGTGCAGCCACAAAGGCTTGGGCTTGACCTCGATGTCCATCACGTCCTGCAGCGGGCAGGGGCCACACCCAGCACTAGCCATGGGCAGCTGGAGCATGGCAGGGCCCGGAGAGCCACCCCACAGGCACAGCTGGGGATGCTGGAGGGCAGAGCCTGGATGTGCAGGGCTCTCAGTGCAGGGACAGGGACCCCACGAGGCTGCCAGGCTCCCCTTGGCGGTTTGAAGAGGCAGCTCTGGATGGGAGGCTCTAAATACAGATTGGATTTGCATTGCTAAGAAAAAAAAAGGGGTCATAAAAGCTGTTGGGCCGGCCCCCAGGGATATCAAAGCTCGTTATCACTGCCAAGCCTTGGTTCAAGGCTTGGGGTTTTTCCTTGGTTTTTCATGTCTGTTGATGGTGTAGTTTCAGGGGGTTCTGCCAAGATTCAGGATGTGGTTCCTGCCATGCAGAGACCCAGAGTGTGGCACCTGTGCTCAGCCCTGGGCCCTCTGTGCCTGTCTGAGCTGCCAAGGGGCAGCACCCTGGGAACCAGCTGGTGCTGCTCTCCCAGAACCCCAGACTGGTTCAAGTGGGAAGGAACCTCTAGAAACTGGACCATCCAGTGCCACCCCTGCCATGGGCAGAGACACCTTCCACCATCCCAAGGTGCTCCAAGCCCTTGGCCTTGGACACTCCCAGGGATCCAGGGACAGCCACAGCTTCTCTGGGCACCCTGTGCCAGGGCCTTCCCACCCTGTGAGTGAAGACCATCAGGCAAAGTTCCTCTAAACTTCAGCTCACATCCTGCTCAGAGCTCCCAAAGCCGGGGGTCTGTATCCCTCTTGCACTGCTCTCAAGTAAAGATGGGGGCAAGCAGGCCAAGGGATCCACCAGCCACTCCAAAAGCTGGCATTGATCAAACATTGATTAAACCCTCCCTAAATCCTCCTCATCCCAGCAGGGATCACTGCCTGGAATGCCAGATCCAGCCAGGGCAGAGGGAATAAGAGGGGACACCCAGGTACCAGCATCTCACAACCCACAGCTCCCAGCACGACCAGACGAGGGTTCCATTGGGAGGGGTTTTAACTCGGGCTGAAGGAATCCAGATTTAACTGATTTTTGGAGTATTTATTATGAGGAATGAATGTAACACATACCCAGAGATGGGCACAGCCGCCACTGCCCAGGTGATCGCAGTGCAGCTCCCTGGAGCAGCAGGAATGTCCAGGCAGGGATCAGCCCAGCCCTCCAGGGATGGGCCCTGCAGCCTTGAGCAACCTCCTGCAGCCCCGTGTTTGTGGTGGGTGATTGAGGATTGGGATTTATAGGGACTTTTCTCTCTCGTAAGCAGGGTAAAGAACGCCACGGTGGTTTATGATGTTGTCACAAGGCACTGGGGATGGGAGGGAAATTTCCACTTGCCTGTCCCTGTGGCCACACCACAGACAAGGGTCAGGCAGGAGAATCCCAGTCCGGGCACCTCTAAATGAGCTCCATCAAGCCATTTCCCCTCCCAAGAGCTTGCTTCCTACAGCCAAGGGGTCTTGGCATCAGCTTGTAGAAATCACTGGGATGTGGAGAGTGAGAGCTGGGTTTGCCTGGTCTTTGGGGCCCCCACGAATCCCCTGCATGGACCTGTGGGACAGGGAAATACCTAATTCAATCCTGTCAGCTCACAGAGCACCATCTCCCAGGGCCAGCTTCCAACAGGTCCATGGAATCCATCAGTCACCACGGCTCCCAGCATGACCAGCCGAGCCTTCCTTGGGGAAGAATTTTAACTTGGGCAGAAGGAATCCAGATTTCATTTATTTTTGGGGTACTTATTATGAGAGATTAATGTAACACATATCCAGATTTCAGCTGGTCCTTCCTTCCAGCAGCTCCCACGGCACCACACAGGCGCTGACAGGAGCTGAGCTGTCCCAGATCCCACATCCCCAGCGGCACCAGCAGCATGGACAAGTCCCAGGAGCACCAGGACACCTCCCTGGCCAGGGAAAAGGCAGCAAAGTGGCCGATGCAGGGTGCTGCTGGCTCAGGAACGCTGCCGAGGGTGATGTTACCGTGTCCAGGCTCTGTCTCCCAACAGTGATGGCTTCAGAGCACAGCAAGGTCACAGCCCAAACGCAAGGATTAACCCCTGTCCTTGGCTTTTAAACATTTACCATTCCTGAGGGAGTGGGGATGTTTGCCTGAGCCTTGCAGAGGAAATGCTCCGCATTCAGGCAACAAAGGAATTAATTATTGCTGAGCACAGGCCTGAAACAGGACAAAGGAAAAGCACAGCCTTGAGGGAAGGGTTTCCCTTTGGTGGGAGCTTCAGCATCGTGTTCAGAGGTGCCACAAACGTTTCAAGACAAGAGCCCTGCTCCGAGCAGCCTTTGCCCCACACCGAGGAGATGGAATCCTTGGCACCAAGGTTTGCTCAATAAGATACACGGAAACTCTGCCCGTGGGAAAAGGCGTGGGGATGAGAACAGATAAATCTGTTCATATCAGCAGACACTTATTTTTGTCCTTGTTTGGGCTTGCATCGATTTTTAAAATAAGTGACAATAGCAACTGTGTCAATTAGTACAGGAAGTAGTGGCACCAAACAAGCCAAGGCTTCCAAAAATCCTTTTTAGGAATCACAGAGAACATTTCCCACGTCCATCTACCTGGGCAGAAAAGCCAGAATACCCCTACTTTATCCACCTTCTGTGTTTCATTCTTCTCCTCCTTTCACCATGCAGATCTGCCACCTTTCATTTGCTTTTCCATTCAAACCAAAGCACCCAAATGAGGGCCTGTATAGAAAAGCAGATTTGAGGGTTGGATGATCTTTAAGGTCCCTTCCAAGCCAAACCACCCAAACTCCAAAGAACAGACATTAAAGAACATCACCAAATACTGTTAACAATCACAGAGCTCCAGACTGGTTTGGATTGGAATGCACCATAAAGCCCATCTGTGCCAGGGCCTCACCACCCTCACAGGGAATAATTCCTTCCTAAAATCTAATCTAAACCTCCTCTCTGTCAGTTAGAAACCATTCTCTTTTGTCCTGTCACTCCATGCTCTTGAAATGCTTCAAGTGCTCTCTGTGAATCAGTGCTGGTATATTTTAAAGACCAGAATTCCAGCCGGATATCTATTAAAAAGTTATTACAAAGTATGCTGGTGCTGCACAACATGGTGCTGCAAGGAAAGACCCCGGCAAATCCAGCATCAGGGTCAGCTCTTTTAAAGAGCCATAAAGAGGCAAAGCAGCTCCTCTGACACTGCCTTATCTTTCCATATTTATCTTGGAGACTGAGAGTCCCCGGGATTACACAACTGGGGCTGAAAGAGAACTTGCAGAATGATTTGCAGCTCGTAGCTGTGGCACAGGTGAGGTGACCTCTGCCCCTTTACAGAGCCCACGTTGTGTAAGAGTTTTCTTTCCAGGCGCTGCCGTGGTGCCTCAGTGCAGATGGAAATTTCCAGGGATCCTTAACAAGGACTGAGCGTTGCCTGCTGGAAAACAGGGACGGATTTGTGTCAGTTCTGCATGCACAGACTGGTGTTTGAGGGGGGAAAATAACCAGCCAAGCAGGATGAAGCCATTCAGACCTTAATTCTGGTGTGTCACATTCTTAATTCTGGTATTTAGCATTAAAATCTGCCAAGCTCCCACAAAAGGGATGGATGCTTCTGGTCCCACACATCTCTGCACATCTTCCTTGCAGTGACCTGGCCCCTGGCTCCCTGACTGTCCTGTCAGCCCACCCACATTTCCATCCTCAATAACCACATTTTCCTGTGGCCCAGCAGCCCAGAGACCTGAAAAATTGTGTAAATTCGAAATGGGGAGCTGGTGACTCTGCAGAGGGGCTGAAACACTGTGCACTGAGCCAACCACTGCTTTTCATTCAGTTCCTAAAGCTGGGCAAGCCCTGTCAGGAATGAAATCATTTCATTTCCTGGAAGGGAACTTCTTTTATCCAGCTTTTAAGAGTAAGCAGGCGATGCTCAGGGATGGGTAATGTGGATGGAACACAGATGCAGGGAAGGGGGGAAGGAAAGCAGGGATCAACAGCCAGGACTGAGCATGGACACCAGGAGGATTTCCTGGCTGCTGGTGGAACAGCGACAGGCAGCTCCCAGGCAGGGACCACTGGAGACTGCCTCACTTTGCCATGGCAACAGGACCCAGCCTCCTCCTGAGCAAAGCTTCCCATTCCCGGCCTGGGGGAGCAGAGAGGGCTGGGAGCACCCAGGGGCAGGACAGTGACCACACACAGCCCCTGGCCACAACCAGACACAGGCCAGACTGAGCATGGCCCTAGGTGCCACATCCCCACAGCTTTCCAATCCCTCCAGGGATGGGGACTCCACCCCTGCCCTGGGCAGCTGTGCCAGGCCTGGACAGCATTTCCATGGAGAAATTTTCCCAATGTCTCAACTAAAGCACACAGCAAGGAACACCATCTCAGGCTCCCCATCACTGGAGACATTTGGGAGAACTTTTCCTCTTGATGACAGCTCCTGCTGTTACCACATCCACAGATGTAGAAATGACATTCAGTAGGAAAGAGGAAACTCTCCCAGTTAAGTACTTTTTAGCTTAAACAGGGTTTTTTTTTCCCTTTCAAACAAACCATCCAGAGGAGACCATGGAGATGCTCCAAGGGCTGGAGCCCCTCTGCTCTGGAGCCAGGCTGGGAGAGCCGGGGGTATTCACCTGGAGAAGAGAAGGCTCCAGGGAGACCTCAGAGCCCCTTCCAGTGCCTAAAGGGAGCTCATAAAAAAGAGGGAGAGCAACTTTTTACACAGGCAGATAGTGAAAGGACAAGGGGGAACAGTTTCAAACTGAAAGAGGAGAGATTCAGGTAAGATGTTAGGAAGAAATCCTTCCCTGTGATGGTGGGGAGGCCCTGGCACAGGTTGCCCAGAGAAGCTGTGGCTGCCCCTGGATCCCTGGAAGTGTCCAAGGCCAGGTTGGACGGGGCTTGGAGCAACCTGGGATAGTGGAAGGTGTCCCTGCCTGTGGCAGGGGTGGTACTGGATGGGCTTTCAAGGCTCCTTCCAATCTAAACCATTCTGTGACTCGTAGGGATGAATTCTGTTGCCCCATCAGTACCAATCCCCCAGGAAAAAGGCCAGGCTGGAGCAGGAGGGAGAGGCAGAGATCCAGGGGCAGCTCCAGGGAGCCCTGGCCAACACCAGAGTCACACATCCCACAGGAAGCAGCAGCAGAAGGCAGAGGCCACCTCTCCTGCCTGGAAAACCTTCCTGAGCCAGCAGCTTCCCAGCAAAGCAGCACTGCTCCAGCAGCACCCTCCACATCCAAATATTCCCCGGAGAGAGGTGAAAGATTTATTTATCTATTTCAGTCAGCACAACCCCAAGCACTGGGCTGCCCACCCCCGTCCTCCCCCCACGAGCTCCCAGGGATCCCGGTTCCTTTGATCCTGCTGTAACCCGGGAGCACAAGGTGACCCAATTTCCTCACCACTGTTGGCAACAGCGAGGGGAGGCTCTGGAGGAGTTTTTGCAGGAGTGATTTCCCTCTCCCAGCTGGATGCTGAGCAGCTGGGAATGGAAAGCCAAGCTCATGCAGGGAAGGGTGGTGCTGTTCATCCCATGGCAGCAGCTCTGCTCCGGGGCTGTGTTCTCCAGGGCTCTCCTTGGGTGAGCAAATTATACAGGCACCCAAAATAGAACTGATGAGCACCAGGATCTGCCTCATGCTAGCAAGAGACATTATTCCCAAACACAGATTAAATTATGACAAAAAAGACACAAAAGACTGATGGAGCCCAGGACATCTCCACAATGAGCTGCTCAAAAACCCGCTGAGATGAAAAATGCAGCAGCTCAGGGGGTGTTTCCCAGGTGGGACCAGCTCCAAGGGAACACATTTGGATGTTCCAGGGCAGGTACAACTCCAGCTCGGCTCCCACTCAGAAAGATGCTACAGGAGGCTCAGGGAATGTTGTCCCAAAAGGGGTCTGGCCAGAATTAAATTGATAGTAGAGACAGGCTTTTATGCAACTCTGAATTCTTCATTTAATAGCCATGAAATGAGCACGAGTCTTGGTGCCACTGGGCATTAGAGACTGCTCAGGAAGGCTCCTGCAGTGCAGAAGGGTTGTAGGGCTGTGGGTGGGTGGTGGGGTTTGGGTTCATTTTTAATCCCTGAAGGAAAGGTCATTTCACAGCATCACAGAATGGTTTGGGTTGAAGGGACCTCAAAGCCCACCCAGTACAACCCTGCCATGGGCAGGGACACCTCCCACTGTCCCAGGCTGCTCCAAACCCCGTCCAGCCTGGCCTTGGACACTTGCAGGGATCCAGTGGCAGCCACAGCTTTCCTGGGCCTGCCAGCAACTGCTTTAAAAAAATACTCCTGGTGAGGCATTTGGTGAGAGGAAAAATGTCACTAAACCAGATAGAAAATGGTCATTTCTAGCAAGTAAGACAGGAGACAAATTATAAATACTAAACATTTATTATTTTTCTCATAGGAAGGTTGCAAGATTCAATTTCAAACAACAGGACAAGGGCTTTCATTGCTGTTGGGATTTTGCTTTGCTTCATTTAAGGGGAAAGAGAGAAAGAGGAACTGGTGTAAGGTACTACCAGAAGCAGTGCAAATTGAGATTCATTTCTTTCCTCACCATCCCTGAAACTACAAGCTAAGCCCTTCCCAGTTAAATCGAGTCTGCTTTCCAGTTTCTTGTACATCACTGAACACAGTCAGGGCCCTCCTTCTCCTTTACCCTTCCCCTCCAAGAACACCCAGCACAGTGACAGCCTTGCACAACAGTGAAGCCTGGAGAAGCCAACACGGTGACACTTGATCAAAATTAGACCTGAACAGAATGAAAATGCACAGAATTCCCCTCCTGCTCAGCCATGCACAGTGCAGGCACCCTCTGCTGCAGCTCCCCAGCGTTGCTTTCCCAGCTTCCTGTCACAAACATGTGTTACACATCCACAAAAACACAGAACAGGGGAAACCAAAGAATCCAAGAACACTTTACTTTCAGTTTTAAACTAAGGAAGGGAAGCTTTAAACAGGAATTACTGACACCTTGTGAAAGTCCACCGTTAGACAGCTGGGAATGGGAGGCAAGTCTTGCTCATAGAAAATGTTCCTTGAAACCACCCAAAGGCACCAGGCCTGTCCCCAGCAGCACCAGGAGCTGTCGCGGCCACAGCCCGGGGTTGGCACGTGCAAATCCCATCCTTTCCACGTCCGGGCCTGAGCCAAGGCAGTCACAGGGGCTCCCCAGGGCTCCCCTCCCTGCAGCCCTCAGAAGTCGATGTTTGCCAGACCTGTGTGAAGAGAAAGAGGGATTTGGGGGGAGAAACAAGGGTTTATTCTCAACCTGCCCATCCTTCACTGCAACCAGGTCAGTTACATACAGGAAGGAAGATGCTCTGAGAGTTATTTAATTTTTTTAAACTGAAACGTAAAGGATTTGATGTGAGGAAAGCAGGAAATGAGTTGGGCTGTACTTTTTAAACCCTTTTTTGATTGTGATGCAGCAATTAATTTGGTGAAGCCAATCTGCAGGAGCACTGGAGTTATTCATGGCAGAAGGAACAATACAGAATGTTCAGGAACCTCAGGGTCTGCCCATTAAATTAGGCAGAGAAAGCTGGGGCAAGTACCATTAATGAGGGCAGTAATTTCACACTGGATAAAACTCCCCTGCTTTAGATTAAGGCATATCCATGCCATGTCCATTGGACACTTGATTATCTCCTTAGAGATAACTGTCTTTTGTAACTTCTAAGATACCTGCACCCCTTCACCTCAGTACCCCAAGCTGTCCTTTCTCTAATCACAGCACAGAACAAGGCTCAGATCCCCAAAACAGGGGCTGCTAAGAACAGGTGAACTTTTGGGCCTTAGCTCCTCTAAAAAGAAGTTGTGTATTACAGTCACCACTTCTCAGCCTGAAGAAATACAATAGAAAACATGGATTTTTGAGCTCAGAAGTATGGAGGATTCAGGAGAGCACCACAACAAAGCAGCAGCTCTGTCACAGCAGCAGCAACAGGGTGTTGAAGAGCTCCTTTTACCAGTTTTTATTTGAAGATCTCCTTTTACCAGCTCTGTCAGAGGCTTTGCTGCCCAGCCAGGCTGCAGAGACCAAATCTATTGCTAAGGAACAGTCAATAAAATCTGTTCCTGGATACTCTGTCAGGAGCAAGGAAAGGGCAGAGAGGATGAAGGGGAGGAAATTATATAAGTGGCAGGCAGAGGTTTTCTGGAAAGACTGAAGTCCCTGAAATTGCAGCCAGAAGTAGAGACAAACTGTGACTGCAACAGAGTTGTCTAATCTGGACAAATACGGGCTGTGGCCATCCATCCTTCACCCAAACAACAATTCCCCTCATTTTATCATTTCTTGAGTAGCAGCAACATCCAAATGCTACGGAAAGCCTAAACCAACTCTCTCTCTTTCACAGAAATTCCAGTCTAGGACAGACAGAATTTTAAGAACAAAAGGAACATGTAAAAGAGCTCATTTCAGAGGGAGTTTTTTCCCTGGGGAAAAAGCGGCGTGGAAAACTTCAGTGTCAGATGGCTGCAAATGGGGACAGTGCAGAGAAGCCTGGGATAAGTAATACAAATTTATTTTTGTGTTGTCAGGACACTGTGCCTTCATATACCGTGTGCCCATATGGCACTTCCCATGCATGGGATTTGTAAACCTTTCAATTAGCACTGATGGGGTAAAGCAGGCAGTTATTTAAAGTAACCCATACGGCATCTTCTGGTGGAAAAATTCCAACTCCCCTGTACTGGACAGACTCCCCACTCAGACGCCCATAAATCCTCCAAAGGCTGTGGAGAAACATCCACCTGGGAGGTGCTCCCACCCCAAGGATGGAGCAGCAGAGCCCAGTCCTGGAACAGGGGGGCTCTGTGGTACACCTGGTGTACCAGGAGATTTCCATGGCAAGGATCACCCCCAGGTGCTGGGGAACATTACCCAGATTGCTGCTGTCCTTTGAAGCCCAGCAGATGCAGTAGTGCTGCATCAGTTGTTCAAACAGTTCCTTTTCATCCAGGAATTCAAGGGCTTCTATTCTGTAGGAATAAAATAAAAGTCGGGATTTGAGCTGGACTCTCAGCAGAATTTTTACTGAACTGTTCACTCCATGAGAGTGAAAACTATGGCCAGAAAGGCAGTTACCTTTCCAGGGAACAAGTACAGGTATTTGCCCATGATGCCACCACTGCTCCCACCCTTCTCAATGTATGAAACAAGTGACCCACAGGGTGCTTTCAACTTCTCATCCCTGGAATTCCATGTTCCGTGACTCATCTGTGTAACTCCTCACCAATACCAGGGCTGCTACTGAGGGTCTAAAGAGGCTGAGGGGCAAAAGTTCCTAAATGCACTCCCAGGTGTGAAGTGCTGCAGAGGAACACTGGTAAAGACTTTTCTAAAGTAAAAGCATTATTTGCCTCACTAATACTGGAGGACAGAGTTTACATAACCTATTTCCTGGCACGTGGAACAAGTGCAAGGAGCTGAACAGATCCAAGGTAGCCAAAAATGCTGCAAAGAAAGCATGAGCTCTGTGTCTCCACCAGTGCCATATGGTCCCACCACACATCCCTGTTCCTATTTAAACCACCTCTGATTTCCACTCTCACCTGTTCAGTTCCAGGCTTTGAGAAACCCCCATATGTGAATATTTTGACCAAGGTAACTTGCTCAGCTAATTCCAACTATGAATGACTCATAGCAATTCACATTTCACATTATATCCCTAAGAAGTTTCTCCATAAAGTTTCCCACTGTTTAGCATTTAATGCAGAAATATTAACAAAATCCAGGCAGATTAGTGACTGTTAAACAGCCTTTAGTCCCCTCTCTGTGCTCTGAGTTCTGCAGACCCAGCAGTCTCCCCCTCATGAAGACTATTTCAACGTGTCATGGTTTAGCCAAAATCTTCACAAGGAACATCTTGGGGACTGCAAAAAGTCAACACAGCATTTCTGTGGCATCTTCTATCTGCAAATTTCTGTCATGAGATGCCGTATGTCACACCCAAATAAGACATCACTACTGCCAGTCTGCTCCTGGCAGCGTAAACCCTCTGGATCATCAATCCAGGCATTATCCTGGAGGCTCTGCAGAGCTTCAGACTCAGAAATGTTGTGTCTCCCTGGGCAGCAAATGCCTGCAGCCTCCTCTCTGTTATGATCCCACGCTACACATGGATGGGAAGGACCCTGGAAACGGCATATGAAGATGACTTTTGGGTCCAAAAATGGTACCTTTTGACATCAGCCTGTGGCAGGAAGCTGTACACCTTCATCATATCGATGGCACGGGCGTTTTCCCAGCCATTTAACAGCAGTCGTTCCCTCTGCAAAACAAAGGGCAGCACAGCTTTCACAGGATTCCAGGGAAAGTACCAGAGGACAGCTTCTCCCCCTAAGGATTTCACAGGGCAGCTGCTTGACCTGTCCTTTGAAGAGCTCCCAAACTCTTCCCTAAACGTGTGCTGCTGATCTGTGCAGGGCCAGGCAGGGCTGGGCTCTGTCCAGGAGGTTTTGTGCAACCACTGACATTCAGCTACCAAAGAGAAGCTCTGGGGTGACCTAACTGTGGCCTTCCAGGAGCTGAAGGAGCCAACAAGAAACATGGAGAGAGACTGTTCACAAGAGATGGAGTGACAGGACATAGGAAATAGCTTCCCACTGCCAGAGGGCAGGGATAGATGGGATATTGGGAAGGAATTCTTCCCTGTGAGGGTGGGGAGGCCCTGGCACAGGGTGCCCAGAGAAGCTGTGGCTGCCCCTGGCAGTGTCCAAGGCCAGGCTGGATGGGGCTTGGAGCAACGTGGGATAGTGGAAGGTGTCCCTGCCCATGGCAGAGGGGGGCACTGGATGAGCTTGAAGCCCTCCCAAACCAAACCATGCCCTGATTCCACAACAACATAGCCAGCAAAGGGCTCAGTAACTGTCCCACCCTGCCCTGGTCACTGCTGAGCCCCACAGGACACACTCGGAGGCAGAACTTGCAGCCAGGTTAATAAAGCTCAGTCTCAGCCCCCCAGAGCTCTGTCCCCTCACCTGGGAGTCCAGGGAGCTGCAGGGCTCCACCCCAGCCAGGTTGCACTGCCGGCGCTGCAGGTTCTCGATCATGATCTGCCCGAAGCGGTCCCTCATGTTCACCTCAGGTAGAGAAGGAGACAAAAGTGTTCCCTCTTCCCAACACAACGGAACCGTGGGGAAAAGCAGGAACCTGCTTAAACCCTTGGGCTGCCTACATCATAAATGTACAGGGTAACAGTGAGTGGCACATCCCCACACCTGCTCTCATTCCCCACCGCCACCTTCTCCTCAGGAGCACAGCCCCAGGGCCAGGGGCAGAGGGACAGTGCCACTGCCCTCACGGGCACCAGGGCTGGCAGAACTGCCTCTGCTTTCAGCTGTCAGCAACTTGGTTCAGCTCTCCAGCAGTGATTTACAGCTTGGAAGATCCCATTACTAATTCCTGGAGCCACCTAGTTACCCCGAGGCAGTGTTTGACTTCCACAGGGAGAAGCAGAGTTCGTACTGATGTGATTTTTGCTCCACTTTGCCAAAGAACACAGAGGTAATTATGTAATGTTATACACCCAGAGCCAGCACTCAGCATCATTTCTTTTTCCTCTGCTTTAGCTAAATCAATATTCTATGGTTTTTTCTGCATATGGATTAAGTCTCAATTATTTTGCTTCAACATATTGTCTTTCAGAATAGCTGTATTTTCTCTACAATGAGCTAACCAAGCTACAAGTTAAAACACATTACTACAGAAATTCAGCAGGAACTGCTGTTTCTACAAAAGGACATGGCCCACTCTTATTTGTCAATAACTCCCACCTACGAGAGCAATTTTTATGACAACAATGCGGGTCTAAAAATGCCCTTTTGGTTTTACCTGCTCATAATTGATAACCATGGCCACGGGGAAGGTGCTTGCTGCCCACTTGAGCAGGTTTGCAGACTGCTGGGGGGTCATGTAAACCAGCACACACTCGGCCACCAGCAGCGTTGGCAAACTGCAGAACAAAACCAAAGGAGAACATGACTTCCAGCAAAAGAACAAGAAAAATCTACTAAGAGTTGTGAGCAAGCAAGTCATTTCATGTCCCCAGAATTTCTGAAAGAGCTCCATTTTTTTATGAACTACACACTGAAGATTGAATGAAATCTCTTCATCAAGTTGACTGAAACTGGGCTTTCTGGCAGCTGTGAATTAATTAACCACAGGAAACTCCCGTGGCTGTGAACCAGAGATTTTAGGAAACAATCTCCCCAAAGTCAGCCCTGAGCACGGAACAATGTGCATTCTCTAAATCCTCTCTGACAGCATGAACTGAGGTGTGTTGAAATTCCCTTTGCAGGACAATTGTGCCCTGTACACACAGTTCACACTCTTGTAGAGATCAGTGAAATCAGGAATTAATTACAAATTGAAAAAAAATGTTTTCTCTTTAAAAAAGTTCTAAGAAGAATTTTAATTAGAGAAATTTGTTCAGTATCTGTAAAACAATCTTCACATATTATTATCTAACAAAATGTAATCTATAGTTTGCACGTTGCCTCTTCCCCCTCCATCCACAAAAACAACAAAAATAGATATCTACACAAGTGATTTTCTTCACAATTATTGAGTTTGCTTTTAATTGCTGGAATGAAAGGGGGAAAAAGTCACTAGAAGCAGGAGAAATTCCACAAGGAGCAGCAATGTAGGCAAGCAAGGCAACATTTCAGAGGATGGAAGTGTAAAGAATTAAATGGCAATTTGATGCATTCTGCTTCCCCATATGCTCTCTCCCACCCAGCCAGATCGTTGCTATTTATATTGCTTAGATTTGAAAGGTCTGTCCATCATCCACTCAAAAACTCAACTCCTGCCCCCCCAAAGCCTCACGTTGAACAATAAAACCCCAGGGGAGCTTTGGGATTCAGATCCTAAGGACTCCATTGTAGTCCCACCAAAAGGTTTAGGGAACAACAGGGGTTTAAGAAGAAGCCACACAAAATAATTACAGAGATAAAACTCTGAAATCACAGAATCCTGGAATGGTTTGAGTTGAAGGGAGCCTAAAGCCCATCCAGTGCCACCCCTGCCATGGGCAGGGACACCTTCCACTACCCCAGGCTGCTCCAAGCCCTGTCTAACCTGGTCTTGGACAAGGGCTCCCACAAGCCCTCATTAAAAAACAAAACAAAACCACAGTTAAAACCCTGTGATCTTACTGTACATCCAAGCTATGTTTCTTTAGCTTTTCCTCCAGATCTGACGAGAAACGGAGGTCTGCTCCTACTATGGAATATCGACTGGAGTCCAGGCTGTGGGAATCTGCAAGGCAAAAATTTGGAGAGACTAACGTTACAAACGAGAGGGATGCTGGAATTATGAATTAAGAAAACTACACAGGAACACATGAATTGGGAGCCAAAGTTTGGTCTGTTATACCAAACTATGAGCAGCAAACTCTTCTTTTTCAAACATTAATTCCCTTCCCACTTGTGTTTTACAGTGCTCCATCACCATCAGACCCTGCACCAAGCCTCCTCTCTCCCTCTGCAGCCACGCTGAAGCAGAGAGGTTATCCCAGCCGTTACCATGGTTCCCAGGAATGCAGAGAGAAGAAAAATGTGAAGATTAAAGGCAGGATTTTTGTTTTGTTTGGAGAGTCCTCTGAGATGGCCCAATGTATGTACATAGGAACTACACAAAAGTAGATCAATTTCTGAAAAACTAAGCTAAGAGTGATAATATTTCTAATACTAACAACAGATACAGCTATATAAATTAACTATATGTATAGTTATATAATAAATATGGGGAGAAGACATAGACTTGGGGCCAAAAAAAGTTATCATTTAGCCTTTTGGTGTGATTTAGTGGTGGTATTTAAGGAAAGAGTCAAAACAGAGAAGGTATTCTGAGCAACAGATATCCCCCTGGGATGTAACAGGCAGCAAATTCCTGTGGATGCTTCCCAGCAAGAAGGAGGGACAAATCCCAGAGTCCAAGGAGCCCCTGCCATCCTGGCACAGCTGTGAGGAAGCAGCAGCAGCACAGCCTCTTGCCATCAATAATTCTGACACCCAGCACCAATGAATGCACCCAGAGGAGCCCAGGGCCCACAGGAGGCACTTGCCAAGTGCTCCATCAAACCCCGCTAGAGCCGAAGTCCTGCAGGAATACAGGGATGGCTCTGGAACTCCTCACCTTTTCTGGAGCAAAGGCACTAGGACAGAACAGCCCAGGCCAATGCCCACCTTGTCCCCAGCCCAGAGCAGAGTGCGACATCCAGGCCTTCCCTGGACACCTCCAGGGATGAGGACTCCAAACCTCCCTGGGCAGCCCCTTCCAATGCCTGACAACCCTTCCCATGGCAAAATTCCTCCTGATGTCCAACCTGAGCCTCCCCTGGCACAGCTTGAGTGAGGAAAGAAGAAAAGCAAAGCGGCTGAAGAGGCAGGATGAAAGGGGTTTCCATTTCAGGAGAGTGGAGCAAAAAAACTGGGGACAAGTGTGGGTTTTCCCAATTATTACATCAAGCAGTGATCAAACATTCCAGAGGATGCACCTCTGTTTAGTTTTCAAAGGACCAACTCCCTGAAAGTGGCACTAGCAAGTGACAATAGCTGCCATTCCAGCACCACTTGGGAGCAGATCCAGGAATCAGAACAGTTCAGAAAGAGAGTTACAAGAGAAGAAAAGAAAAAAAAAAAAAGTTGTGCGGCAAATGATTCAACATTTTGAGTCAAGGCTTTTTCCATGTGCATGTTCTGTAATAGCTTTACTACTTCCCACACCCTTCTATTTAAGTGATTACATCAAGGCCATGATAATGGCATCAAAAAAAGCCACCCAAAAACCCCACCACACACAGGGAAGTATTTAAATAGGGATTGGTTTCTGTCCATGGATACGGCACCGCGAGCGTCAGCCACCACAATTAGTAGGGAATTAATGCCAGCTCCCTGTCCAGCTTCAGAGGCTTGGACACACAAGAACATTAATAAAGAACAGAAATAAAAGCCAGAAATAAACCACAAAACGTTTTAAGGGATCCAGGAGAGAAGGAGCACAAACACTCCGAGGTGAAAGTAAATGTGCCTTGCTCACACCACACTGATCAGAGCATTTTTATCACAGAATCAGGGAATGGTTTGGGTGGGAAGGGACCATAGAGACCCCCCAGTCCCCCCCCCTGCTATGGGCAGGGACACCTTCCACTATCCCAAGGTGCTCCAAGCCCCGTCCAGCCTGGCCTTGGACACTTCCAGGGATCCAGGGGCAGCCACAGCTTCTCTGGGCACCCTGTGCCAGGGCCTCCCCACCCTCACAGGGAAGGAATTCTCCTCAGTACCTAAAGTAATTTTCCCCCTTTTCAGTCTGATCACACCTAACTAGGCAAACTTCAACTGCTCTATCACCTGCCACTTGGGGAGCAAACACTGACTGAGGGCAATGGCAGCTGGGGACAGCTGGAACTGCCACTGCCCCCAGCCTGGAGGCCAGAAATCCATCCACAAACATCCCAAAAAGTGCTGTACTGCTGGTATATGGTCTGGCACCAACTCCTACTTTATTGCAGAGTTGGAGATTCTTGGGGCTGTGCTGGGTTGGACTGGATGTTTCCGTGGGTCCCTTTGCACTCAGGATATTCTGTGAAGTATCAAAGTGAGCAATCTGCTGCCCAAGACTGAGCAGCCTTGCTGCAAATGGATTTTACAATTCCTGCCCATCCATAGGGCAGATGGAAAAGAAAAAACAAGTTTCAGCTTGGCAGCACAGTCACGTGGTCCCCATTGATTTCTTCTGAGGAGCAAGAGTTTGTTTAACTGAATTGATTTTGTGTGTGTGTTAAAACCCCTCTGTTCATTCTTACTGCAGTGCTGTGACTCAGGCCAGCTGCCCTAATGCTGGCACAGCCAGTGACATTTGGTGGCTTAAACCATTGAAAATCCCATATTCCAGGCACTAACTCCTACCCAGGTACCAACGCCTTGTGTTGTTTTTTAGTGAGGTTGTTTAGTTGGATGTTCTTCCCTAGAGCTGCCCCTGGGATTTGTGTGATGCTCACACTCAGCACACTCAGCCATGCACAAATGTTGGGGAAGATGAAATAGGACTCTGCACTGGGCTGAAATTAAGGTTTGAGAAACACCAAACTCAGATTTAATTTGAGAAATACAAGGGAGGGGAGAGAGAAGGAGAGAAAGATGAGCCCCACCAGCCCAGCCCACCCCACCTACCCCACCCAGGCTCTCCTGGCCTGGACACAGGGTTCAGCTCTCCAGGGATAATCAACAGAGAATGCTTTGCTCTGGGCACACACTTGTATGTTTATTTTCCATGACTTCTGGCATAGAGGTAATAACACAACCAGTTCAAATTTCATAGTCATAGAACAAGACATGCTTGTAGTAACTGAGTAGTAGCAGGAGCTGCTTATAGTTGCCTTTTGACCTCACCACATTGAACTTTTTCTCCACAGAAATGTTAGGAGAAGCAACTGCTGCGTTGGAGGGTGGCCCCAGGCCCTCCCTGCTGCCCTAACCCAGCTGCTGGGGCAGCATTGCAGCCTCCAGGCACACCAAGCTCCTCCTCTGCCACAAGAATTCAGCTTTCTTCTCTTACTCTCTTCTCACATTAGTGCAACAATTTCCTGGAGGTTTTCCAAGAGACAGCATGCAGGATACTATTGACTCAAACTGATTTCATTAGGATTTTCATGCTAAGGTATCTTTGGCAGCTTTACAAAGCAGCAGCCCCTGCAGCCTGTTCTGCAGGAGAGCACGCTGCTCTCCCCCAGCTCAAGTTTCACTACACCAGCCCAGCAGGGCACTGCCACACACTCAACTTGTCCTGGAAGCACAAGGGTCAGCCCCACACAAGGCCTGAAAGTTCCCCTGACACCTACACTGGGTCACAAAGAAGTCTGGGGATGGAGGGAAGCTGAACCAACCAAGTGCCCAAGCTGGCCTAGACAGGGCAGAAGGCATGAGAGGCACACAGAGGGAACAGTTCACGAGGTGCAGTTTGCACTTGCCAAGGTAACAAAGGTGCAGCACTGACCTCCCAGCACGAGCAACATCCACCAGATAGTGCCACTGAACTTTGGAAACAATCTGCTGGGACATTGCCACAGGGATGTCACTGCTTTCCCTGGAGCTCCAGCATTCCCAGGAAAGCACAGAGCTGTTCAGTGATGGGGTCATGCCACTGCATTCCTGGGCACAGTTCTGTCCCAGCCCTGCACACCGGGGTCATGGCACTGCATTCCTGGGCACAGTTCTGTACCAGACCTGCACCCCAGGGTCATGGCACTGCATTCCTAGGCACAGTTCTGTGCCAGCCCTGCACACCAGGGTCGTGTCACTGCACTCCTGGGCACAGTTCTGTGCCAGACCTGCTGCCCCTGCTTTGGCCACACGCAGCCCAGCACACATTGCCCTAAAGCCAATGAAGTTGTGTATTAGCAGCAGCTTTGTGGCATGAGAACATTCAGGGTGAGCAGAAAAGCAGTGAGAGAACCTGAATCGTGGCAATCCATATTGTCACAACTCAAACCCAGAATTCCAAACAATCTAAACAGATCATTCCTGGTATATCAGAGACAGGAGTGTGAACTGATGTGGGGAAGCAGGCACAGGGAGGGACAACGTCCTTCCCAAGATTCTAAAATCCTGGTCCACATCCCCACAGAAACAAGAAACATTTCCCTAGCTGGCAGTGCTGCTCCCCTGTGCCCCCTACGCCCCTGTGCCAGGTGGTATTCCCAGAATATTCCACAGTCTAACAGCTGTATCAGGTCAGACCTAAGGTCTCCCTAGGATGATACCCAGCCTTCCAGAGGCCAACAGCAGCTCCAAAGGGAAAAGTCAAAGAGAGTAAACACCTACTAACACTGGCACCTAAGTTGTTTTCTAGCTTTTTCTCAAAAATGCTTAAAATTGCTTTGTATTTCTGGACCATTACTGAGCTCATGCTTTCATCCATCTAGTTATTCTAATACCCAGATCCTGCAGGAAGGCAGCAATAATCATTTACATGTGAGGCACAAACTGTTTTTCCCCCTATGTGCATCACTTTCTATTAATCCACATTGAAATCATCATCAAGTCACTAATTTCACAAGATACTTCTACAGTTCTTTATCACTCTTCAGAGTTTGGATTTGCCAACAAGCTGCCACTTACTAATCACTCTATTTTCCCAATTTTTTCTTAGTGTTGAACAACAACATATCCTTAAGCACAGATCTCCATCTCCTCCATAATGAAAATTAACAACATATGCTCGCCCTCCATCCCAGCTCCTCATCCATATGAGAACCATTCCTTCCCCACAACCACTGTGCCATTTCTTTGGCACACTTTGGCAAGGGACACAGTCAAAACACATTTTTGAAATCCAAGCACTATGCTGATGTCCTTTTCCAACAGATATGTTGACTTAGAGAACTCCAACAGATTTGCAAAGCACAACTTACCTTTGCAAATGCCATGGTGACTCTTTCTCAACACCTCCTATGATTCCTGTGTTCCACTAAGTCTGTCTGTTAGAGCTCCTATGATTTGTTAGTAGAGATATCAGTTCTACTGGCACGGGGTTCCCTGGATTTTCCCCTGGAGCTCATCTGAGTCACAGCCATAACCTTCCAGCTGGAGACAGTTTGAAATGAGAGGGCACAGACCAACCAGTAGCTGAGTAAATTGATTCTCAAGTTCTTTTAAATCTGTAAGAACTCTCTGCTCATCTGATTGATTTATCTACTTATTCCAGCACCTCTTCTGGTGGCACTTCCCTGTGAAGCAGTTCCATTAATTGATCCTTAAACCAGAGTTCACAGGGATCTCACTGGATCTGACCTGTGGCTGGGGGCCAGTTCAGACTGGAGTCCCACAACACTTCCACCACCTCCACATGTTCTGGACATGCTGCTATATCCCAAAGAACTCGGCACAACAGAGCCTACACTTTGGGAACAGCAAAGTTGTTACCCTGAGGTTTTAACACCCAGCACTGAGAAGGAATCAGAGAAGCAACTTCAGAGAAACCAGTCCCACCAGTACACCCCAGTGCTATGGGAACTGGCTATTAACAGCCCTAGATTACAACAGTGCAGGCTGATAAGTCTGCAGGTGTTTTGCTGTTCCAGATGTACCTGCAGCTCTCCAGGAACACAAACCCCACCCAGCCCTTGGGACAGACCCAGTGGGTGCCTCTGGGACAGTGCTCGTGCAGCAGAACTCCCTGGGGTCAGATATGCCCCAGGAGGGCCTGCCTGGAACCCAGGGAAACCCAGGAGCCCTTTTTCTGAGCTGGGGCAGAAATCCCTTGAATCCTCAGGCCTCATCTTTGGATGCCTGAGGGTACAAGGGAGAACTCTGCCCCTCAAAGGACATCTGCAGGGTTGGGAAGTGAAGAGCCCCTCATGTGCAGCAATAAAATCTGCAGAATGTGCCCAGAGCCTGGGCTAGAACTGTGCCCATTTAAGGGGCCCCAGGTGATCACAGCAGGGAGCACCAAGCACTGCAGGCTCTGTGTTAGGGTCACACCTGCTCACACACAGCAGTTGCTATGGTGGATGCAGGAAATTACTGCCCCTCCTAAATTGTCCAAAGCAGCTACTACAGCTCAGCATCTGCACTGAGAACATGAACTCAGTGGAACCCAGGGAATTTTCCACAAGCAAAAAAGGTTTTCAAGTGCAGTCCTGACACAAACATACAATTATAGAATGCCTTGGGTTGGGAGAGTCCTTAGACATCATCCAGTGCCATCCCCTGCCATGGGCAGGGACACCTTCCACTATCCCAGGTTGCTCCAAGCCCTGTCCAACCTGGCCTTGGACACTTCCAGGGATGGGGAGTCCACAACCTTCTGTTCCATCATGAGGTTAGAAACCAAGAGAGTACAACCACATTACACCACCTGAAATTATTATCCTTTTAATACTAAAATGTAACAAACATCACTGTTTCCTGAGCCTGGACTGTGCAGGCTGTGTTTCTGCTGTGAAAACTCTGCTAAATGTAAAGACTTGTGCTCTTAATGAGACAGAAAGCAGATAAACACTCAACTGATAATTTAATCCAGTATCTATGCCTCTCTGTAGCACTTTTTTCTTTCCTGTGACAGAAAACGAGCTACATATGAAAGAAAAAGAAAAAACCCAACAACTTTCTGCCAGAATAAAACCACTTAAAGAGAAGACATTTCTAACATGACATGGAACAAATGGGCAGGAGTCTGTAAGAGAAGAAAAAAGCCTTTTCCCTCCCAATTCTCTGTCCAAACAGCATTTCAAACATTAATAGCCTGCCCACATAGCAGAACAAAATGATCAGAAAAGTTTTAAAAGTGCTGCAGTACATCACTGACTGAGTTTGAAGATGACTCACCTATTAGAAGAGAGTCCCCTGAATGGGATTCCATAATTGGTTTTGACAGGGGAGGTTTTGATCTGTGGGAAGAAGGAAGAAGCATTTCAGAGCAGTTAAGCCTGTTTAACAGTGTGCTTACAGCTTTTTTCTTAACATACATATGTGTGTGTGTATGTGTGTGTGTGTATGTGTGAAAAGCAGCCAAGGGAATATCTCTGCCCTCTGCTGGAAAGGAAAACCTTTGCAAGTTGTAGAAGTTGGAGCTGAGTTTTATACCAAAATTACTCATAAGTTTTGAGAGAATCTTTCAAGAGAAATCCAGGTACTCTGTAACATATCCTCAATAAGCCTCAATGGATTCATTCAAACAGAATGAACCCCTACAGCAGCAGCTATCCTGCCTCCAGCTGAACAGGCATATCTGGGAATTCAGTGCTGTCTTCAACACTAAGAGAAGACTTAATCACGTCTAACTGTTAGGAGACTTTCCCTGCCACAGAGCAAGGTCTGCTTGGCTTCCTCAAGCTTTCACACATCACCTTCTCCAACCTGGAACAGCAGCTGCAGAGTTATGTGTGGCACCTGCCTGCGTAATGAACCTTTATTCTACACAGAACCATGGAATGGTTTGGGTTGGAAGGGACCTTAAAACTGATCCAGTGCCACCCCTGCCACGGGCAGGGACACCTTCCACTATCCCAGGGTGCTACAAGCCCTGTCCAGCCTGGCCTGGGACACTTCCAGGGATCCGGGGGCAGCCACAGCTTCCCTGGGCACCCTGTGCCACGGCCTCACCTCCCTCACGTCCCAGAACATGAAGAGTCTCTCAGCAGAGAGATGAAATAATGACACTGACTTACAGTCAGTCTCCCACAGCTGAACACAGGCCTCAGACTTACTTGATATTATGTATTTTTCTTGCAACGATCATTGGAAAATCCACTTCAAAATATTTTCTAGGGAGAAGATTTTCATCCTGGGAATTGGAGGAAGACACTAGAATTAGGGACACTCAAGTCTCTCATGCACAGGACAAGACAGAACCTCAAATCCCGAACAGTTCCTGTTTGGCTTACACTGGCATTTGTAACAGTGGTATAACAATGTCCCACAGCTTAAAACCCCCTGAAATTCAACAAAAACCGGCTGAGAGACATTAGAATGTCCTCTAAGAATTAAAGAAATTATTAAACATTTTATGTAATCATAGAATCCCAGGATAGCTGGGGTTGGAAGGGACCTCTGGAGGTCATCCAGTCCAACCCCTGCGCAGGCAGGATCACCCAGAGCAGGTGACACAGGAACGTGTCCAGGTGGGTTTGGGATGTCTCCAGAGAGGAGAAGGACTCTAACCCCAGACACCAGATCACTGAAACACACACTCCAACCAAGGATCTGGGAGAGCACAGCAACAGGAAACTACCACAGCATTTACCACGATTTTCAGCACAGCCTTCCAAGGAAAGAACCAGGAATGCTTTGCACAGGTTCACCCAGACAGTGACCACATTCCAGCTCTCCTCCAGCCCACAGCCAGAGCACAAGCACACCAGTCTGCCTGGACTACAAAAGAGGGGAAAAGCTCTTCATTCCATGTTGGCACAATTTCCCAGCCTGATGGAGAAGCTGTGCCAAGTCTCTCCCTGTGCAGCAATCCCTTTGTGATGGATGTTGCTGCTCTTTCTGGCTGTCAACCCATGGATTTCTGACATGAAACCAGCACTCAGAGCACTGAACGCTCCAGTAACTGGCTCCCAGCTTCTGTACATTCATTACACCCCACCTGCTCTCCACAAGGACAGAGAACTGGAATTACAGGCCCCATTGCAGTTTTTAAAATCACTGTTACCAAAACAGTGTATTGACAGAGCTTTTATAGGAACGCAGGTAAGAGAAAAGCTTCACATCTCAGAAAAAAAAAAAAAAAATCAGCGTTGTCTCCCTTCCACTGATGGAATACAATGAATTGTGACCAAGCAAAATGCCCCTCAGGCTTCCCTCCAAAACTCAAATTTACCAATGTCAATGCTAATGAGAAGACAATTCACTCAGAGGTGTGTTCACCCACAATGATACCATCATACAACACCTGAGTAAATGAATTTCCATGAATTACACACACACACAAACACAACTATATAGGGAACAAGCTGCCCAGAGAAGCTGTGCCTGCCCCATCCCTGGAAGTGTCCAAGGCCCCAGGTTGGACAGGGCTTGGAGCACCCTGGAATAGTGGAAGGTGTCCCTGCCTGTGGCAGGGGGTGGGACTGGATGATTTTCCACGTTCCTGCCAATCCAAACCATCCCGTGATTCCATGATTTACATAAACAAACTCACACCTGGAATCCCAGGGGTGTGGGAAAAGTGTGGCAACAGGTCAGGGAGTGATCCTGTCCCTGCACTCGGCCCTCGTGAGGCACAGCTGGAGGGTCCAGTCCTGATCTCCAGGAAAGACAAGGAGCTGCTGGAAAGTCCAGCAGAGGCCACAGAGATTATTTGGGGTCTGGAGCATCTCTGTGATGAGGAGAGACTCTGGGAGCTGGGCCTGGTCAGTCTGGAGAAGGGAAGGCTGAGGGGCCTCCCATCAATCCATACAAATCTCCCCCAGGGCTGTCAGAGGATGGTGCCAGACTCTGTTCAGTGACAGGAAGAGGAGCAATGGCCAGAAACTAAAACACAACAACTTCCACCTTGACATGAGGAAGAACCCCTTTCCATGATGGTGGCAGAACACTGGAACAGCTGCCCAGGGAGGGTGTGGAGTCTCCCTCTCTGGAGACATCCCAAACCCACCTGGACACGTTCCTGTGTCACCTGCTCCAGGCGACCCTGGATGAGCTCCCAAGGTCCTTTCCAAGCCCAGCTCTTCTGGGATTCTGTGAGAGGTCCTGCTGTGCTGCCTCCCTGCACACCAGCCCCGTGTGACAGAGCCAGCCTGGAGGAGCACAGAGCAGCCCCTCACGGGTCCCCACAGCCCTGTGTCCTCAGCCTGCCCTGTCCCCTGCAGCTCTCATTACCTTCAGCCTCCAGAACAGGGTGTCCATGCCAGCCCCAAGATTAACAATCTGACAGTTGCATTCTGTCTTCTCTAGGAAAGCTTTGATCAGGTAACTGACTCCGTGCACACGAGCATAATAACCTGGAACACACACAAACCCTGGGTGAGATGTTATTTTCATGTAATACTTGATGTTTAACACTCATTAAGATCTTTAGTCTTTAGCAGTCTGTAGGAAGAATAATGCCCTCTTTTTAAGACGCCTAAGGGCTTTTGTTTTTATTTTTTAATGACAAACAAAATCTCACGCACTGATAAAACTCAATTCTTTTGGGCAAACAGAAGTTTTAGTCAAGTTTCAGCTCAAGCAGAGCAGAATAATTCTACGCTTGAAAAGATCCAACTGTCCTGGGTCAAACCAACATTTCTGATTGCTTTGAGGGGATCTCTGCACACTGAGACACACAGAGACAGCCCACTCAGAACACAGAAAGCAAAGGAAGAGAGTTTTGATTTACAGATTAATATTTAAAAGATCAGATACAGCATGGAATGATTGCTGTTAAGGAACCTTGTCTCATTCTTTCACATATTCCCTCCCCTCCCTAACACCCAGTGTACAGAGGTTTTGTCAGGACCAGTTAGGTGCTCCCATCCCCATTCCAACTTGCCTCTGTTGATCTCAGGTGCTTTCCTTTCTTTGGCTTGTCTCACAAAATACTGGATGTAAGGGTCCTTCCAGTAGCCAACACTTACAGCAAACCTGTCCAGCAGCAGGTTAAAGAGAGAATTATGAAACAAGGCCACCAAAGTTTACCCTAAAAGATACACAGGCTGAAAAGGTCCCTCTGGCCTGGGTGTGCACATGCAGACATGGTTTAAAAATGTGTTTCATGTGTGGAACTATTTGAATTAAGAGCTTATATAAAGTTCAGTTAGAAATTTTTCCTGTTGCCATATCCAACAAGCATCTTTTTAACGGCTTCTTCACTACTGGATGAAATTTTGTGAGCAAAGACCCAAACCTCAAACATTCCCTCCTGCGGGACCCAGAGATGAATTGTCTGTCTCCAGCTCCTCAGACACACAAATCAGGCTTTACTTCTACACACTGTTACATGACAAGGTGTTTGCACTTACTCCAGAGCTTCTACACATCAGTTTAGCACAATGTTACTCTGTTCTAACGGAACTTACGAGTTTTACAGCTGATTCCAAAACGAAAACTCTCCACGCAAACTCAACCACCCAACGATCTGCTGCAACAAAACCCAAAAGGGTTTTGCAATAACAGAGGTTAAATTCGCAGCAGCAATAACAGAGGTTAAATTCACAACAGCAATAACAGAGGTTAAATTCACACCCAGGCACAACAGGGCAACGAAAACTCATCCCCCTCCCAGTGCCCAGCCTAGAGGGGGAGAGAGAAAGAAATCTGAAAAATATCAAGATGGTTCTTCCCTGGGATATCAAAACCAACCAAACGTTATTAGATACTGGCTACCACTGTGCCTAGTTTATAAACAAACCCTGCGCTGACCCGCGGGCAGGGGTTTAGCAGCAGGAGGGGAGGTTCGGGACACAGTGCGGGTCCCCGGAGCCGGTGCCGGAGCACCCCTCTGTCCTGCCCGGGGCTTCACCCGCGCACACCCAATGCTTGCACCGGGATCAGCCCCGAGCGCACCCCCCAGCCGGGCCCTGCGGCCGCTCGGGCACACACACAGAGCACACACACAGAGCCCCGGCACCGGGAGAGGACGCGGCAGCTCCCGCTCTCCTCGAGCGCCGCTCCCCGGGAGCCGCCCGACCTTCGCCCCCCCACTCCCCAGTCCCGCCGCGGGGCCGTGGCCGGTGCGGAGCGACACGGTCAGGCGC
>VWZT01014732.1:608770-677171 GCA_013397055.1 Pachycephala philippinensis
GGGGTGCCGAGCCCCCCTCCCCGAGCCCTGCAGGGCCATTTGCATCGGGCCCTTCCTGTCTGCGCTTTGGCGGCTTTCGTTTCCTTTCTCCCCGTGTTAATATTGAGGTATTTGCTCTATTTCTCGCTTTCTCTCACGTCTAAGAAGACTTCAGAGAGTGCCCTCTCCAGGACTTCATTTGCTTCCCCAAGACTTAATTTTAACGAAACTAATAGGAGCCCTGTAGGTACAATTGGCACCAGTTTCCAGCTGTCAGAGTCTGGGAAGGTTTTTAACTCGAATCTGTGGCAACAAATCTGTGCCCAGACAAGGAAGTGTGCTGCAGCAGCAGCTGTGCCTGAGCTAAACATGCAAATGTCACCACATTGCTTTTCTAGCAGAAGTCAATAGTTTCCCGCAGAAACTTCCTTCTGCTTTTAGTAAAGGTTTAATCTGAAAATCAGTTCCTGTATTGAGAGTATAAATTGAAAGTCTGTTCTGATACTGAAAGTATAAACTTATTATCTGAGTTTACGTTTTGGTGGCCTCCTCTCCAGTAACTCCCTTGACGGGGTGTTTATTTTCCTTGGAGCCCACACAAGCCAGGGCAGGTGTGTCAGCTAATAAAGCCCAAGGAGGAGATTTTTAATAGGTTTGTTTTGCTATTAAAGAGGGAACAACTTCCCAACCAACCTTGTCCTGTCATTCCCATTTCATATGAATTAATGGATTTTTTTTTTATGTTGTTGGAGGGATTATTGGCATTCCCTGTTTGCATGTGTCAGCCCCACAGCTCCAAATCCCAAGCGGAATTTTGAGTAATCCGGGTTGTACTGAGTAGGATAAACAGCTTGGGGTGCTTTGTGCTTCCAGGGGCAAATCCGAGTGGAGTATGGAGCAGTGTTTGGAGGTGTGGGTGGGGAGGTTGGCAGTGACCTTTGGCCGTGCAGGTGAGGGCTGTGGGGTGCTCGGGTGTGGTGTCTGGGCAGGTTCTTGTCACACACCCGTGCCACGGAGTCTGTGGTGCCCTGGCAGCCTGGGCATGCACAGGGTGGGGGGGTGTGGTGTCATTAAAATGACACTGCTGTCATTGGTTTTCATTAAAAACTATTTGAATGACACAGAGTCATTTGTTTTTATACATTTGATATTCATTAATTGTGACTGTTTCATATTGCTCACCTGCTCACATTTCATGTGCTGGTCAAGCATTCCTGTAGTCACCAAGGCCTTATTTCATTTCCCAAAGTAAAATCCTGTAGTAGGGACAGATTTTAACGGGTTTCGCTTTCAGGTATCAGGGCTGAGGCTTTCAAATTTGCTTTGAGAAGCACTGCAGGACTCATGGAAGACATGCCAGACGTTCAGCAGGATCTTACAGGCAATATTACATGTTATATCGGGTTGTATTATGTTATATTGAGTTAGTGAACTCGTTTATTAGTTTTTTGTGCTGGGACAGAATGAGGAGACAAGTCCTGCATCAAGAGGATGCCTCTGGTTGTGTGAATGCTTGAAGAGGTGATGGCTCAGTGTTTCAAGGCCCTGGACCATGGGGCACCCTGCAGGGCAATGAGCTGCTCCACAGGAGAAGCAGCGTTGGGAGGAGTTTGGGATCTGTGCCGAGGGGTCACATCCCCCCAGGGCTGATCCCTGACTGGCTGTTGCGTTTCCTGGTGCTGTTTTTGGTAGGGGTATCTCCTCCTGCTCTGCCTTTCTCTCCCTCAGAGGTTTGTCCATGGTCCCTGGGGTGTGGGAGAGCAGCCACGTTCCCCTGAGGTCAGCAGGGCTGGGCCTGCGTCAGCCACGCGTTGGCACCGTGGGCTGTTGCTTTAATGAAGGGCTGTTTGATTGAAGGCAGGAATGACACTGCCCTTCTTCCAGCCAGCTTCCAGGGGTGGCATCCTTGGCCTTGGACCCCAAATATCAGAACTGGCATCAGGGAAGTAACACCTTAATATGGGAAATAAGAAAAGATGGGCAAGAGCTCCATCAGAGCCGAGGAATGGCATTTATGAGGAGCCTGTGAGTCCATGGATAGAATTATATGGAGTTATGAAATACATGTAGGAAACTAATTAAAGAGGGGATTAGCTCAGTGGAACAGGATTCCACAATAATTAATAGATGTGTTAAATATTTTGCAGCAATTATCTCATAGATGTTCTTGGCTGCCTTAAGTGTTCAATCTGGTGCTGAGGACTTTGTATTTCATATATTGGACAGATTAGTTGTCAGTGCTGCTGAGGGGAGCAGCACAAGCTCTGGGAAACCTAAAAGGCGAAATATCAGAGCCTGGGCCAGGTGATTGAGACACAACCTGTCCCTGGAGGTGGCATCACAATGTTCTCGGGGCAGTCTTAGCTGGAGGAGTGAACTGTGAGTCCCAGTGTGTGTTGGTGCTCATGGCATCCTGAAGGCTTTCACACCCAGCCAGGATAATTCCCAAAAAGCAGGGCTTGGGACCTGCAGGTGAGCAGAGGCAGGGCTTGCCAGGAAATCATTAGTTCCACGTGAGCTGAATTAATGCATTGCCATACAGTGGCATCTTGCCCACAACAGGCACAGGGCTGATCACCCAGAGGAACGAGCTCAGAGCTGACTTTATCTTGAGCTATGTCCTGAATCCAGCTGCAAACAGCTGGAAAGTTTTAGTTAGGCTTAAAAAAAAATTACTTGGGGAGGGAGTGGAGAAGGAAGGGATAACTTTAATTTTGAACTTCATGAATTTCAGGTGGCCTGTGATTCCTTAAAGGCCACGTGCTGATTGCTTTTAATGGGATTTCTGTCCTAATTCCTCTAAACCTTCACTTCTTCGGAGGCCCAAGGTTTGTATCCACTGGGAACAGTTGTGTGTGTGTTTGGCCTGGGCACAGAGCCGTGGAGAATGGCAGTTGTGGACTGGTTTGGGACGTGCTGTCTCACAGATTTGGGGAGGTGAGGTTGTACCTTCCCTTGGGGTGCTTCCTGAACAGATCCTCACTCCAGCAGAGCACCTGAGTGTTAGGCTCAGAAATGTAAAAGATATTATGTTTGATGTCAGCAAGGTAATTCTTCACGTGTCTACAAGTGCTTGTCTCCGTTTCCATACCCCTTTATAAATTACAAAGGAGACAGATTTGATTAGAAGCTTGGGAATATTCTCCTTTATAGTTGCAGTCATCCCTAATGAAAATAAATGTTCAGAGCTATTGTCATCAAAGCTTTGCACTGATACACTAATAAGCATTTGAACTACATAGCTGAGTAATTTCCATGAGGAATGAGCCCATGGAGAGGTTTGGATCGTGCTGTTTGCTTACAGAACTCGGGTTGGTAATTAATGACATTTCAGACAATCTCCACGAGCTGGGCTTCCGGCCTCTGGGGGCCAACTGCTGCTGCTGCTGCTGTTGTTGCCATCAGGTTCTTTCTTCATCCTTTAGGTGCAATACCTCAGTACCATTCTGATTAAAAATTATTCCAGACAACTGCTGGGGAGGTTTGGGTCTGGTGAAGTCACCTAAGATCAGACAAGTGGATTTTCTTACTGCCTTTGCTGGGAGAGATACTCGATCTGCCCTGAGGCTCTTGCGGTAATTTAAACCAGGGACAGGCAGCTCTGACTAATTAGAAATCTGGAAGAGCCCACGAAGTGCCTCAGAAGGCTCTGGTTTTATGCAAGAAGCTGACTTACTGTAGCTTCTGTGCTCGTTTCCCACTGCTCATATACAACTCCTTGTGTACAAATAGGTTTTTCCAGGGCCTGTACTCATGGCATTGCTGTGACTCACCAGGAGTTTTGGAACATGGCTTTTAATAGCTCATGTCCCGCATAAAAGTTACTGTGGTGAACTATATTTAGTGTTTCTTCAAGCCACTTGGCAATGTGCAAGTCTTGAGTTGGAACTGGAGTTGTAACATAATTATTATATTAAAGCAAGTTATGTTAAAATGCCTGTTATCGAAATGTTGTACAAGGAGGAGCTGGCTCCCTTTATCTGTACATGGAAAACCTGCTGGAAAGCAATAATTTCTAGTAATACTTCATGGAAAATGTGGATGGTCTAAATTATTCCTTTTTTTTTTTGCCTGCTAAAGCATTATCCATTGATTCTTGTCTTTCCCAGAATTGTTCTGTATATTATTACTTAAGGAAGGTTCTTCTGCTTCTTCACATTGTGTCAACAGTACTTTGAAACTCGTTTTTTCAGGTGTCCAGGGTGGTAAAACAAGAGTGCATCCATCTCTCTTAATGCTTCCATCAATGTAACATTAACCCTACAGTGCCATTTAATCTCAAAGAATTTCTCCTTTAATGTTTTTGTGGTTCTTGTGTGGGGCAAAAAAATTGAATATGACCCCAGTACTCGAAAATCTCTGGCTCACCGAACAATCCTTTAATAGAAGTTAAATCTGCTGAGTGTTATTTACTTGCACTGCTTCTTGTGTTTGGCAGAGATACTTGGAAAAGTGGTAAACAGCACTGAAATATTTCATATTTACAGGGAGTTTGCAGGTTGGCATTTGTCTCCATCAGAGTGCTCATGAAAAGAAAAATCTCATTTCAGTGTTTATAATTGTTATCTAAAGCATTTCCTGTTTATCTCCAAATGAAGTTCCAGGTCTCTAATTAGGAAATTGCATTAGATCTTTCTGGATGGCAGCTGAATCCAATGACGGGTTTAAAGGAGTCTGAGTGGATTTAATTAGGGGGATGCGTGTTCCTGAGCAGGGGCAAGGTTTGGGGCTGCAGGTCAGGCACTGGTGGGAACAAAGTGTGTATGAATGCCAAAGCAGTGGGGAATGACAGCCCAGGGAATAACAGCCCGGGGATCACTGCTGGAATAAACATCTGGGGAGTGGGGCTGTTGGACAGGGAGCATGGCAGGAGCTGCCCAGGCTGAAGGGAGCTGCAAAATATTCCTTACCTGGCCACTTCCAGGCTCCTGGGGGCTCTTCACAGGCACAAAACTTGGCAAAGTGGAGTTTCCATGTGGGGTGGGAGCAAGGAAAGGGCTCAGCTACCCCGGCAGCACTGCTCAGCCCCAGCAGGGCCAACAAAGTCTCTCGGTATCGGTGCATTTATCTGTTTCCTGCACCCTTTGAGGACCTCTGACACAATGTAATGGCTTGTGCAGCTTGGGAGTTGGACTTCTCTACCAGGACAAACTTCCAATTATAGAAAAACAGGCAGCTATTATGTGTTCAGTTCGGGGCTGCTGCTTGTGGTGAGACTTGGCACCGGTGGGGGGTTTGGGACTGTATTATCACAGTCACAAACCACAGATTATAGAAATAATTCCAGAAATGGATGGTTATAAATTGGGTCCAAACTGTGGTCTAGACTGACTTTTGTGAGCATGTCTGTTAATCCCATTGATAATTGTCCTCTTCAAAGCAGATTGCTGAAACCAAAGGAAAAGTCACCTGAATTTACTGAAGGTGAGGACTTTGTAGTGAGTTTTTTCCCCTGTTCTATCTCGGTGGAGAGCTTGGGAGCTGGGGAGACAAGTGAGGCTGAACTGCTGCTCTGGTGAGCTGCTGGCTTGCTGTGCTGGAACCCCTGGTAGGACCAGAGGTTCTGGCTGTGAAAACAGTGTATTCTGGCTTAGTTTTGGTGTTTCCTTTAGGTTTTGTAAAGGCAGTGAGTTTATCAGGATCTCTTAAATCCTCATGGGCCAAGATGATCTCATGTTTAAAGTCCAGGTCATTAAGAATCCTGAAGATCAGACACTTAAGAAATTACGTTGTGTTTTTAAGAAACTTCTTTCTCTTTCTCATGCCCTTACAAGGGCAGCACCAGGTTTTAAATCAATGAGTAAATAGTTGCTCAGCCCTCAGTTTAAAAGCCTCATCGCTTGTGATGTGCTTCCAGACCACATGAAACCTGGGAATGCCTTGCCTGGGCTGCCTCTGCCGTGCCCACGTCCAGAAGTGGTGACGTGGGCAGGGTGTGAGGCCCAGGGATGCTGTGGGTGGCATTTCCCACGTGTGTCCTCCCAGCTCTGAGCCAGGGATGGCTTCTGCGTGGTGGTGTCTGACAGAACCAGATCTCCCCAGCATCCCACCTAAGCTGCCCTCTGGCAGGGGGAAGCCATCCCCCTTGGCCTGTCACTCCAGGCCCTTGTGAACAGTCTCTCCACATCTTTCTTGTCAGCTCCTTCAGGTACTGGAAGGCCACAATTAGGTCACCCCAAAGCTTCTCTTTCCCAGAGGAAACTAAACAACAAACTAAATTTTGTTGACTTGAATAATAAATGTTCTGAATTCCAGTAGGAACCAGCTAAAGCCTGTTGGTCAAAAGAAAAAGGTAACTATATAACTTTGTGTCCAACTTGTGTATTAGGTGCTGAGTGGGCAGTGGGTAAAATACTTGAGATTTTTGTTACAGAAAAAGAAATGAAAAGATTCCAAACTGGGGGATTTGGGTAGTATTAATTGCCTTCGTGCATGCATGTCCTCGTCTTCTTTGGCTCTGTTTGAGCTGCTGCTTGATGAAACAGATGAGAGGACTGATAAAATATTCACAATCCAGACAGACACCGTGGGATCTGCTCTGGCTGGATCAGCTTGGGCTCTCTATTCTGCTGGGGGTCAGGACTGTGTGAGGATAAAGGGAGCCTCTGTCTTGGGAAAGCCTGGTCTTACAGTGCCTTAAAATGAAGAATAACGTGTCCTCTTTCTATGCAGGTGATTCTCGGGTGGTTTCAGGAGGGTTTGAAGTGCAGGCCAGCTGGAAGGGCAGTGCAAAGCTGGCACACCGTGCTCGTGTCACAGCATGTAACCAGAGCCCGAGTCACCATTCCTGGGGGGAAGCACTCGGGGACGCAGAGGGAGCTGGAGGATTAGGAAAGGATATTGTCCATAGGGGTTAGGTGCATCCAGGGTGGAGGTTTTGGTATCTGACGTAACAGCAGAATAGGGCAGTAAAAGTACACGTGAACCTGCCTTAGTGGCAGCAGCTCAGCTGAAGGCACAGGAGGTGCCTTTTTACATCCTGATATTTATTCATATAAACAAAGTAATCCCCATCTCTGGGCATGGATGATTCCTTGATTCTGACTTGATCTGATAGGGGCTCTTCAGAGTGAATAATTTTAATATCAGGTTATGCCCGAAGTCAAAATCTTGAAATAGTAATGATTTGATCTGCTAAAATAGCCAGAAGTGATGTAACAGTCTGTTTCAGCCTGATGCTGTAATGGGATACACTTGGAATTGATGAAAGCAAATGTATTTCTTAGACACTTGCATGGTATTTTTAGGTTATGATAATGGATCTGTGGCCAGAGCTGCTTGTTAGAGGTCATTCTCTTAGCAGCGATGAAATGCCAAATAACAGGATCTTTTTATGATGGGGTTAAATTAAGTGTCTTTGTGTGTTAGAAATGTTTTCTAATATCCTGCACAGTTTCTAGAAAGAAAAGAATTGTAACTTAAATGAAGTAGCTCAATTTTTCAGCATTTTAGAAGAACCTTCAGCCCACTGTATTGGGCCTTGTCTAAGGCAGCAGTTGGCCGAGGCACAGCTCTGATCTGAAACTATGGAAGTTTGATTACACACCAGTTAAACTGGGTAAGGAAATCAGATTTCGGTAATTCAGAACCAAGTGCCTTCACAGCAGTTGGTGGCGACACAGCAAGTGATTTTAAGAGATTACTGTACTGGATTCCTCATTTTTCAGGCTGTTTGACTGTTGTAGGTACCAGTCTTGATGGCTAAAGTTGATCCTCGGTCTCTTCCAATCCAAACCATTCCAGGATTCTGTGGTTTTGATTAAAATTTATGCCGTAGGAACCAAATAGCCTTAGAACCCTGGAGTTTGTAGTTGCTGTCTCATGGCTGATCCCCAGGACAGTCAGGATACTTGTGCAACTTCTCCTTGGCCGGTGCTGCTTCTCACCAGGAAACAGCTCTTCAAACCTGGGCCAGCTGGGTGAGGTCACAAAGTGCTCCTCTTGCTGAGGTGGAGCCTTTTTTTCCTGGACAGGGATTGTTGTCTGGTGGAGTTAATTGCACTGCAGAGTGACAGGGACATCCTGGAGTGACTTCAGGAGAGTGAATCAAAGAGCCAGCGGGGTGCACACACCGAGGTGCAGAACGGCCAATTGGCCTTTGGGTCAGAAGGATCAAGAGAGGAGGAGTTTTTCCTTCTGTCTTGCAAGTTGTCCTGTGCTCCAGATTGCTGCACTGAAATTTTTGTATACATAACCTCACTGTTTTCTCAAGATCCCAGTGATGCTTCCAGAGTGAAATTTAAAATTAATTAAAGAATAAGTGGTAGCTTTTACAGCTGAATTGGCACAGACAAGGTAGGTTGCTGGTGACTGCTGTCAATGCTGTTGTATGCACAGGTAACACACATCCTAAGTGTTCAAAGCTAAGAAAGCTGCTTTAGCCAGTGATAGGAAAGTTATTTTCAAAGATGGGCCGGTTTTTAGAAGATAAATTGTCCTGCAGGCAGTTTGAAAAGTCACAGCTGGGATAGGGCTGTGGAAAGTACAGCAGTTATTCAAATGCAGACTCTTCACATATAAATATCAAGCAATTGTTAGGAAACATCAATCCCCAGATTAAAAATTCTATTTTCTGTAGGAAATGAAGCTCACACAGAGAAATCAATGTGTGAGCTGAACTTGCATCTTCTGTTTGGGTTGAGCGTTCAGCTTGTCTGCCCTGCTGCAAAGTGATTTCACACGCAGATTAAGTGTTCTGAGCTGCTATTTTTTGTAGGAACAGAACAGCAGGCCAAAGTAATCCTGGTTTTGTAACAGCAAGTCCAGGCGTGTGTTTAAGTGCAGGATCATAAACCTCGATTAGTGCGAGGCTCCTGTTTCCTTCTCAGAAATGCAGGGATTGAGTTAACTTTCGGTTTCGTGCTGGAAGAGCAGAGGAGCCTCGTGGCAGGGTGGGAATGGCCCAGCTCTGCTGCTGGACACACTCATGTGCTCTGTGTGTGCTGTGTCTAAGCAACAGGAAAACAGGAGCCGTGTCCAGCGCCGGGATCCCGGGGCTGGGCCGGGTTTGCTCACGGCAGGGATGCCGGGCGCTGCCACAGCCTCGCCTCCTCCTGCTGAAACATAATCAAGGGCTCAGCCATTAATTGTTAATCACAGCCACGCTCAGGAAATCAGCGCAAAGGCTCCATTGTGAAATCGTGGGCATAGGGAATAATCCCTGGTTTGTCACCAGCTGATTTTATATAACTTCAGATCACCGATTCCCTTATAGCCTTTTTCTGTTAGTTCAGAGCTTCCAGTCCCTTTTTGCAGCCTGACTTTCTATTCCTGCTTCATTGTTCTGCCTTTTCTGCATTTCCTTGTTTTGCTTCTTGTGTCGATTCAGTTTGGTTCCTTCTCCAAGGCCTTCTCCTGCCAGTTTTGTGAATCCTCAAACTTAAAATAGATCAGGGTGGGCAATACATTAAAAAAGAGCAGCATTACCTTTGGTGAAATGATTGTTTCTGAACTGGAGTTTTTTGACACTTACGCAAGGCTGAAATCACTGGATCCTGGAATGGTCTGGGTTGGAAGGGGTCTTAAAGCTCCTCTTGTTCCACCCCCTGCCATGGAAAGGGACACCTTCCATTGTCCCAGGTTGTCCCATCCAGCCTGGCCTTGGAGAGTTCCAGGGTGGGGCAGCCACAGCTTCTCTGGGTACCCTGTGCCAGGGCCTCACCCCCTTCACGGGGAAGAACTTAACTTTTTAATATCTAATCTAAACCTACTCGCTGTCTGTGTGAAGCCATTCCCCCTCGTCTTGTCAAAGTTGGAAAAAAGCAACCAAATACGCAAAAAACGCCCAGGATTTTTTCAGCAGTTCAGTGTATTTTGTTCATTCTTGTAGTGCATATTTTTCCTATTCAGACATGTCTGTCCTGCAGAAAGTTTGTTTGTGGAAAAGGCAGTGCTGCTTCTTGGAGTCCTTTCCAGCAACTGACAGTGCAAGGCTTCTGGGAAAAGAAACAATAAAGCTTAAAAATGTCTTGAGTTGGTGGTAATCCACCTGTCTTGTGGCTAGAGTGGAAATCAAGGACCAGTTTGGAAGTTCAGGAGATGTTGGAGGGTGTTTTCCTAAGTTTTTTTATTCCCTTTTCACATGTGGAGGAGTTTTCATGTCAGCAGGTGGTTTGGCAAGGGGACTGCACTCGCTTAAATCTGAAAGCTGCCAAAGCCACATGTAGGGAATCCCTGAGCCCTCCTGTTATCCAGAGCTCTCAGCTGCTGCCTCGGCTCTGCTCAGACGTTCAGCTGCTTCAGGCTGTGCAGCAGTGCCCGGAGTTCTGCCTGCCGTGATTCCTGAGCTGCCCTTCTGTTTGTTCCCAGTCCTTTGTGCTCGCACCTCTGGTCTCTGACTGGAAAAGGCCTTTTCTCCCAGCCAGGTGGGTGTGGAGCCAGGCCAGTCCTTGGAGCTGCTGACAGTGGGGATGCTCCTGTGGGGCCAGGGAGATGGAGCGGGAGGAGGGAGGACACAGCCACTTCTGTCAGCAGCTCTGCCAGCTGATGTCACCTCGTGGGAATGAAATGTTGGCCCCAGGGTGCAGTTTCATGATCAGTTTAAGCTGATCTTAAGTAGCTGCTGTTGCTGAAAGGGACAGATTTCCCTGTCCCTATCCAGCCTGTGCTGGTGCCACCTCCCCAGCCAAGGAGAGGGCCAAGGCAACTGGGAACCAGTTTCTCTTATTGGGTATGATTCCAGTCTGAGCTGCTGCTGATGCAGGGAGGGCTGTAAGGACCTACACCTGATGTTTGGGAAGGGGGGTGTGTTTCAGGCAGGGCCCCTGGAAGGAGAGAGGTTGTAGGGAATTGAGTGAGGGGAAGTCAAGCACTTGCTCTGTGCCGTGGTTTGGCACAGAGGTGACTGGAGCTGGCACAGACCTGGGTGCCCTGGAGGGCCCAGGTGAGCAGCCCTGGCCAGGTGCTGGCCCTGAGGTGCTGCAGGATCATTTCTTGTTCCTGGTGCCCAGGTTAAATTTCACCTGGAGCTGGTGCTGTGGCCTGAGCACTGCCACAGCACAAAGCGCAGGAATCCCTGTTCTGGCAGCACCTACTGTTGTGTTGGCGTGCAGGGGTTGTAAAATTACACCAGACACTCAGGAATAACAATTCAGGAATTATTTAGGTTGCTTTCTGCTCGACTGTGTCTTATAGCAGAACTGCACCCGGCAAATTTTACATAAATGATTCTGCGTAAGTAAGAGGTTGTTGCTTGGAGGGAAAGACCTTGTGTGAGAATAAACTTTTAAATGTAAATAAATACCTGGCAGTTAAATATTAAAGGCTGTTACCAAGACATGGTGGGGAGGGTGTTTGTGTACTTTTTAAAAATAAATTATGTTAATAAACTGACATGTTTGGAAAGCTCAAGTTGTGTAGTAAAGTGTAGCATGAGAAATGTAGATTGTAGTACTTGAGGGGGGAAAAAGCAAAGCATAGGAAATACATTACGGTTTGATAAGCTACACCAGAAACTTTTAAAAGTTTGTCTCAGGTTCTTTGGGGTTTTTTGGTCACTAATTTATGACAGCTTGTCGTAGGACATTTTTCTTTGGGAACAAAGCATGAGACCGCTGCTGGATTTCACCTTGCCTGGATTTCAGCAGTTAGAATGTTAATCCCCTGCAGCAGCACTTTGCTTTTCCTTCAGAGGCTATTAATAGTTTCACAAATCAAATGCACTTTTTAAAACAAGCCACAATGCTATTTGCCTGACAGAGGTTTGGGGTTTTTCAAAGTCAAAAAGAAGATGGGTGAGAGCTTTAATAGCTGTGACTTGGTCCCTGGTATGAAATAGCAGGTCAGCAGTCAATATTTGATTTGCTGGGATAGTAGTTAATTGGAAGTAGTTAACTGAATTGTAAATTTTTATTTGTACCCAGATGTTTACAAGCTGTTGGACTCATCAGGCTGCTCACTGAAACATTGCTTCCTCCCTCAAACAAAACTGCTCTAAATGGGCTTCTACTTTTAGATCACGATTATATTTTTACCTGTAGAAAGTTCAGCTTAAATTCACCTCAAATTTGCAGTGCTGTGGCTCAAAATGATCTACCCAACTTTGTTAGACTGAAGCCAACAGTGCTTTTGTTGAATTGCACCATATTTGGTGAAATTCTCAAGATGTAATGTTAAAACCACTCAGTGTGTGTTTTGCAAGGAGCTGTGCAGGGCCTTGCTGCAGTGCCTGTCCCTCCAAGAGTGGCCTGAAAATAGGATTTGGCTTGAGCTGTGCTTGTTCTCCAGAGCTAAATTTACTGCCTCGCTCTGGAGACCACCCTTGGATCCATTTCACCGACGCAGGAATTTCAATCCCCTCCTGTGAAGAGTCTGTCATGGGTTTCCCTGCTCTGCACAGGAGCACTCTGCTCTCCTTCCAAGATGATTATCTCCCTGAAACCTGCTCTGCCTCTCATTAGAGCAGGCAGCTCCCTGCTCCCACATCCATGGCTGAGGTGGAAGATCAAAGCTGAGCTTTGAGAGTGAGTGACCAAGCACAGTTTGATGGGGGAACTCAGTGGAGATAATGAAGAAGGAAGGCAAAGCAGCAGAAATATTTCTTTATCCACTCATTGAGGCCAGAATTGTAGTTGTGCAGCTCTGAGGTGTTTGGATCACTGAAATATTTTGGAGGTGATGCACCAATTTTAAAGCTCTTCTAAAGGACTGGAAGCACAGGAGTTGCAGCTGGTAGGTGAGTTCCAAAACAGCAGCCTTTGGTGGGATTTCTAAGTCACTGAAACATCCATGGTCACCAGATTTACAATTAAGTCAATTTTAATACTTGTACGAAAGCTTACATTGTTAATTTGGGTGAAAAACGAGGATAGGAGGCAAACTAAAAGTCATACTGATGGCTGGTTGTGTGTGGTGTTCCCTAAATACTAATACTGAAAGTGAGTGATGATTATCACCTGACAGTGTTCTCTGAGTTATTTTTGAGCATTTGAAACCCACTTCAGAATATTGATGCTTGTCTTGGGTCATGCTGGTTTCCTTTCAAAAATTAGCCTAAGGTCAAACAGGGAGGAGTGAGTTGGTGGTCCTGAAACACCTTGGAGTTGCATTTTCTGTGAAGTTTGTCTTGGTGAGTGTTAGAAAAGCAAACCTTTTTGAAGGGAAATTGTCATCTAATTCTGGATTCCTTATTTTGGAACAGAGCTGCTGATTCTTTCATTTTTCCTGGCAGCAAGTGCTGCCTATTGTATGTGGAAAGCAGGCAGGATGTGCTGCCAGCCCGCCAAGGTGCTCAGTGTTACCTCACCAGTGAGCTGAGCTGGTTACTCCTGGTAACAAACACAGCCTTTGTTTGAGGAAAAACCACCCAGCAGGGAAGGCTGGCTTTAATTCTGTCTCCAGTTTGGGGAGGATGTCTCCTTGCTTCTGCTGAAACCTTTCCAGGGTTGTAGATTTGTCACTGCCCTCCCATGGCATCACCTCTGCCAGGGACCCCGCCCAGTGCTGGGTGAGTCAGGGGTTTGTTTCCACAGTGACATTTCAACTGAGTCACTTGTTCTGCTGGGAATGGCCAAGTTTTTATGGTTCTTGTGTCAGGTTTGCTCTTGTTCCTTCCTGGTCAGCCTTTCAGGAGTGCAGATTTCATAGAATCATGGAACGGCCTTGGTTGGAAGGGATCTTCAAGACCATCCAGTGCCACCCCCTGCCATGGGCAGGGACACCTTCCACTATCCCAGGTTGCTCCAAGGCCCATCCAACCTGGCCTTGGACACTTCCAGGGGCAGCCACAGCTTCTCTGGGCGCCCTGTGCCAGGGTCTCCCCACCCTCACAGGGAAGAATTCCTTCCCAATGTCCCATCTATCCCTGACCTCTGGTAGTGGGAAGCCATTCTCTTGCAGTGGTTCTGTAGCTTTGACCTGCCTTGGAAGTCACCCCTGCTTCAGGAGTGATGCCCCAGTGATGGGCAGGACCAGGGAGATCTCAGATAATGTTTAGACAAAGCTTTATTTGTTTTAAATCCCCAGTGGCAGGTTTAATAGACGCTCTTCATTTTATACTTGTAAATGTAAATTCTTTCCTGATGGAAGATAAACACTTTTTATCTCAGGAATTCCCATCTGCTGTTTCCAGATGTACAGAGAAGACTTCTGGCCTGGAAGTATGAAGGAGCTGCAAAATGACCAAGTGAGGGGATCAGTTTTTAACCTGTGGGGTGAGAGCTGTTCTGCTCACTGTGCTTGGGCTGAGCCAGGCTCTGAGCTGCAGCAGGGCCCCGTGGCTGGGCTGGGCTTGAGGCTAAGTCAGAAAGAAGGGAAAAAGTAAAAGGAATTAAAAGGAATTATACCATAAAACACTCTGAGGGGAGTTCAGTTGGGGGCACATGGAACTCATTTTCAAAATGTCACAGCAAGGTGAAGTATTGTATTAACATGTCTAGAATAAAAAAATATAGTCTTTCCCTGTAAAACCAATTGGGTTTTTGCTTGGAGTGAGTTAAGACCATGGCACCAGCATTTCTGTTCCATGTCCTATTTCATACTAAGTACGGTATTTGCTGTCTTGAAAAGGAAATTTGCTTGAAGAAACAACAGTTCTGTTAAAAATGACAGTTTCTCTGTGTCCTGGGATCACGGAGGGCAAGACTGGCTCTGCTCAGGGTTTTGGCTGAACCGGCCAGCTGAGCTGTGCTCGGAGCCTGCCCTGCCCTTTGGTGCCTGTTCCCACCCTGGAGCTGTGTCAGGGAGGCTGTTTGTCCAAAGGGTGAACTGGGGGAGCTGATTTGGCTGAAGAGCAACTGTTTCTGTCAAACTATTCCAGTTATTATATCCCAGCCGAAACAGGGGTTGTATCCGGGCAGGAGAGGGGCACTGCAGATACAAGGAGCAGCACACGAAGCTCTGCACAGCAGGCAGGACATTGTGCTAACTGTGTCAAAGTACTGCTTTCATAGAATTCAGTAGCTTTATCCCCTTTTTTCATTAAGAGGATTATTATAGCCATAGCAAATGATTGTTCAGTTTTTTAAATCAGTCTTTTAATCAGTCCTTTAAAACGCGCTGCTGACTTAAGACCTCAGTACCAGTTGATTCATGTCAAGGTTCTGGTGGTGTAGCAGAGAAGCTTCAGTTCTCAGAAACTTCTTTCCCAGGGGAGCAGCCCTGTTCTGCTCCAGTGGAGCACTGCCAGGCTGGCAGATATTTTGACTTTGGGCAGCTGAAGGCCCCTGTGCTGTTGCTGTGGTAGGTGGGGTGCCAGCCCTGTGTGCCCAATCCAACATTCCCGGGCTGCTGCTCGTGCCCTGCTCTGTCCCATCTGCCAGCAGCACCTCTGGGATTGCCACCTCTGTCACCAGAGGTGTGGGGAGGCTCTGGGCCAGGCAGGTCCCCGTTTCCCTGTGGATCCTGCCCTCCCAAGGCACAGGGACAGCTCCTGCAGGACCATCCCGTGGTGGGGGCCCCGGGAGTGGCTGGGCAGGGCGTGCTTTCCCCATTAGTAATGGCTTGGAGGGACCTCATTTTGCAACCCGGATTTAACTGTTTGGGCTGAGTGGAGTTCAGCTCTGGGAATGTAAACAGCTCTAGCTGCTGCAGTCTGGCCTTCAGAGGCTCAGCTTGTGCTGGGCTGTGCTCGCGGTGTCCCATGGGGGAAGGAAGCTCCAGTGCAGGGTCTCCAGGCTGGCAGCCAGTGACCAGCACTGCTGGGCTTGGGAAAGCCCTTGGGAACACTCTGCAGCTCAGGCTTCTAGTTCTTGATTCCAGAAGGATTTCTTCAGTACTTCAATTAAATAAGGTGCAAATAAACCCTAACAAGGGCTGAGGACAGAAGTTTAGCAGTGAAAAATAAATTCTGTTCTTTTTTAGAAGTTTGCTGCTTCCCTAATTAGATGGCAGAAGGAATTAGCATCCCTCGAAGCTGCAGTTGGATGTAAACTTCAACCTGGTCATACCTGTAATTCCAAGGGAGACAGAGGTTAATTCCAAGGGAGACAGAGGTTAATTCCAAAGGAGCCAGGTCCCTTTGATGGTTTGTTGCTTTCCCCTGTGCAGAGAGGAGATGGGCTGTGCTGCTATCACAGGGTTGTGTTTTCTCTTTCATGGCTGTGATCACTCAACAACAACATTATTTAGTGGCTCTTTCTTGGCTTCCTTATTAAAGGTGGAATGTGGGCCTGCAGGAAGGGTGAGGTCTTTCCTCGCTGCACTTCCGAACCTGACATCATCAGCAGGGGCTGTTGTGGATCTGCCTGGCCTGGCCACGCTCCTGCTGCCACCCAGGGCTGGCGAGAGCATCCCACGTGGAGGAGATCTGGATTATCCAGCTGGGGCTTTAGATCCTGGAGAAACCAGTTCAGTGTATGAAGAGAGCTTAAGAAAAATAAGTAAAATTATTTTGCACTTCACACAATAATCCATAGTATGTGGGTAACCACGCTTGAACTGGGAACAAACTTCTGCTAGCACAGTACTGAGCCGTTGTTGCTTTTCACTCCAATGGATAGAATATCCTAGGAAAAAGGAAGGGAAGGAGAAATCAAACTTTGTATTAATCTAAAGTTGTGTGGAAGCTCTATTCTGATATTTGAGGGGGTTTGAATTAATGTGGCTAAAGCAGAGTGGGTTTTGCAGGGCTAAAATATATATATAATAATAAGTATAAGTACTTGTTCTCTAACAAGATGTAATTTCCATCAGACAAAATATTTCTGTTTGGGTGGGAGAAAAGTTTATCAATCTTGTCTGTGTTTTCCTCAACAATTAAATATTCCAGTGCTGTCAGAGTATTTCAGCTGCTTTTGTCTGAGCCTGGCTGAGGTTTTGAGCTTTTACTTTATTCTGGCATTTAATTATTAAACACCTTATGGTTCACGACTAGTTCAAGCAGATAATGTGCTGTGAAATTGAAGTCAAATAAATGCTTTAAAAACACCAACCTGCAGGAATCTTGTCCTTGGAGGCTTTTGGCTCATTCAGCTGCTGAGGCCCGATCAGGAACATGAGCTTTCCGTGCGTGCCCAGGTTTGCAGTGGGTTATTTGACAGATTGCAGGATCTGATAAAGTCTGGAGTAGCTGAGGGACTCTGGCAGCAGCAGGGGAAATTCTCTGAACAGGAAAAGAGTGTCCTGGAGTCCCTCCAAGTGCTCCATGGTGTAGATGTGTAGTAAACGGTGAGCAGCAGAATAGGGTGAGCTGAATTTATCTTTATTTTATAGGCCTGGCAAAGGGAGGATCGAGCACTGTTAGAGCCAGTGAGCCAACAACAAATAAACCTGTGTCAACATTAAACAATTTAAAGTTTGTGTAAACTGGGACAGCAAAAGGTGTGGAAGTGTGTGTGTAAAGACAGGAGTGTGTCTGTGGCAAGTGTTGGTATTTTGTCTGGAAGTGTGTGGAAGCAGTCAGGGGGTTTCTATTGAAGGCAGACTTTCCTGGGAATACCATTAACTTCTGATGAGCTTTTCAAATGCCAAATCCTCTGTTTTGGTATTACGGAGTTCAGCCAGATGAGCTGATGGGAGGTTTCTGGTGAAGGTTGTGTGGGGGAGGGGTTAGGGGAAGCTTCAGGCTGCCATTCCCACTGATGGATAAAGCTCTGCAGTGCTCCAGTACAAGGAGATGAAGGTGACTCTCCTGCTCTTCTCATGGTTTCATATTCCTTTACATTCAGGTGCATTGATTCCAGTTTGCTTTGGATTATTCCATGTGCAGTTGGAAATGCCATTTACAGCTTGGTGCAATGGATTTGTGCTGTGGGCTGGGCATTCCAGGGATGTCAGGGTTTCCCAAGCTGCCTGTGCTGGGAGCCAGGGCTGCTGTGACATGGTGAACATGGTGGTGTTTGCAGCAATGGCACTAACGGGATTATAACTTGGAACTGAGCAGGTTTTGTTGGAATTGTTGAGGCAATCTTTGACCCTGAACGTGCCAATTGTCTGACAATGGTCTTTTTTCCTCCCTTAGGGCTGAGAGAACAGAGGTACTCAGTGAAGATCTGTTGCAGGTATTGTAACATGCTTAATATGGGGTTTTTACTAATGTTTTGTTGTGACATATGAGCCTTTTGAGATTTGTGGAATACCTAATGTGGGGAAAAAATACTGCACGTGTCGGGAATGGAACCCTGGATGTCTTTGATTTTTCAGCACATAAAAAAACAGGGATACATTTTGAGTAGAAAAACTCAAGTTGCTTCTGTTTCTGAGTCCTATCATGTGGCTTGGTACGGTGAAGGAGGAACCATTTTTGCTTTTAATGAAATGAACAGGCTTGATAAGCCCGTGAGACATTGGTGCTGATGATTTGCCAGTTTGTCTGAGGAGGATGAAGAAATCCTGGCTGGGCACAGCTGGTTTCTGTCCTCACTGCTTTCTCCTGAACAGGTCAACTGGGCCTTAAGAGAAGTAGCACAAAAGTCATTCCAACTGCTCACTAATAAAGAATGGCAATTTTTTCCCTAAAGTCTGTTATTGCTCTGAGTAAGTGTACAAATACTTCTTGTTTAGCTGTGGTATTTGTTCTCAGATTTGTCACGCTGACATCGATTTGTTTGCAGACTTGTCATCTTTGTGCAAATTTATCATCTCATCAAACATGACTTTCATGGTGGAATTTAAACTGCAACTGTCACATTTACAAGGGTGACTGATTCCATGGAGCAAATTTGCCTGCAGACTTGTCCTACATAGTTGTCTTCCTCTGGTTCCTTTATGAAAGGTTTATAAAAAGAACACAAATTGGTGAGGGAGGTCAGGCTGGCTGCTCCTGAGACCTCAAGTGTGGTGGTTATATTAATTACAAAGCATCTCAGCCTGCTTAAGGTCAGGACCTGTAGATGGAACAGGGAAGTCAAGCAGATGATGGAAGTGCTTCTGGTTCAGAGCTCTCCAGCTGCTCAGGTTCAAGTGGCAGCTGAGGGAGTGTGTCAGCCTTCAAACATGGATTCAGCACAAATACATGGAATTATAGAATCCCAGACTGCTTTGGGTTGGAGGGGAACTTAAAACCCATCCAGTGCCACCCCCTGCCATGGGCAGGGACACCTTCCACTATCCCAGGGTGCTCCAAGCCCTGTCCAACCTCACCTTGGATACTTCCAGGGATCCAGGGGCAGCCACAGCTTCTCTGGGCACCTTGTGTCAGTGTAATGGTGAGATGAGCAGACCTGAAACATTTCACCCCATTTTCAGGGGGTTGCTTTATTTAAACTAAAAATACCTTCCTAGTTTGAGAGTTCTGTTCTTAATTTCTGAGGAGGTGTGCAGCTGAGTGACACAAAGGATGTTAAACACCTTGGTAGCCTGGGAGGGCCCATCTGGTTTCTTGCTTAGCTGCAGAATAGTAACAAGAAGTGAAAGCCAAAAGCTCTGCTGCTTGTTGCCAAAAAAATTTTGCAAGCAAGGCTTTCCCAGGCCCCGAGCAGCCTGGCTACACCCAAGTGGAAGAATTTACTCACTTGTTTGTTTGCTCTTGGGGGCTTGTGCAGGGGCAGAAGGCTCTTATCTAACCCGAGAGCTTGGAAATGTGGTGCTGCTCACTTCACAAACATGGTTCACAGTTGGGCTTTTTTATATTTAGCTCAAGCTTTGCCACAGGATTGTTACAGCTTTTTTTTGTTGTGTTTTCTGAAGGGTTGTGCTCCATTTCAAGTGTCTGTTCAATGTGTTTCATCTGAAGACAAGGGCTATAATTCAGTACTGAAAAGGCCTTTACAATAGCCCCACTTTCTGGCAGGGCCCTGTGGCAGATAATAAAGCAATTGTGTGATGTTCTGTTCTCTGGGGATGCCCTGAGGGGACAGACAGCGTGCCCTATGGGTCACATTGTCAGTTCAGAGGTGGCTCGAAGGAGATTAATGTCCTTTGTGTTTTCTTGACATCTTTGCACTAGAAAGCAGATCAGAGAGGAGAGGGTATGACTGTGAAGTTTTGGGGTCATGTTCCTGCTATCAGTCATCTGCCCTCGGAGTCTGCAATTTGGGATGCCTGGAAAGAGGCTGTAGGGGATGTGTGTGCTCCAGAGCCTGTCCAAGGAATGTGAGCCACCATCCAGGGCTGCCCAAGGCTTTGGGGTCTGAGAGGTGGCTCAGGTCCAGGATGTCACCATGTTCCAGGTGTGGGAAAATCCTGTGCTCAGTCTTTCAGGAGTTTTAACTAGGTGACCTTGCAAAAATGAATTCTTTTGTAACAAGAGGATGGCTTAGAATGTGTTGGTGGTGTTTTCTCCCTGTGAGGGTGGGGAGGCCCTGGCACAGGGTGTCCAGAGAAGCTGTAGCTGCCCTATCCCTGGAAATATCCAAGGGCAGGTTGGACAGGGCTTGGAGCACCCTGGGAAGGTGTCCCTGTCCATGGCAGGGGGTAGCACTGGATGAGCTTTAAGCTCCCTTCCAACCCAAACAATTCAAGGATTTCATTTGGAAGGTAACACAAGAGAAGTGAATAGTCTTACCTGCAACAATGGACCACAAACAATAGGTCCTTGTTCATTTATCTCCATATGAACTTTTTCCACCTGGACTTAATTTTGAAGTTGTTGCCCCATGCTCTATTAATAAAAGGCAGAGCCTTGTGCTCTCGGAGCAATCCCTGGGCAGTTTCTCTGCACCTTATTCTACCCTACTAGATTTTTACTGAGCTTTTTGAGCACTTCAACTTGGGTTCATTTTGCCCTCCTGAAAATATAATAAAAGTGATTTTAGAGCTGTATCAAAAACTGGAATCTGTTCAGATTATTTCTACAGATGAAATCTACTTTTTTTTCCCCTTGCTTTTTAAATAGAATCCATTCCAAAGGGCCTCCTGTTATTCTTGGTGAGTCATCAAAATGCAGATAAACAGCATTCTTTGGGTGCTGTGCACAGAGAGCTCAGTGCCATGAGCAGTTCTGTCCCACTGCTCATCACTTTGTTTGCGTTTGGTGTTCTTTGAAATAAAATAGTCCAAATTCCTTGCTTGAAATCCCTTAAAAGAACAGTTTATTGTGTATATATTTGTCCTGTTCACAGGCTTTGTATTAAGCCATGTTTGAATTAGATGGTGATAAACAGAACTCTTATTTGTGCGTTGACTCCCTATTTTTTAATTCCATTTCCCATTTGAATCCCAGTAGTCTCTCCCTGAAAATACTGTTTTGCTCAGCATGTGGGAGCTTTGTCCTTGAGTTTAACAGCCAGGGAAGGACATGCAGGAGAAGCTTGGAGTACAGGTTTGTACAGTGGGAAGGAGCTGTCAGATGTGTCTTCAGCACCTGCTTTACAAGGTCACAGTGAAAATTACGTTTTCCCACAGTGTTCTCCATAAATTAGTGTCTTACATACCTGCATGTGCCATTCATCTCAGATGGCAAGTGTCACCCTGATTCCGTTTTGCTGAGATGCCAAGCAGGGCAATATTTTTTCCCTTTCCCACTTTCCAGTGCTGTGAGCTCTGACTGAATTTCTGTGCCACTGAGGAAAAAACCAATTTCAATCTCCCCTCAAGCATTTTTGCTGTCAGGCACTTCTACTAAGCAGCTGCACTTCTTGTAAGCTGGAGAATTTGAGAAATCTGCAACCCAGAGCGAAGTGTGGTATGGGGGGGAAGATTTTCTGCTGAGGCCAGGGAAATAACTTCTGGTTTTTGTGTTGTTTTCTCTTCCTCCCCTCTTCCCCGGGGCCGAGCAGATCGAGAGGCGTCTGGACGCGGTGAGGTCCGTGTGCCACCTGGCCCAGAAGAGGCTGATTGCCTGTCTGCAGGGCCAGCATGGCACAGACCCTGACAAGAGACACGTGAGTACAGCTGTGTGTGCCCTGTCCTCCCACCCTGCTGCTCTGCCTCACACCAGCCAAGGGGAGCAGAGCTCTGTCAGACCAGCTCACACCAGCTGGCATTCCCCCTCCAACACAACAGCACAGCCTGGGAACACCTCAGCAGTGCCAGGACACTTCCTGCCCCTGCAATCTGCTGAGTGCTGGGAGCTCTTGTGACGCCCAGCTAGGAGGAGAAGAAACTCTGCAGCTCTGACCCAGCTCCTCAGATCTGGAGTTACCTTTGGACAGTGACACCTCCAGGTGGCTGGGAATGGTTTTCTGGACACATTTGATTTCTGCCCCTCCTTAGCAAAGCCATAGGGAGGTTTTCTTAAAGCATCAGAACCAGAAATAATTCACATTCACATTTTCTCCTTTTATGGAGTAACAGAGTCCTGAGAGCAGGGGCACAGGACCTCTGGGAGAGAGAGGTGACAAGCTGGTTGTTTAAATCTCAGCTTAAAGCTGTTTATCTCTCCTTGGCAGTAATTGAGATATGGTTTGGGCCAGTCAGTCCAGCTAAAACTGAGAAGAAACTGCTTTTCAGAGTGTCTGAGAACAGGAGTCTTGGGGCTTGAAACTTTTTGTGACTTGGCATTTTCTTCAAGTCCAAGAATGAGCTGTGTGTGTGTAATAGAAACCATATGGAAGAGGAGAAAAACCTTAGAGGGGATGTACTGGGGAAGCTGGAAAGAGTGAGCAGCACTAAGCTAAGCTCTGTTCCTTCTGTTCCATAGAAAAAACTGCCTCTAACAGCTCTGGCTCAAAATATGCAAGAAGGATCCATCCAGCTGAGTGATGAAACTCTGCTGGGGTAAGCGTTTGCCTTTTTTTCTGACTTGCTGTCTGACATCTTATTGCCTGCAGGGCTCTAATTAGAGCCTCTGTGTGCACAAAGGCTGGTTTCAATCTAATAAAACTTAGTATTTCTGGACTCTTTCTCTAATCCAAAGGGAGAAACAGTGAGCAAGCAGTTTTTCTGGAATTATTTGGGGACAAGTTTTAGGCTGAATTGCATTCCAGAGGATTCTGATTCTCTGCTATCATAAAAGCTTTTAAAATGGCTTTTATCCTTGTGGATTAGTAGCATTTTCATCTCCATTTGAAGTTTAAAATGTTGTGTATTCTACAATTAAACTGCTTTTTAAATTATATTACAAACTGCATTCTGCAGGTTTGAATTGATGACTTATTAATGCAAATAGACATTATTTTAGCGTCTAGATTAAAGTAGCCCCAATGTATCTGTCCTGGCAAAGTGGTTATTTGCAATTTACAGGAAACTGGCTGAAACAAATGAACCTCCATGTGCTGAATTCCGAGAGCCGAGTGGGTTTTGTCATTGCTGGTGGGAATTCTTGTGGAGAGAGTGTAGAATAACCTCAGAAACCTTTGAGAACATATTTCTGATCCACTGCAGGAGATTTAAACCTGGATAAAAACCTTAGAGAATAGGGGGTTTCCTTACAACAAGCATAAAATAAAGGTCAAGGCATGGATTTGGAGCCTGAGACTGCTGTGGATGGGATTGCTGGGCATTAAGGTGTTAAGACCTTCACATTAAAGGGGCTTAGGAGAAAATGAAAGACTGCATTGAGCAATTTTTCCTGTATCTGGTGAGATGGAAGGATGGGCTTGGAAATAAATACTAACTTCTATGCCCTTAGGGCTGGTATAATCACCTGGATGTCTAAAAGCCTGCAAAGGGTTGTCATGGCTCAGGAATTTAGAAGACAAAGGTTTAATAACACCATTTGCCTATCCCAGATTTCTCCAAGAGAGCACAGAGCAGTTTGGTTTAGGCCACGAAGGGAAGCTTTGCTTTATACAGCACAAAGCTTTCCAAAGCTCTGCTCTGCTTTGAATCCTTCTTCTTCAGTCAGTGTTAACTCCCGTGACAATTTCCTGTCATTCTTACAGCAAAATGCTGGATACCTGTGGGGATGCAGAGAATAAACTGGCAATGGAGCTCTCCCAGCATGAAGTACAGATTGAAAGAGAAGTTATAGACCCACTGTGCCTGCTGACAGAGGTGAGACAGCTTATCCTGAGAGGAGAAACACGTCTGGATTGATGCATAAACTGAGCAAAAGGGGTTTATCTCGGTGCTGGTATTAAAAAACTGCTTTAAAGAGCCCTGTGTTGGTGGTGGGAAGTGGATATGAAACCTACAACATGTAATTTGTTACAATGCACAATTTAAAAACCAACGTAAGCCCCTAATTCTCATTTCAGACAGAGATCCCAAACATTCAGAAGCAGAGGAAGCAGCTTGCAAAGCTGGTGCTGGACTGGGATTCTGCAAGGGGAAGGTAGGAGAGCATTTTAGTTACTGAGTGCTTTTCTGTCTGTGTGAACTCCTTGTTGGTATCTCATGGCACCTGCTCTGATCTGGTGCTTGCTACTGAAATGCTGCAGTGAGCAGGTAATAGGTGAAAAAAGGCAAACTTACATTTAAGTTACACCAGAAAATGACCCATGACTGCTAAATCCAAACAGAATCAAGATTTTAGAGCTCTTACATGCCTATATATAATTGGAAAAATGTTGGAAACTCATCCAGTTTCCAGTTCATTTACGTGTTTAACTTAAATAAGGAATCACTGAAGTTTTCAGCTGAAAGAGGGAACAGGAATCTCACTGTGTAACCACACCAAGTGCTTTTACAGCCTCATATGGAATCATGGCATTGGGAGGGTCCTGGGTTGTTCATCTCACCCTTGAGGGCGTTTAAATGGTTTTAAACTGCCATGAAAGTTGGTGGTAGTGTTTTCAGCATATTCTACACCCGTGTTATGGACTGTGGCAGATGCAGGATTCCTTGTGATTTTTATAGTTGCTAGTGGATTAGGTCAGCATGTCATGAATGGTGTGTTTTGAACCTTTTAGTTCTGTTGGAAAACCTCTGGAACTGTGGGGTTTGTTTCCTGTTGAAAGAAACCAATTCCAAGGGAGCCCTGGATGCAGATTCTTGTGGAATATTGGTTTTCACCAAAGGAAACTTTTCTTCCCCAGGTACAACCAAGCCCACAAGACTTCAGGAACAAATTTCCAAGTGCATCCTTCAAAAATAGAATCTCTTAAGGAAGAGATGGATGAAGCTGGAAATAAAGTAGAGCAATGCAAGGTAAGGACAGGATGAGTGTCCCTTCCACATCTCCCATGGAATTGCCCAACTGTGCAGCTGCAAATCATGTGGCTGTGACACTGTCTGTCCTAGGGGTATTTTAATGCCAGCTGATCTCTGAATTGCTTTAGTTCAATGAGGAACTCCATCCAGGGCTTTTCTAAGTTGGTTATTTGACGTTATGTTCAGTTTCAGTCTGAGACAACTATGTCCTGGCCATGAATGAATGTTCAGGGTGTCTGGGTGCTCCAAGCCATGGAGCAGCTGTGCAGTAGGAGGCACCTGGAGGAAACTGAAGCTGGGACATCCCAGGACCATGCTGACTGTCACAGCTCTGAGCAGTTGACATTCATTTTCACTTCTCAAGAGCAAACTCTCTATTGAATACTGAGAACTGAAACCATTTTTATTGGTACTTGTCTTTGATGCTATAAATAACTGGGTTGAATGGCAATATGTTCTTGACTGAAGGGGGCAACTGCTTTGCTGGATAAACCAGAGTTAGGATTTTGGATTCATTTTGCTTGAAGAACACATGGAGCAGAGCAGGTGCTTTACAGCTTCTTAGTTCAAACTTCCTGCAGGCAAAATAAACACAATAAATCTGTCTTTCTGTACAATTTGAAATGAGTAAATCTGCTGCCCTGGTTTGCATCTTTCCCAAAGGATCAGCTGGCTGCAGACATGTACAGCTTCGTGTCCAAGGAAGGGGAATACGCCCGCTGCTTTGTTATGGTGAGTGTTGGCAGTGGGGCTCTGGTTCAGCACAGCTGGGCACAGACACTCAGTTCTCAGAGATGACATTTTGTGTGCTAAACCTTTAGTCTTGTCTTATGTGCTCATCAGAAGCTAATGCTCTTTTTGTTTTTAAAATGTGGCTTCTGTTCTCAGTTATTAGAAGCACAAGCAGATTACCATAGAAAAGCATTAGCAGTCATAGAAAAGGTCCTACCCGAAATTCAAGCCCATCAAGGTAAAGTAACCTGTGCTCTGGCTGATGCTTCTCCTTGCCTGTGCCACCTATGCACAATATTCTCCTCCTCTATCTTGATTCTCTTGCATGCAGACTGATTTAATGAGGCCATTTTGATCTGCTTAACAATTTTACATTCCCAAGCATAATTCCATCTTCGTGTTCTCTGGAGTTCTCCAGCCATGTTTAACACACTAATAAAATATTAAGGATCTCTCTGATACCCAGGAGGGTAAAGGCAGGAGTTTTCTATTTGCTCGCCTGTTTTCCTTGTGCCCTTTTGCTAAGTCACACCTGGCTCTTAAGGCCAATGAAAGTGTTGTTGTGATTTGATTCTTGAGTGATTACAAGTGATTATCAGGAAAACTCCATGTATTTTAAGGAGCTTGATCTTTTTTTTTTCACCCTCGTTTTGTGCAACTCTCTTTCCCAGTGTGCACTCCATTCTGGAAAATTGAGAGTTTGGGTTTTTGGGCTGATTATTAGCAGTTAAAAAAGTGAATTGTAGAGCTTCATTTCTTCCCGAAGAAGAACTGGAACTGCTGCTAAGCTTCCACTGTCAGGGGACTTTCACGTGTATCACTGATGATTTGGGATGAACATGCACTGTGTGTTTTGGAAACAACTCTCAAAAAAATTGGCTGTGCTGTCCCTGAATCTTTGGAGAAATGGGTGAACAGAGTCTGAGGGAAGATACAATCTGAGCTCAGCAAGGCTCAGGTATCTTCAGCTGTGGGCCACATGCAGGTTGTAAAAGATGAACCAATTCAATCCGTAAATAAATAGAAGCATTGTGGAAGATGGTGTGGAATATCTGTGCTCTGTCAGTGCGGGAGAGGAGGGAATGCAGAGGTGATGCTGGTGCAGCATGAGGGCTCAGCAGGGCTGTGCAGAAGCTTCTTTCTGAATATGGCTGCTTGAAATTTGTTACTGTTGTGTGAAAAGTTTGTACAGAGCAGCTGAGCAACAAATGCTTTAGAACAGACTGGCCTCCTTAGAAGGTGGCTGGGAGCCATGGTGGCCAAGTGGTCCAGTGGCTGAATGTAGGGAATTTCTCACACTGTGTTTGTAGCTGCAGTGTAAATTAGAATCCCACAAAGGTTTGAGTTGGAAGGGGCCCTAAAGCCCATCCATTGCCCACCCCTGCCATGGGCAGGGACACCTTCCACTACCCCATTGCTCCAAGCCCTGTCCAATCTGGCCCAGCACACTTCCAGGGATGGGAGCTGGGACTTTGACCAAGTACTGAGGTTTCTTTTCCTAATGTTTGCTGTAACTTGCAAAAGTTGGGAAATGCCATGTGCACCTCATGGCGTGTTAATGAATAAGAGGGACTAAAACCTTACAAGGGATGTGATTGATGTGGTTTTGTAAAGAAAAGGGGTGAATTAAATCCTTTGCAGAAACACTTTGCCTTCAGAGCACTCTTTGAAGTCCTCTGAAGTTTTTGTCTTTCTTAGCCTGTTTTCCACATAAAAGAAATAACACATCTGTACTAACAATAACCTTTTACATCTGCATTTTTTCAGTTAAACCAGCAGAAATGGGTCAGAACGTAAATTGTAGGAAAGAAGAAATTCACATTCAATTTGGAGAAATTTGTGCCAAATGGAGTTAAACAAGAATTGAAGAATTAAATTGAAAATTTGAATATTACGGTGCTGGGCTGTTACCGTGGTTGTTCCAATGTGATACACTGGGGCTGTTAACATCCATTGAAATTTGCTAATTTAAGGAATAAACTTTTTATTAACAGCTCAGTTTTTATTCACCTTAAATACAATTAAAACAAAAACCAGCCCAGGTCATGCAATCTGCCCAAAATTTTCCTCACAGATTCTTGCAGATTGGAGCCAAATTAGTGCTAGTGGAACGTGCAGCCTTATGCTGCCAGTTGTGCTGAGGTTTGTTATTTGTAATTCCAGTTATATACAGAATTTGTATGTGATATTCCATCCAGAAAGATGCAGAAGTATTTTTTTCTTGACCACCAGCAGCCTCATTTTCTCTTTCCTCATGATCCAAGGGACTTTACCAAGCAAGGGCTGTAAAACTCCTGCTGTAGCCTGAACATTTCTGTGCTGTACTAGAGGCTTTCTTCTCTTCTTGCCTGGGCTGTAATTCAAGGGTTTGGTAGATATTCTGCTCAGTGTTTTGATACTCTTCAACTTAGACAAATGGACTGAAAAACCAGCTTTTGGAACTCCCCTGGAAGAGCATCTCAAGCGCAGCGGGCGGGAAATCGCCGTTCCAATCGAAGCCTGTGTCATGATGCTCCTGGAAACAGGGATGAGAGAGGAGGTGGGTAATTCCAGTTCACAGGCCAGGAAAGAGGGGAAAAAGGGCCCAGTCAAGCTCATGAACTGGTGTCTGTTACCACGTTGCTTAAGTAATTCATTCATTAATGTAGTCGGTAAATGTTTTGCAGCAGAATGACCTCAGCACTGTGTGAAGTGTCTTGGAGATGGATGCACATACAATGAAAATTAGGGATGGGTCAAGGGTGGGAGGGAGCTAAACCATGGTCAAATGGCAGTGACATGACACATGAAGGGCCAGCTGGGTCATAACACTGTCGGGGGAAGGCACCAAAGCTGAAATGTTCTGAAAGAGGCTGTTGTAAAACTGGTGCTGTTCCATGCTTGTGCCAATATGTGGTTACCAATCAATACATTTTATTTCTGTGATGCAGGGCTTGTTCAGAATTGCTGCTGGAGCCTCCAAGTTAAAAAAGCTGAAAGCTGCCCTGGACTGTTCCACTTCCCAGCTTGATGAGTTTTACTCAGATCCCCACGCTGTTGCAGGTATTGGGAGTGATCTGAATCCAAACCAGGTGTAAATTGATACAACACAACTGTGTGCTGTTCAGGTGTTGGTCTCCACAGTTAAACTGGGAGAAGGGACAGTCAGTTGAAAGTTCACTGCACAGTTTGACACAGGTAAGTGTAGGGTGCCCGTGCTGACCACACCTGATGTATTTGTGACAGTGGTGTGTAAAATTCAGGTGACCATAATGACCCAACTGTCACATCTCCTCTCATGACAAGTGTGGTATCATGGTCGAGGCAGATTAGAGCCATGTAGACCTTTGATACATCTTTAAAAGTTCTTTGTCCTGAAGAGATGATTGAGTTTTATAGCACATGTTTCTGTCAAATTGCACTAATTACTGACAGACCTTTTGTGTTAAGATCTGAGCAGTTACACTTTGCAAGTGTCAGGTCTTGCCAGTGTTTCCCTGGTACTTGGGACTTACTGCACAGATAAAACTGCAAATCTGAGGGCAGATTTTCCCTGAAGTTTGAAAGCAGTGGCTGAGGAGTCAACCTGTCCCTGTCTGCATTGCAGGTGCCTTGAAATCCTATTTGCGGGAGCTGCCAGAGCCTCTCATGACCTACAACCTGTATGAGGAGTGGACACAAGCTGCAAAGTAAGCATGCTAAAAATAGCTATAGAGGAAATCATGCTGCATATTTCTATTAAATTTGATTCTTCGTAGATGAATTCAAAAGAAGCAGCCAAGCTCACACAGTTACTTATTTTTCCACTGACAGGTATTTCACGCAACATAAATAATAAATAGCTTAGTACAAATTGCACGAAATGTGGTGAAATATCTATTTTGTTTAACCGTAAGGGCTGATTCAGGCTGTTGGCTGCACACTATTGATGCTCAAGCAGTTTTGTTGCAGGTAGAGGTAATTCAGGGATCTGACTAGCAGGTTACTGAGTTCCTGAGTACAAAACAGTGCATTTATTTGGCATAAATGGAAGTTTATACCATCTTCTCTTTGTCACTGCAGAAACAACAAATTTCTGGCCTGAAAGTAAGGTGTCATGGCATTTTTTTGTCCTTTCAGTATTCAGGACCAGGATAAGAAGCTCCAAGAGTTATGGAGGATTTGTAACAGATTACCTGAGCATTACCGTGTTAACTTCAGGTAGGTGTGAACATCTCTTAGCTCAGCTGCTTTACACCTCAAAGCCAATTAACCTAAACTCTAATCCAAGTGTGCTTTTCTTGGCCAAATTCAGTGAGATTTATAAAAATACATCTTATTTCCTGCAGCAGTGGGTATGCATGGGTGGTGTCCTCAGCTTAATTCACTACTATTGACTGTCAGGAAGTAGTGATGCACAGAACTCTTCTACTTACAGCTCACACTCTGCTCTTTGCTGTAGTTTCCAATCTTAGAAATCACCTGAATCTATCTCAAACATCTCATTTTTCCTTTTGGTTTTGCGTTTGGAAATGAACCGGAACAAAACCAGCTCTGGTTATTCCTAGAAGCATGGAATTTCCATTACAGGACGTGAAACTAGCTGAATCTAAGTGGTTTTCTCTGGAAATACGGTATTTCTGTGGTTCTGTTTTGCTAAGATGGGAGATGCTTTCTTTGCTACCCAGTTCAACTTTTATGATTCAGGAGCAGAAGCCTCGGGCCGCTGCCAAGCAAGAAGGCTGCTCATCTCATTTCTGTGTTGTTGGGAGCTGTCTTTACAAGTTCTTGATTTTTTTATTTACTTGCTTTCAACAAGAAATGCTTTCGGTTCCTGCTGTTTAATTATTACTTTCCTTTTTGTAGGTATTTAATCAAATTTTTAGCCAAGCTTGCCCAGAACAGCGACGTTAACAAAATGACACCAAGCAACATCGCCATAGTCTTGGGCCCCAACTTGTTGTGGGCAAAGAATGAAGGGTGAGTTCTTTAAAGAAAGCTACAAAGCAGAACTGGATGAAGCTGTAGAATTGATTGGTTTGAATCCTTTAGTCTATTCACAGCAACAGACTACCTAAAAAATATTTCAAGTATTCTTTCAGCCCATGCCTCCAGGTCCTTTGAGGCAGGAAGGTTTTTAGGGATGTTTCCAAAAGCTGTGAATGTTACTGAATAGTCTGGAGTCCAGCACAGTTGCTCTTTCTCTGGTACTGAGGAGTTGATCCATCATGCTTATCCTAAGTTGCTGTTTAAGTAATCCGAATTAATTTTAATTTTCTTACTTTGATAGAACTCTGAATAAAGTGTTCTTCAAATCTCTCCTGCAGATCCCTTGCTGAAATGGCAGCAGCCACTTCAGTGCATGTGGTAGCAGTTATTGAGCCCATTATTCAGCACGCAGACTGGTTCTTCCCTGGAGGTGAGTTCCTGCCATAGCTCAGGAATTTTACATTACCCTGCAGGTCAACCTCCAGTGACTTGTGCAGTGAGGCACCACTTGGGGTATGTGTGTCTGAGGAGGCATTCTGTCTGTCCCTCTTCCAGATGAAGATTTCAATGTGTCTGGGGCATTTGTGGCAGTTCCTGCTGTTAATTCTAATCACTTGTCACACACTGGGAATGACTATGAATGTGGGACCCTGGAGAGGAAGAGGCCTCTGAGCATGACTGTGATGGAAGGGGATTTGCTGAAGAAGGAAAGGTAGGTGTAATTCTCAGGTTAGGGGTCCATTATTATCCCTCTTCCAATGAGGCTTCAATCAGACACTTTCATTGGTGTCAGGAGAGGAATTTCATGGAAATACTGTAGATAACAATAGTGATTTATTTCCTGTTGTTGCAGCCTGAGGATGGCTCAAAGGTAATGTACTGTTACTTCCTTCCAGTTACAATCCGTGCATGATAAATCCCAAGCAGATACTGCTGCTCCCAGTTTCCATTTTCCTGGTACAGATTGGGAGGGGTCTGAGATTCACTGGAACAGAAGTGTCTGCAGTAGCATCTATCAGTCTCTAACTTCTGGTATTCCATGGCTTCTCTTTCAAAGCCCATAAGCTGAGGTGGTGTTACCTGGTGCCTTCATGATAAGACTTCTGAGTTGATGATGGTACAGTATTGCCACAGCAAGCAGTAGAATGCTAAAAACTCCCAGTAAAACGTGCTGTTTCCCATATAACATGTAGTGTAATGTTCATTCTTATCACTCATCGTGAGTATTCAAGTGATGTGCTTGTTTTAGCTGTTGATGCAAATGTTAAATCGTTACCTGTTAGCTATGAACAGCCACATGCAAATTTGTCAGCACTCACAGAGGAAGAAAATCAATTCAAGATTCAGTGTTTAACACAGGAATAAAATTAAATTCTAGAATGAATGTGCTGTATACATTCTAAAATCTGTTAGAGTTGGGGTCTGTTTCTCCACTGTTCTCCTTGAAACACAAGTAGAATGATTTGGGTTGGAAAGGACTATAAAGATCTCTCATTCCAACCAGCAAATCACAGCCTGCATCCAATAGCTTTTTTTTGAATCTCTGCTGCAACTTAGTGTGTGATAGAAACAAAATTCATGTGGCAGAATACATTTAGTGAGGAGCTACTCTGGTATGTAAGGAAACGTCTGTATTTACATGTGAGATTCTGAGTGCTCTGACCTCATTGTCATCAATGTTTGTCTCCAAATGTAATTGAGTAGTTTGTTCACTGACGTTTAGCTTATCCCTCTGTGGGGATAAGCCAAATCCTGTTGCATGTCTTAACATTCCTGGTGTTCTGCAGCCAGTGGAAGCTTTAACATCGTGGTGTCGTGCAGCCGGTGGAGCTTTCCTTGTTGCTGCTTTGCATGTCGGGGTTTGTCTGGGGGTGGGACACCCCGAGTCCTGCTGCTGCACCACCTGGGGTGGCTGCCTGCTGTGTTCACTCTCTCTTCTCTCTGTAGCTTTGGTGTGAAGGTTCTGGACTTCCCCGCGACCCCGCGGCGATGTGGCACTGTAAACAGAAAGCTCACATCGCCGGCCTTCCAGCCCCCGCTGCCGCCCTGTGAGCCCGGCGCGGCCGCGGCGGCAGCCGAGCAGCACTGCCAGCCTGCTGGGGCTGAGCCCGGCCCTGGGGCTGGCCCTGCTCCCTCTGCTGCCTCAGCAGAACAGCCCCAAGCTCCGGGCACTGAGGATGCCAGGTAAGAGGCATTGTGCTGGCAGCGGCTTGGCAGCGGCTCCGGCAGCAAACTGGTGTCACCTGGGGCTGGCACCTCTTCCCCACGGGATGTGCCCTGGCAGGTGTGGGCAGCAGCACCGTGCAGGAGCTCTCCTGCTGTGTCTGTGGTTCCAGAATTGGGCTTCTGAAATGACACACACGGTTCTGTATATTCCAGAATTGGTGTTATAAAATAACATCCATGGTTCTGGATGTTCTGGAATTCATCTTCTAAGATAATGGAATTCTTGGGGGAGAAAATTATGATGACAAATACAAATATAGATTCTAGTTCTACTGCCCACATTGACCTTCCCAGGTTATGCTCTAGACGTGTGCATACAGGTGATACCAGTTTGCTGCTGAAAGAGCAAAACCTACAGTAGCAATACCAGAAACCTGGAAACCTGTTGGTCTTGTTTGTTGTTTCTTGTACATGTTATCTGGATGTCTTGTTTTGTTTATTTGTCTGTAGCAAGCGTTAGTGATGAGCAGACTTGCTTACTAGAAAACTGGCAGTCAGTTTATCACATTTCAGGATTAGTTTCTTTAGGACAAGTATGTACACAGGCTCTTTGCTGTTTAATTACTCTTGAAGCTCTGTGGCTGTGTCCCTCGACTCCAAGGCTACTTGCAGCAGCCTGACTTCCTCCTGTGGGGTGGAAGCAGCACTTTGCTCTCAGCTCTTCAGTGGTCTGAGAGCTGTGAGAAACCACGTGTAAAGCCTGTAGTGCTTCCAAATGTCAACCTCGGTGTCTCAGGGTGAAACCCCACCGTGGGGTTTGATGCAGCGCTGACTCTCGTGCACAAAGCTCATTCTCAGGTGACACATGTACAAAACCAGCTCATTTGGAAATCCCCTGCAGACCAGTATTTCCTCCACAGATGGCTTTTGTGGCAGACGCAGCTGAAACGAAACCTTGGGGGTCGTGTCTGAAAGTTGCGCTTAAAATCTGCACAGCCTCTGTGCAAGTACTCACAATTTATTAACACCATCTGGAGAAATGGGGGTTTCAAAGTGCCAGTAGAAGTGAGTGAAAGTCAGTCCTTTTGAGGGCTAAATTGCTGCAGGTGACTCTAAATATAGAGAAGTGAGTGAAGCCTGCAGGTGCACAGCCAGAGGAGGGGGCCCAGAACTACCTCAGCTGGCTCTTCCTCCATCATCACCCATCAACCCAGCACTGCCACAGTGTTCACCACTGAACCATGTCCTCAAGTGCCACATCCACAAGTTTTTTGAACACTTGAGGGATTGTGACTCCACCACTTCCCTGGGCACCTGTGCCAGGGCTTGACAATGCTTTCAGTGAAAATTGTTTGCTAATCTCTGATCCACAGCACGGTTTGTAATGGAACAGGTGCGGCTGAGCCGGGCAAGGCATGTTACAATCATCTCTAATGTGGGCTTTTTAATTTCCAGTACCTCGAAATCCAAGGACAGCACATCTTCAGCCACTCCTCTGCCGGTGAGGAACGGCGGCCAGGCGGGCCCTGCCCCGGGCCAGGCAGCACCCAGCACCTCCCAGCTCTCTGTCACCCAGCCCCAGAACGCTGCTGGTCCCAGTCCCCACGCCCTGAGGAGAGGTGTGTGTTTGTTTGCTTTTCAAGCCACTACGTTCCAACTCTTGAGGTACTGCAGAAATGCTACTAAAATAACTTTATCAGCGCCTCTGCCCTTACACAGACAGCAGTTCAATCTGTTGGCTTGTCCCCAAGGCCTGGCTGTAAAGCAGCTGTGACTTTTGGACTCTCTGAATGGTGATAGTGTCGCCAGTGCTGTTTAACAAACTCTCTCAAAAGCTATTGATTAGTAAATGTTTGTACTTGGTAATGCAGCATTTGATTTTGATAACATACTGAGGATTTTTTGTGCTGCTAATTGTTTTCTTTGGGAGCTTGGTTTGGAATCAGAGAATTCCAAAATGGTTTGGGTTGGAAGGGACCTTAAAACTCATCTTGCTCCACCCTTTGCAATGAGCAGGGACACCTTCCACTATCCCAGCGTGCTCCAAGCCCCATCCAGCCTGGCCTTGGACACTCCCAGGGATGGAGCAGCTGCTCTGGGCACCCTGTGCCCAGGCCTCCCCACACTCACAGGGAAGAATTCCTTCCACTATCCCATCTAACCCCACTCCCTGTCAGTGGGAAGCCATTCCCTGTGTCCTGTCACTGCATGCCCCTGTAAAAAGCCCCCCAGTCCCTGCTGCTGGAATCTCCCCTCTTCTCTCCACAGCTGTGAAGAAGCCAGCGCCAGCCCCCCCCAAACCAACCAACCCCCCACCGGGGCAGCCAGGAAGCCAAAGCTCTTCCCCAGCTGCTCAGCCACCTTCTATCTCTCCAAAACCACCTGCCAGAAGCTCTTCTCCTCCTGCTCAACATGCAAACCAAGGAGCAGCCCAGACCTCCTCTTCCCAGGTTTCTGCACCTCGGAGATATTCCAGCAGCCTCTCCCCAATCCAAGCTCCCAGCCACCCACCCCCGCAGCCCCCAACACAGGCAACTCCTCCCCTGCAGCCCAAAGCCAGCAGCCAAGCATCTCCCAGTGAGCACGGACCAGAGCAGCCCTGCTCCTTGCTCCCGCAGACTCCGACTCCGCCTGACACGCCCCCGCTGGGGAAGCACCCCCAGGCCGCGCCCCCCGAGCCCTGCCAGGCTCCCTCTTTACCTCAGAGTGGCACCTTGCCCCGGCCACGGCCCGTGCCCAAGCCCAGGAACAGACCCAGTGTCCCCCCTCCGCCACACCCTCCCTCTCAGCTGCCTGGAGATGGGATGGCTGCAAATCCCACGCAAATGGTGTCCAAAATAGTCACAGGTGAGTGGATCCTTCCCTATCCGCTGTCTCCTCGGGGACTGGCAATGCAGAAAGTAGTGCCTGTAGCTGGGAGTTAATGTGGGGGGAAACTGAAAAGCACAAATCACAGTTAAAATACTCAGTAGCTCATTTCCAGTTAAATGCCCACCCAGCTGCTCTGCACACGAGGGTGTCGTTCCTGAGGCAGAAGTGTTTGGGGGCAAGTGGAGATGAACTTTCGTTATTTTTCTTCGTGTTTGAAAGCTGAACACTGTGACAGCAGCTCGCTGGGGCTGTCTCCAGCTCAGCATCTTGGCAGTCAATTCTGCTTGTACATCTGTTGCCAAAAAGCAAATATTGCCAAAAAGCAAAGAGGAGGGAGAAGATGTAGCCAAGGATAGTGGATTTCAGCACATATTGAGATAAGAAAAGGGCAAAAGTGGTCACTGACACGTGTTCGAATAGGCAAAACATGCAGAGAATGTTTTACCTTATGAGAACAGAGGCTTCTGATGTGCTTTGAAGTTGGACATCCAGAAGCTGAAGGATCACCTGTATTAAACCATATTTCTTAAGTCAATATTTATAGAGCTTCACATTTTAAGTGCAATCTTTGTTGTAAGACAATCATGAAGCAAAGAGAAACTTTTGTCTTCTCACAGAAACTTCATGAGGCTTGTAGTTATTGATTTGATAGGGATAATGTTAATTAAGCTAGTTAATAATGTTTATTTTTTTTAAATGTAATTGCTGAGGCTATTCAAAGCCAGCAGATTTTGGAATGTTCTCCTGCTGAGTTGCTGCTTATTCTGGGAAATTCTGAAGGAAGAGATACTGAATGTGGGAGACTAATGCTTTTAAATCTACTTATAATTAATAATGGTCGAAACTTTCCCATGACACTGCAGCTTCTCTAGAATTAGACTAATGTATTGGAATGCAGAGTATCAATTCTGTTGCCTAACAGCTCTACCCCAATGCCTTCACAGGTGGGGATGGTTACTGCGAATAAGGTTTGTACTCACAGAAACTGCAATTGCAGCTAAACTGCTCCTGTTTGTAGCTTGAGTTCGGACATGCGCTTGGAATTGTGCTCTGCCAACTCTGTGTTCTCATCCCTACATAGGAAATGTGCTCTGCCAAGTCTGTATCTCATCCCTACATAGCATTCTGTCTGCAAGAGGGGTTTAAGGCCTCTGCTGCTCAATTGTAAGAGGCCTGTGAACTTTAAGTTATTCCTTAGGTCCCTGTAAAGAATTAACACTTCATACCAGGTCCCCGGAATTAGTCCCCAGGTCAGGTGTGATGAGTGACCCATTTTCCAACAGGCTCATTCTCCTCAGTGCAGGCAAATAAAAATTTTCCTGCAATTTGGTGGTTTATGGTTATGTTTTAATGTAGCTCTCACTTTAGGTTTGCAGTTATTTTTAACCACTTGGAGTTTATTTGGCAAAATCCAGGCTGATGTGACAAAAACGGTGGCAGAACAGCCCCAGCAGCACCTGCACTGTGGCACATTGGCTTCCCAGCCTCACTGATGGCTCTGTCTGCTCAGTCCCAGCTCATCCACACCTCCACTCCCTTCCAGTGCTCAGGTGTGAGGCCTTGGGATGCTGCTGCTGCTGCCTCCTGAGGGAACAGCTGCACAGCAGGCTGGGGAAGTCAGGGCTGCCTGCCTGAGTTAGCTCAAGATTTGCCTGTTTGCAGCCAGGACACTGAGATTAGTATTGGATTGAGAAGTCAGGCTGGAAATGGTTTGGGGTTTTTGTTAATTGGAGAAAGAGATTGCCCAGAGAAGCTGTGGCTGCCCCATCCTTGAAGTGTCCAAGGCCAGGTTGGATGGGGCTTGCTGGAACCTGGGATAGTGGAAGGTATCCCTGCCCATTATGGGATTCTGTGATGAAACCAGCAGTAAAGGAGCTGCTTGAGCAACTAAAAAGTAGCTTTGCTTTTCAAAATAACTGACTTTTCCTGATTGTACTTTTGTCAGGATATTTAAAATACAAGGATAATTTATTCCCAAGCTGAAGTCAGAATTGAGGCTGGGCTCTGCATCTTGACAGCACTTTACAATGAAGTTAACAGCAGCAGCTGTGCTAATGAGTCAAACTTCAAGGAAAGACTTAGCCCTAATTTCTTGGGGTTTCATAGTTTGACCATATTTATTTTCATTTTAGGGTTTTCCTGGTTCTGAGGAAATTGCTTAAATGACAGCAGACAGGGAGGGTTCATTTTACCCCAGTGTAGCGGGAGAAATCCTTGTCTTGTAATTAACATCCAGCTGGGGCTGCTTCATTAGAATTGGGCAAGGCAAGCACCTGCCAGAGGGGAGTGCAAACCATAGTAAATTGGCCCAGGTGTGTGCTGTAAACACAGTATGGAAGCTGCCATGCAGGAAAACTGGGAAAGGAAAGCTGCTGAGCAAGGATTCTCTCCAAAACTGGTGAAGGGACCTAGAAGATCCAGCCTGTTTAGCTAAAATCCCCTTTGGGCAGGGGTTGAAGTGACACTCAGGCTCAGTACACTCTGTGCTAAAGCATCCACCTTTTCCAGATCAGTCTGTTTTTAAAGGATTAATAATCTGAATTAACACCACCACCTGTCACATCAGAGTATCTGCTCTAATATTCACACCTGCACATACAAGCACTTACAGACTCACTAATTCACAATGTGCAATTGCTGTTTTTAATTTGAGCCTTAACAAGTGGAACGAGGGAACATATTTAAAGTGCCAGCAAACCTTATAATAATCCCAGAACAGGAGTTCTGAACTGTTCTCAGGATACTGTTGACTCCTTTGTCCATGTACTGGACTTTAGTAATGCCTCAACTTCTGTTTATGGTGTTAAAGTAAGAAGCCCTAGAATATTCTAATCAAAGGTTTTATTAAATAATCCAGATGTTTGACCAGCATTCAGTAGGAACTGTATTGGCAAGTGCAATGGTAAGGAAAAGGCCCCTGATTGGCCGACACTGTTGCTAATTGCTAATTGCTAATGATGTGTGTGCTAACTACTAACCCACCGCAGTGCCCTGCTGTGTGTGTCCCTCGGGCATGGCCAGAGAGGGGCTGCTGCTGCTCCCATTAACCCACTAAAGTGTTGGAGAGCAGAATGTGAAGCTCTTGGTGTCTCCTGGCCACTCTCACCTTGTGCTGTCTCCGTGTGCAGAAAATCCAGAACTGGTGTGTTCCATGCAGAGGCTCCTTCTGTATCAGATGTCACTGCACTGTCCTGTGTCACAAATGTTCCTTCCCCATGTCACAGCATCCCAGAGTAGCTGCTCCAGGGGCTCAGAGCAACCTGGGCTAGTGGAAGATGTCCCTGCCCACGGCAGAGGGTGGGACTGAATGGGCTTTAAGGTCCCTTCCAGCCCAAACCATTCTGGGATTCTGTGCCTTAACTTCCTGCTCAGTGCCAGGCCAGAACAGGATGGAATTCCAGCTGCTCTATTGCAGTATCCTAGGACACAGATCCCTGCAGGCTGTGGGGGGCTCAGGAGCAGGGGAGGCTGCACTCAGTGCCTGCTTCCCCCTCTTGAAGGGCATTTAGGAGAGAAACCTTCAATTTGAGCTTTTCTACAGTAATTTTTGGGTTAACTTCAGGATTTCATGCTTGAGTTATGAGTCTCAGTCTCTCTAGGATGCCTATTTGCACCTCCTGTGCTTGAAAACAAGGCATTTATTTGGATTTTTTGTTGATTTAAGTGATCTAAATTACTTCTATGTGGAGCAGCTGCTGGACTGCAGTAAGGGATGTCATAGCATATTATAAATCAGCTTCCCAAAATCCTGACAAGATTTTCAGTTACCTTTTTTTGAGCTGCTAGGGATTTTTCTGGTCTGATAATTCTAGCCAGGGCAGTCAGTCACCAGAGGTGCAGCATTTTGTGGTCCTTTTTGGACATCTTGGCTTGAACAAAATTCTCCTCAGAAGAAGCAAAGACCATGACATGCTTTGTTTACACAGGAGAGAAGTTTAATCTGCATTTGGTGCAAATAACTTCTGCCTCCTTTTGACACCATCCTTGTTCCTGTTGCTTCTCAAAGTCACAGGTGGTGTTCCCCGGTGGATGATTTAGGTGCCAAATTATTTTACTGAGGGTTTTGATGTGAAAGTCCAGAATAGCTCTCCAGGGGCATTGAGGAATTTGATCCTAAATCAGACTCGCTGTCCTCCCTTCTTCAGGAAGAAGTGGGTTTCTGTTACTTTGTCCAGGACTAAACCAGGGTCTGTAGGAGAAGCAATCCCAGCTGTTCAGTTGGGCTCAGCCCTTTGTGCCCACAGGGGCCAGCTGTGGTCCAAGAGCCTTCGTTGATCTTTGCTTTCCCTTCTCTGTCTAAGGAAATGCCCGGGAATTCCTGAGTGAATGAGCCGGCCCTGGCCCGGCTGCTAAACTTGCTGTTCCCTTTTTGTGCAGACTCTAATTCCAGTATTCCAGAACCACTTCCAAACCCTCCTTCAGAGCTTCCTGCAGAGCCAGCGGGCAGAGAGCTGCACAACCACCTCATGCTGGACATTGACAATGACACGGAGAGCACCGCGCTGTGACCAGAGCGCTCCGGCTTCCCCGGGCTCCTCTCCTGGGGGAAAACCCTCAGACCTAACAGGGAAAAGCTTCTTCTGGCAACATGGCACAGCTGTGCGGAGTTGGGACTGGTGCATCATGTGGGGACAGTGATCTCCAGGATCGTTGAGGTTGGAGACCTCTCAGAAAATCGAGCCCAACCTTTGGCCAAGCTCCGGTTTCGCCCTCAGAAGAAGTTTAATGATCTGGGTCTGGACAACGGTTTTCAAACTCTTGGATGGAAGGAATGAATTCCTACAGGAACTCGCCTAGGAAGCGTGGTCAGTGCTGATACAGGTGGTATTAGCAGAAATTCCAAAAGAGTAAGAAGCAGAACATTAGTTATTTAAAGTGCATGTCTGTATTACGGAAATAATCCTTGTCACGGCACGGTTAGGGGTTATTTGTAGTTCTTAGCCCGTACCAGGAGCTGCCTCCCAACGGACATTCCCTCTCGGATTTGCTGCAGATTCCCCTCAAGCCATGAACCAAACCCCTGCCCCAGTGCTGGTGGTGACTGCTGGTTCTCAGTCACCCTGTGGAACTGTGGATGCATCCAGTGCCTTGAAGGACTGTCGTGCTGTAGGAGGAACTTCCTGTCTCTTTAATCATTTCATTGCTACTTAGGATCAGTACTTACCCTGATTTCATAGTTACTTGTATTAACCTGCTTTGTTCATGTGCAACTGGCAACTGTTTCACGAGGAAACCGTGGAAATGGGGTTTGTGCTTTTGTTGAAAACGGTTGAATTTTGAAAGAACTTTGAAACAGCTGTTTGGATTCAGCAGTTGAGTGAACATTTATAAAATTAAAGATTGTTTTTTGTCAACTTAAGGCATCCTTATTCTAGTTTTGTTGCTTCCAGTGGGTCCTGAAGATGACAGAGATCCCCTGAACTGTGTAGCTCCGAGTCAATGGCTGCTCAGCTTGGTTTTCCCTTAAAGACTTCAATGGAAGCACTTTGAGACTTTCCTCTGTCACCACACCAGCCCTGTAACAAATCTTTGTAACTCTGAATTGTTTGGTGAGCCATAAACTCCAGTCTTGTGACTGAGTTTATCCTGTGACTTTGATATTTATCCCCCAAACTGTGCAGTGCCTCCCTCCCCCAGGGTTCCCAACAGTGTTTCACATGCTCAGGAAGGATCCCCAAGTGCCAGCTTCCTTTTATATGGTTTAACAAAAGAGTATTTTCTGATTTTGTGGGCTGCAGCAGGTTTCCAGGTGTTCCTGCCCTGTCCTGCCTGCTCTCACTCCCTGCACACACAGTGCTGTCAGTTCTGGGGGTGAGGTTTGCTATGACCCTGCAGTATTTAATGAATTCTGGGAACCACCAGCAGCCTGGGGAGTGTGAACAGGCTCTGAGGGGAGAGAGGACAGGTGAGGGGCTCCAGGAGGAGCCTCCTCTAAGGTGGGCGTGGGGCCCAGAGGTCTTGGCAGCACCCCCATCCCCAAAGACTCCAGGCAGGCAGGGACCAGCTCTCACTCTTTATTGTTTCTCTGCAGCTGCACGAGGCCCCGGGGCCAGGGCAGGTGATGGTGCCCAGCCTGCCCTCGGCCACAGGGGTGACAGCAGCTGGTGACAGCAGTCGGTGCTCCCAGCCCAGGGTTCTCCATTGAGGTGCTCCTAGAACAGCTGTGGGTGCCCAGGCACTGAGGGGCTGCCACTGGGCACCACTACCCTGGCACACCTGGTGGGTTTGGCTGGTTTAGGTCCTTCAGGTGCCCTCGGCAGCAGTTTTGGGGCAGTTTCCATGCTGGATGCTGGTGTTGGTGTTGCCATTGGAGTGTCAGTGATGGTAACTCAGCCAGAGCACAAGAGAGCCCTGAAAACAGCCCTTGGCTCTGCTCTGGGCCCTCAGGGATGTCACTCCTGTCCCTCAAGGCTGGAGGAGCTGAACCACAGGGGACCCAAGTGGTTGTAGCTGGTTATAGAGGCATAAATAGGAAGAGAATCCAGGCTTCCTGAATTCCAGGCGGTGCTCTAAGGCCAAAGAGCAAAATTAAATATTTAAAATAACCAAACCAGCCTTCCTCAGCTGGTTGGTGCCAGGCAGGGTCTGATGGTGCCAGTGCCAAGTGCTCAGCCCTGGACACAGCCAGGCCCCCATTAGAAATAAGGAAAGGATTAGGGAGGAGGGTCTGTCTTAAATAAAGAAATAAAATTTAGAAAGCATTAAGAATTACATTAACCCTCTGCTAATCATTAATATTTACACCAATTAAAGTTAGTTGATGGTGCGTGGCCTGGCAGCCCCTGGCTATGCGAAGTACGCCCAGAGGAAGACCCCGGCACACACACAGAGGAGCAGGTTGATGTTCAGGATGTGTTTCACCAGCGGTTTCTCCTCCAGGGAAGCCACGGGCAGGGGCTCAGGTTTGGGTGTGCTCTCGGTGCTCTCCTGCCTGCGCTCCATCCCGCAGAGCCACAGGAAGGTGCTCAGCAGCTTCGAGCTCCCCTTGGCCTCAGCCGCACCTGGAATGAGAGTCGGGAGGGAGGGATGAGTCTCCCAGGAATGTCTCGTGCTCCTGTGCACAGGGTTTGGATGCAGAAACACGCCTGTGGTCTCTACATGAACACTCGATACACTGGGACCCCTTCAGTCAGCACCTCTGGGGCTGTAGGACCAGCTCCATCCTCCCTGGAGCTCTGAGCTCAGGTTCTGCTCTTCCCAGCATTTTAAGCCACGGTAACAATAAACCAAACCTAAAAACTGAGCTGTAGCTGCTTGGTGCCCCTGAGCCTCCCCGGGCAAGGGCTGCTCTAGTCTGTCCCTTCCATGCCTCTACACTGGGTTTTCCCAGTACCTTGGGCCACACATGATTTAACACTGGGAAGGCAACGCTCATGTCCAACAAGTGTGAGACTTCCCAGCAGCAGGAGAGCTTCATCGTAACTCATTAACTCACGACAGCTTGTTACAGATCAAAGGAACACGCAGCAAAAGCTGCAGCGTTACATAAACAGGGGCTGAGCCTGGCAAAAACAAGGGATGCGAATCATCGCTGCAGAATGCACAGGGAGTTCTACACACGGCTGTACCTAATACCGACAAGTACAAGTTTTAAAAAATGCAAATCCTCCTTCACTGATCTGCCAAGAACTCGGCCCAGGGCTCTGGGTTCTCCCTGCTGCTAGAGCCGATCAGAAAACACCGCTGAAAAACAGAAAGGGAATTTCATCAACATTACTGTGTTTTCCTCCACCCTCCCCTTTTCCAACCAGTTCTGGCAGCAGGTGCCATGGCACCAGCTGCTGGCATGGGATAGTGGCCATGGCTCTGTATCCCATATAGCTCCTTTGTTTCAAGCTTTTATAATGCCATCGAGAGTTGGAAAAAAAACTGAACTCCTGCTTAGGTAAAATGTCAGGTAAAGCCTTTTTTGTCCTCCTGGACAAGAGAAGACTGTCGGACCTCAATGTGCTCTGCAGCTCATCCCAAGGGGCAGCTCTGATCTCTGCTCTCTGTGACAGGGACAGGACCTAGGGAATGGCTGGAGCTGTGCCAGGAGCGGGTCAGGTTGGATATCAGGGAAAGGTTCTTCCCCCAGAGGGTGCTGGGCACTGCCCAGGCTCCCCAGGGAATGGGCACAGCCCCAAGGCTGCCAGAGCTCCAGGAGCGTTTGGACACCTCTCCCAGGGATGGCCAGGGTGGGATTGTTGGGTGTCTGTGCAGGGCCAAGAGTTGAACTCGATGATCCTCGTGGGTCCCTCCCAACTCAGCATATCCTCTGTTCTTTAATTCTATGATTCTTTCAGCACGCCCTGAAGCTATGGAATTCCAGAGGAAGGAGTTTTAACATTCCTTGTCTTGCAGGCCTTTAGGAACGCCGGGGGCTGTGAGGTGCGGGGTTACTGAGCACAACCACTTACATTTGTTATCATCTGAACTATTCTCGGGAGCAGTGCTCAGCTCAAGCTGCAGCGCGGCCGGGTCCTTGGCAGCGGCGGGGCCGGGGCTGGCTGCCAGCTCCTGCTTGGGCGGAGGATCCCCACGAGTGAACCAGGTGAGCCGACTTATCTGATGGCATGAAGAGTGGTGTTAAGGAAACTGCTGTCCCGGGGCTCAGGGGGTGCCTCGGCCCCGGGCTGCCCGCAGAGACAACGCAGAGAGGGGCGAAATCTGCCCTCCTGCCCTGAGGGAGCAGCCAAGGGCTCCACGGGGCTGCCCTGGCCTCTCGTGGGTTGGTTTTATCTGGAACACGACAGCTGCTTGTCCTCCACCTCAGAAGGATGAGTCTGTAAGGTCTGTACTGAGGGGACATCTCTGTGTGGGACCATCTCTGGGCGCAGACTGAGAGCGGGTCAGGAAGGAGCAAAAAGAACAGAAATTATGGCCAGGGAGGGTTGGCTCAAAGTGGGGATTCTGAGAGAAGAGACAATAGGTGGGAAATAGGAGTTTTTTCTTTCAAATATCTAAAAGACTCATTATAGAGGGATGTTCTCAATGGCAGTGTGGATAGAGAGGGATGAGCACAACGTAAAGCTGGAAAGATTCAGGGTGGAGATGAGGAAAAGCTGTTACAGGGAGGGCAGGTGAGCTCTGGACTGATCCCACAGCTCCAGGCATCTCCCTCTGGGAATTTCTGAGTTCAGGGTTAGTCCTGTCTTGAAGCAAGAGGGTGTTCTGCTGTGTGAGCTCTGGAGCCCCCCCTGGCCCTCCTTTCTGCTCTCAGTGCCCTCCTACAGCCTCAGCACCAGTACATCTACTGAAAATAGTCAAACTGGCACAAACCTGTTCCAGAGGAGAGGTGCTCTCTGCACTGGCTTTCTCTTTTCTGCGAGTAAAAATGTTTCCTCGCTAAGTTAGTAAGAGAGTTGGTAAAGATGACCCAGAAGCTGGAATTTCTTGGAAAATAGAGGGGAAAAGGCTAATTTGTCATGGATGAAACACACACGCTTGAACTTAACAACAGCTCTTGGTAGAATCTACTGTTGACCAGTCTCCAGGGTGGGATCTGTGGGCCCCAAATCAGAAACAGCAGCAAAGGTGCTGGAGCAGAGGAGGGGGTCACTGCTACAGGTGTGACCATAAATCAAGAATGAATGGAGGCTTCCATCTCCAGCTTATTTCTCCCCAGGGATGTAGCATGGGGCATCCTGGAAAGCGCTTAGGGCTAAGGGAGCAGAGGGGTGACGCACCATTTCGGGGGCCGGGGGCTCGGTGGCCACGCTGACCACGAGCGTGGTGAGGGTGGAGATGGCCGCCAGCACCATGGAGAAGTAGAGGTAGTGCATGTACTTGACCACGCCGGGCCGGCCGTCGGGCTCGCCGCACTGGGGCTCGGGGTAGACAAAGTCCAGCACCAGCCGGACGACGCCCAGCAGCAGCCCCACCACCAGCCCCCAGAAGGCACCCTGGAAAGGAAGGGGATTCTGTGTTGGAGCAGCATCCAGCCAGGATGCAGGGCTGCTCTCGGGCCAGCAGAGACGGTACCTTCTCGTTGGCTCTTTTCCAGAAGCAGCCCAGAATGAACACCATGGCCACGGGCGGCTGCAGGTAGGAGCTGATGGACTGGATGTAGATGAAGAGCTGCCCGCCCTGGCCAGCCTGCACCAGGGGGATCCACAGGATGGACACCACGGTGAGCAGCAGCACAAAGACCCTGCGTGAGACAAGGGGCCCTTCCTGTGAGCTCAGGCCCTGCTTTTCCAGTTTCTTAATGTGACAGTCTTACCGAGGTGTCCCACAACCATAAAGCCTCCAGTGCCCTCCTCCCCAAGCCTGTGCAGGGAGGTGTCACCTCAGCAGCTGTGCCCAGATGTGTGTGTGGCACTCAGGCTCTGATCCAGCTCATCCCAGTTCTCCCCACCTGCCAACAATCATCAGCTCCCACTCGGAGCACCGAGGACGGAAGTGTTTCCAGAGGTCCATGGTGAAAATGGTGCTGGCACTGTTGAAGATGGAAGTCAGGGAGGACATGAGGGCTGCAATCATCACTGACATCATCAGGCCCCTGAGCCCTGGGAACAAGGAGAAGTAGAGCCACCCTGAGGAACCCTCAGGAACTCCACTGCAGGGTGGCCTCAAGGTCTTCTGTGGGCTAGAACAGACTTTTAAAACTGGTTTTAGCTCCAGTTTAAAATGACAGTGATGGGTTTGTCTCACACAAACCCCACTGAAATGACAGTTCCAGGGTGTTTTCCTCTCTGAACTTCCCTCCCAGATGCCTGTGGCTGCCACATGCCAACCCCACCAGTGCCAGAACCATCACCAGGCTCTTACCTACAGGCAGGAGCTCCAACACCAGCTTGGGATAAGCAATATCAGAACAGCCAGAGGGGTTGCCACAGATTTTTTGGCAAATTTCTGGGTCTGCACAAGCCACCAGATCTGAAATAAGCAGTGGGGAGTGAGAGGCAGCATTCCCAGCCACAATACACCAGTGTCTCTGAACAAGTTCCTCTGCTGAATGTTGCAAACTGCTTTCTAAGGGAAATACTGGAGAGCTTGGAGAGCTTCCAGCAAATGACACAGGACTGTCTCAGCACAGGGATATCTGGGGGTGCTCTGGGAGGATCTGCATCCTCCAGCTCCTAACTGGAAGAAAATTTCTTCATGTGTTGGGCACCTGATGCATTGGAACCTCACAGCTTATTCAGGAAAGGCTTCTCCAGCTCCGTGGAGGTGGCACAGCCAGAGGGAGGGAAGAGATCTCTCCCTCAGCACTTACCTGGGAAGAGAACCCGGCTGATCATGCCTGGCATTACCATCATAAAGAGGGGCAAAATCTTCAAGTAGGAGGTCATCAAGGAGCCTCCTTTGGCGTGGGAGAGGTTTTTGGCAGCGAGGGACCTCTGAACAATGACCTAGGAATGAAGGAATGGGTTTGGTTGGCTGCCAGCAGCAGGAGCTGGCTGGGATGGAGCAATCCCAACTTTGATCTCCACTGAACTCTGGAAGTCTCAGAGGGTGATCACAGAGCTTGGCTGTGCCTCTGGAGTTGTTGCTTTGGATCCTGACTCCTTTCAGAAAACACAGGCACTGCTTGTGCCATTCCAGCCAAGCCTCAGAGGACACTGTGCTGCAGGACCTGACCCTCACCTACCCATGGCCAAGATTTTCCATTCTTCTTGCATTGGGGACTTCCCTGACCCTGTGGAGAAGCCTGGCCAAGGAGCAGGACAGAGCCTGAAATGAACAGAGTTAAATAGGAGCAAGAAAGCACAACTGGAACAGCAGGAGGTGTTTTAGGGCTTCAAGTCCGTGGCTGTGATGGTGTCACTGGGAGGGATGAGAGCCAGACCCCGGGAAAGGTGAAAGAAGAAATTCACAGGTGGTTCACAAGGAGTGAAAGGATTAAGTTAAAAAGCAAACAAACAAAGGACTTCTTTACAGACTGGGATTAACACACAAACACATTCTTACCCTTTTTTCCATGGAGATGATTACTAATATTTAGCTGTGCATATCAAGTTTTCCTTCTTTAGGACTTAACCATCTGATTTTACTGATGTAAAATACAATTTTACTGATGATACCCCTCAGAAAGAGTAAATCAGTCCAGGTGAGGTCATAACCCCCAGGTTTGTAAACAGATTCAACCAACCCCAGGAACAAGCAGTGACCCACCTGATCTGTGCACCAGTACCACAGGGATGGGATGGTCATTCCCACCAAGACTCCTGGCCAGGGCAGGTCAGAGTTCACAGCGTCTCGGAAAATGTGGAAAGCATCTTCCCTGGGCAAGCCACAGCTGCTGTTTTCCTTGCGGATGCTGGGAATGGCATAGAAGTATTTTGCCTGCAAACCTTCAAGGCCACCAACTTCAATAAAACCTGAAATGGGTCATGAGAAGCTGTTACTGCATCCCCCCAGGTCAGGACTCTGATTCCAGTCTCTGCTTCACTATGGGTGATGCTCTACAGCTATTCTTTAAAAATCAGAATCTCTTGATTCTCACACTGGGCTGGGGAAGAGCAGGCACTCACTGCTGGCTGAGGAGGTGCTGCCTCTCCTTTGGGATCACAGAATCCTGGGATGGTTTGGGTTGGAAGGGACCTTAAAGCCCAACCAATTCCCACCCCTGCCATAGGCAGGGACACCTGCCATAGGCAGGGACACCTTCCACTATCCCAGGGTGCTCCAATCCCCATCCAACCTGGCCTTGGACACTCCCAGGGATCCAGGGGCAGCCACAGCTGGGCACCCTGTGCCAGGGCCTCCCCACCCTCACAGGGAAGGATTTCTCCCTAACATTTAACTTGGTGAAGTTTCTGTCATAGTTTTAGTGACGAACCCCCAGGAAAACACTCACTGAAGACCATGAGGGACACGGCCCCGATGAGCATGATGAGGGTCTGCAGGGCATCAGTGTAGATCACAGCTGCCAGGCCACCTGGGAGGGCAGAGAGGCACAAACTGGGATGAACTGGGTTTGTTCTGTCAGAGCAGTTCACACTTGGCACAAGTTCTTGCCCAGCAGCACAAGCAGAGCCCTGAGCCTGGCTGGGGGTTCTGTCCGTGCTGGGGGGAAGTTTGGCCAATGACACTTCAGAATTTCTCAGGCCTTGAGTCATCATGAGTCACCATTTTGTCACTACAAGCCAAAAGCAGAAGCAGTTCTACGGGAAATACATGGAAAAGCTCTAAAACAAAGCCCAAGCTGAAAAAGGAGGAGGAAAAAAAAAAGGGTTGTGATTTTACATCACTGGGGGTAAGCAGTGGGAAAGGAATAACCTTTATTTGTTTGGGATTTCTGCTTGCTCCGTGCGTGGCTGTTTTCCATTTGGCCACTCCTAAGCCCCGAAAGGGCATCCAAGCCTGGAGTCTTTCTGCATTACACGGCTCATTGTGGTGTAAATCCCTCACACCTCCAGAGAGCCCCGGGAAAACAAGGAAAATGTACCCTGAAAATGCCTTGGCAGAGCTTCTCCTTAAGGCAGAGCTGACCTGCACCCACCTGGGGTGGCCTCTGAGGAGGGTTCACTTACTCTCATCTGGCAATTTTTTATAAAAAGGTGAGTTTGCAATTGCTTTCCCACCCCAATATCCATATTCATGGCAAAACCAGGCTACTGGGGATGCAGGACATGAATCAGGGAATCCTGGGATGGTTTGGGTTGGAAGGGACCTTAAAGCCCATCCAGTGCCACCCCTGTCATGGGCAGGGACACCTTCCACTACCCCAGGGTGCTCCGAGCCCCGTCCAACCTGGCCTTGGACACTTGAATGTTTCAGCTGATGGGGCGGGTCAGGGTCAGGGGTCAGGGGTGGGGTCAGGGCTGGGGTCAGGGCTGNGTCCTTTGAATGTTTCAGCGGATGGGGCGGGTCAGGGTCAGGGGTCAGGGGTGGGGTCAGGGCTGGGGTCAGGGCTGGGGTCAGGGGCAGTGCAGGCCTGTCCCCAGCACGCACCGGACACGGTGTACACGGCAGTGATGGCCAGCAGCCCGGCCACGGCGATGTACAGGTCCCAGTGCAAGGCCTGCTGGATGAACAGGGCTCCGGCGTACATGTCCACCTGCAGAACAGCACAGGCACACAGAACAGTGACAACGTGACCAAACTCCTCACGGAGTGCACACCCTGTACTGGGACCAGCCTGGTTTGGACATGGCCCCCCAGCCCGCCACAGCACATCCCTCTGCAGCCCCAGCTCCTCCCTGCCCCAGCAGGACCAGGACCAGATCACTCTTAAGCCAGTTTATCATTATTACTGCTCACAGTGGTGACAGTGAGGGGATGACAGGGCTGTCACACAAGAGGGGAGCGTGCACAGCTCTAGGACAAAGGCATTGGGGTGGGGTGAGTTTCTCTTTCCCCAAGCCCCAGGGTGGGGGAGCTGGGCTGGGCAGGGACTGGGGAACCTGCAAACCCCCCCTCCCTGGCTCCTCGGCTGCCACAGCCCCAGCTCCCACCCGGGAATTCCTCCCTGCTGCCATGGGGACTGGGCGATCAGCAGGAAAAGTGTCCTGGGGCTGGGCCCAGCCCTGCCCAACCAGCTCTGCAGCTATGTGAAAATGCTGTGGGTTAGAAGAGCTTTGGGACAGGCAAAGGCCCGAGCACGGGAGCACAGACAGGGGTAAAAGCATCCTGAATACAGGACTTGCACTATCAGAGATTCCATCAAACAGCTGCTTTTATCTAGAGGAAAACCTGAGCATTCCCCATTGGTGCCATCTGAACCCCAGGACCCGTTTCAAACAATCCTGGGGTGCTTTGGTTGGAAAGGACCTTACAGCCATCCCATTCCCACCCCTGTCATGGGCAGGGACACCTTCCACTATCCCAGGCTGCTCCAATCCCTGTCCAGCTTGGCCTTGGACACTTCCAGGGATCCAGGGGCAGCCACAACTTCTCTGGGCACCCTGTGCCAGGGCCTCCCCACCCTCACAGGGAGGAATTTCTTCCCAATAGCCCATGTATCCCCGTCCTCTGGCAGTGGGAAGCCATTCCCTGTGTCCTGGCACTCCAAGCCCCTGTTTCAGGATGTTCAGAGGCAGGGTCAGACATCCTGTTCCACTCTGGCCCTCCATGTACAGGAAAATCCCCAGCAGGGATCCGTCTGTTTTCACGGCTCCGTGCCCTGGCTGGCAGTTAATGAACAGCCACCGAGCTATTGTGCAAGGCTTCATTCAGTTATTTATTCAAACAGGTGCAATAAAGGACTGAACACCCTTCTTCTAACCCTGTCCCAGCTCCTCCATCCTCCTCCATCCTGCCGTAACAGCACCTGGCGTGTGCACAGGCAATAAATGGGCAAAGGGGAGAAACTGGGGGAGCTGCCAGGGGTGCAAAATCTAACAACCACCACATCCACCCTCACAGCCCCACCTGTCCATGGACTATTGCTCAGAACACTGACATGAGCTTTCCCTCCTGCTGGAACAAGCATTCAGGTGCTAACTGAGCAAAAAAAAAGGGAAGCTGCTCTTTTTTGTGTAGGTTCTCAAAAAAAACCAGTCTCTCTTCCTTGGGTGTTTTGGTAACAAACACTTCTCTGCTCATCCAGCAAGTGCCACTGGTTGCATTTCCCAGCTTCACTGCTCATCACACATTTCCAACGTGAATTAAATCCAATCCATTTCCCTTTTTCTTTTTCTACTTACAGATATTTTGGTGAAGATGTAGATGAACAAGTAGAGAATGGCCAGGAATATCTGAATTCTTTTGCCTCCAAAACGTTTCCGCAAATATTCCGGCATGGTCGTAACCTACAGAGAGACACGGAGTCAGGGAAGGTGGAAGGGTCATTCCCAGAGCTGCCAAGGGCTCCCCATGGAGCTGTGGGGGTGTTTGCCCTGGTACAGGAGCAGAAGGGTCCTGGTATTTGGCTCTTGGCAAGAGCTGACTGCTGCGATGCTGGCACAGGGCTCTCTATAAACCACGACAGGGGAGTCTCCACGCACTTCCTCAGGGCATGGACTCTGCTCATTGCCAGGGGTTTGGGAGCAATCTGAGCCCCCAGCCTGCAGTGCTGGTCCCCGGCAGCAGCTCTGTCACCCCCAGCCAGGCCACAGGAGCAGCCCCAGGCTGTGCAGGAGCAGCAGGAGGGAGTTAATCCCTCACCACCCCATGGACACAACATCCCACACCTACCCCCGAGGCGATGTAGATGGGCAGGAAGAGCCAAGCCAGCACCAAGACACAGAACATCCCCTGCAAAGGGAGGGAAGGGGAGGTCAGAGGGGGTGCTCCAGGCTGTGCTTGGGTGGGATGGGGACACGAGGTCCCAGCAGCTGGGGACTTCCAGCTCAGCACCAGGATCCGGAGCGTGGGAGCTGCCAGGGCTGTGCCTGGTGTAGGGGCTCCTTGGAGCCTCCCTGCACGGCTCGGGAAGGGCTCCAGCTGTGCCTCACTCACATTCCACTCGTAGGCTGTCGCAGCAATTCCCGAGGCAGCTCCCGACCCAGCCAGGCCGATGAAGTGGCCGCTTCCCACGTTGCTGGCAAACAGGGATGCACCCACCTGGAGACAGAGAGAAATCAGATCTGGCCCTGGCACAGGGCATAGTTCTCAGCCTGGCGAGAGCACAGGGAAACCGTTCCCCCACTCCTGACTGCAGAGGACATGAAATCCTTGTCAGCCTCTGCCACCTTTTTCTTTTCCCTACAGGTTCAGTGGCTCTAGCACCTCTCTCCAGCTCCTTTCACCATTCACTGCCAGTTTGTGGGCATGTTTGGGACCATCCTGCTTCCAAAGCATCTAATCTCTCGTGGATGAGCAGAGAAGGTGGGGGAAACAGGCAGAAATGTCAGGTTCTGGCATCAGCCCATACTGAGGGACCAGCCCAGCCCAGATGAGACACCCCAGCCAGCAGACAGGCTCAGCACAAAGCTGTGTCCGTGGTGGGGACCCCCAGGGAATTCTGGAAATCTCCAGAAGCAGCCAGGTTTTGTGAGGCATCGGGCTGGGCCTCACTCTGCAGTCTCAAATCTGGGGAAAAAAAGCCAGTATGAAACCGGGCCTTTGCAAAACACGGGAGTAACGTTCGTTTGTTTATTCGTATTTGGAGAAATGGGCTGTGCTCGGGCACAAATGTTTGTCAGTGTGGCTGCAGCCCAGGGCCGTGGGCAGGGTGAGGACAGGGGTACTCACAGGCCACCAGACCATCTGTCCCCCGGCGAGGAAATAGCCTTTGACAGTGCTGCGCTGCGTCTTCCACATGGACTGCGGGACAGAGAGGGGAGCACAGCTCAGGGCAGAGATTCCCCTAGATTCCCCGACAGAGACCCTGAGCTGTCATCAGGTGCAAGAGAAGGGTTTCCTGAAGGACACTTGCTGCCGGGGAATCCTGGGGGGTGAGGGATGTGCCCCGAGCCACACGCAAAATTTTCCATCATCTCGGCGCCCCGAAGGAATGTTTTGTGTAATAAGCAAACTCAATCACTCCAGGTCAGAAAGGAAGGCCAGCAATTTTGGACGAGAGCTGTGGAATCCCTGGGTATTAGGTGCAGTCAGGAGGAATGCTCGGCATTGCACGTGTGGCTCGTGGGCTCCCCTTCCCCAGGGATGATCCGCGCAATACCCTGGGAGTTGTGCACCCTGGCTAAAGGGAGCAGCTGTTCCTCTCTGCCTCCTGACAGCCAGGCTGTGCTTTTGCTGCCACAAAAGCCCTGCCAAAGGATGTCCTTCTGCCTTAATTATACATAGACAATGTTATTAATTTAAGGAATCTGCTGTCAGGACCCCTGTGGACAAGCACAGGTGATTTATAGCACAGCAATTCCTTCCTGGATGAACAAAACATCATTGTTAGCAATACTTTGTACTCAGCCTCTTCCTCACAAGGGTTCTCAAAACCTTGGCTAACACCAGCTGGACAGCCCTCCGCAGGGACAGTGAGGACACTTCCCAGGCTGAGGAGAGGAGAAGGACCTGTAAACTCCCCCCTTCCCCTTGTTCAGTTGAGTCCAGTGAAAAGCAGCCCGATTCCAGCCAAAGCAAAACTATTTGAGGCTGAAGCAGCCCCATTCTTCAGCACAACAGGGCACGTATAAAGTTTTTAACAAGTGTCTGCTCACCCACAGCCCAACGGCGAGGACGAAGAGGAAATAGAGCACGAGCACAGCGATGTCCACGGGCTGCAGCGTCTGCTGGGGGAACACGTCCCACGAGGGGGTCACAGAGGCCGGGGGGCTGCTGGTGGGATCCATGGCTTCCTGGGCGGGCTGAGCACTCTTTTGTCCTGATGCATATACCTGTGAAAGGATGGGTGACATGGCCAGGGAAAGCCCCAGGACAGTGGTGACTGGTCCCTGAGGATTTCAGGGTCCGTGGCTGAGGTGCTGTTCATGCCAGAGCTCTGGGGAAGGCTCCTGTTTCTGTCGTTTGCCTTCATCCTTGGCTGTGGTGTGGAGATGCTGCCAGCAGGCAGGCCAGGTGGGTTGTGGATTTGTTGTGTGATTTTCTGACTGGTGAGAAATGGGTGCGTTAGAGAGAAGGTGAAAACAGCTGGAACAGGAAGAGGGAAGGAGCAGAGCTGGGGGTTACAGCCTGAGGGTCCCAGTGTGGCAGCACTGCAGGACTGGCCCCAGTGAGGAGCTGCTGCCAGAAACGTGTCCCTCACACGCCACCAGGATGTGACAGCACATGAACAGCCCCGGGGGTGCTGGCATTTTTCTCCTTTGCCACAGCAGGAGCTCGAGCCCCGTGCAGAGCACTTGGGTCTCCTCCTGAGCCAGGCCGGTGTCCCGACGAGTGGGAACTGTCCCCTACTCCTTATCAGGAGCAGAGACTGGCAACGTGTCACCAAGGAATATAAAAACACACTTCCTTCTCCAGAAATGCCTGATGGTGAGGTGTGGCATCACTGTAGGATCCCTGGAAGGGCTCCCTGGATCATCCCATGGTGCTGCCCCTTGGCAGAAGGCGCAGGATAAAGTCCAGGCAAGGAGGTTGGTTGGATGTTTGAATTAATGCAGCTCCTTCCCATTTCCTCCTTCCCTCAGCTCAGCCACACTTGGAGAGCAGGACAGGAGGTGAGTGGCAGCTGAGGCCACCTCGGGCAGTCCCTGGCTCAGCAGTGGCCACTGTCAGTCCCCAAGGAACCCTCAGTGCCGCACAGAGCAGGTTTGGGATCGTTCCTCTTACCCTGCTGAGCCGAGGAGAGGGTTCCCCCAGAGAGGAGCAGTCACCAGCCCCGGCTCCACTCCCAGTGTCACCGGACGCCTGTGCCAGGTGTCTGCTGGTCCCTGTCCTGCAGTCTGGCCAGGGCCTTTGGCCTCTCTTGCATTTGTAAGGGGACACTTATAGGCTGCCCCCTGCCAAAAGGCTGAAGAAGGTGTGGCAAGGGGTGGCTGCACCGGGCTGGGGCACCCGGCACGGACGCTCGGATGACAAGCAGTCGGACAAGTTCTTCCTCTGAGCTCCCGGCAGCAAAGCCGGGCCAGGGCAGCCTCCTGTCCCACGGGTTTCACAACACCTCTTGTCCAGGTGTGGAGCTGCAGCTGAACCTGCCCTCTGCTCACCTGTGGCCTGAGGACTTGCCCAGAGCATGACCGGCCGCGCTCCTGCCCTGGTGGGGGAACCAGGAGAGCACCGGAGTGGCAGGAGCTGTAGGATGGAGGTGCTGGAGTGCTGAGGTGGGCAAGACCCGCCCTGCGTCCTGCAGCACCGCTGGCCTCATCCATTTACCAAACGCCACGCAATAAATAAGGAGTTCCCCGTGGCAGGAACCATCCCAGCACCTGCTTCCCACAGCTGGGAGTTGTATCCCAACACCGAAGCCTCCAGCACAAGTGCTGAAGTTGGTAGAGAGCTGTGATCTGGTTGAGGGCAGTGGTCCCAGCACCAGGCTGGGACTGGGGACTCTCAGCACCTTGGCAGAGCCTTTTCCACGCCTTATAAACCCCTGGAACCCACTGGATTCCTCGTGAGCTCCTGCCTGGCAGGGATGCAGGGCACTGATGACCAGACCAGTGCTATCTTACCTCTTTAAGAGCCAGTGTGTCTTGGCTGCTGCCGAGTTTTTACTGGCACGCTTAACCTCTAAGTAGGAAAGGAAAAACAGGGTTTGGTATGTCAGCCTGGGGAAGCTGCTAACCCCACTCCCACACCTCCAACTTCCCCCTGGCACCGCTGTTTCATTCCATCCCGAGACACTTTCCACCTCAGGACCCGTGGAGCAGGGTCACAGAATGACAGAATCAGGCAATCTCCTGAGCTGGAAGGGACCCACAAGGATCACCCAGGACCAGCTGGGGTCACAGCGCGGTTCAGCCGGAGCTCCGGCCGCACACGGGTGCGGTGGCAGCCGGGGCTGAGCCCCGCAGGAGGGACAGGGCTGTGTCTGTCCCCCCGAAAGGTGTCCGGAGCAGGAGGCCAGCTCTGCAGCACGGGCTGTGCCGCCGGCAGAGGCAGGGAAGGCGGATGCTCTGCGGAGCACATCCCGGAGCTGCCGCAGGTGCCCGCCCGGCTCCTCCCGGGCCAGCGCGGGGGCCGGGCTGGGAAAACGCAGCGCATTCCCAGATCCCGACTCCGCCGTGGCCCAGTGGAAATTTTGCCCGTTTTGTGAATTCAGCTCACAGCCCGCTCTCCCCCGGTGCCTGGCACAGGCGGCGGCGCTTTCCTCGCCAGAGATTGTGAGGAAGGAACATCCGTGGCATGGAAATGAAGCTGCTGAAGCCGGCCCTTTATCAGCAGCGGCGGGGGGACGCAGCCCACGTGGCTCTCGAGTAACCCGGCGGCACCGTAGCGCTCTAAATGCCTCCTCAAGGGATTTTTTAAAGCATTCCCAGGTCCATCCACCTCCTCCAGCCACCACGGCTCGCCGGGGCCCAGAGCAGCCCAGCAGAGCCCCGAACCCGACGGAGCTCCCGACTCGAGGTAGAAGCTGAAAGGGAACTTACTGCGCTCAGCTGGGTCTTATTCTGCTCCCCGCGCCGGGCACCAGCAGGGCTCTGCCAACTGACAGGCAGCTTAAATATTGCCAGAGAATCGGGGTTTGCCAGCGGAGCTGTTAACAGGGTCACAAGGAATGAGAAGGAATATTTATAGTCAAAGTTAAACTAATTGACCGAAGTTACTCTTTTGGTCTCCCGTGGCTCTGGTGAGAAGTGCATTATTTTCACTATCAGGGCTCCCGGGTCAAACTCCACAGAGTTGCATTCTCTTAAGCAATCTGTGCGGCTACACAAGGGACACAGAACAATAAAAAATCCGAGCTGATGTCCTCTGGAGCTGACAGCCCGTGGCACAGGGAGGAGCTGACAGCCAGTCGTGTCTCTGTGTTTATGCCCGAGCCTTCCAGAGTGCAGGATCCATCCGTGGGCTGGGATTTGTAACACACTGCTGAGGCTGTAGGTTAATCCCACAATCGAGTCCCTCTCTGGGAATAGGCTGGAGGTTTGTCTTCAGCATCATCTCTCCAAAAACCCTGATAAACCATTAGGGTCAAAACACACAGAGAGTGGTGCTGAAAAGAGACCTCACAGCACAGTGAGAGACCGTGGCAGGAAGCAGCTCATAAATCCCTGGAAATGGGGCTCACAGACCCCTGGCAGCACTGCTGAGAAGCTCCTTGCTGGGCAGGTAACCCACGAGCTGGGAGGGCAGATGGAGAATGGGCACTGTCCCATCACAAGCCTAATCCATGTCCCAGCCGTGGAGTTACCGAGTGGAATTTTACTACAGGTGACCCGCTAAGGCCATGTTTTAACCTGCCAGGGAGCAGGGTTAACTGGATATTTGGAATAAATTCTTCCCTGTGAGAATGGTGAGGCTCTGGCACAGGTTCCCAGGGAAGCTGTGGCTGCCCCATCCCTGGAAGTGTCCAAGGCCAGGCTGGATGGGGCTTGGAGCAGCCTGGGATAGTGGAAGGTGTCCCTGCCCATGGCAGGATGATCTTTAAGGTCCCTTCCAGTGCAAACGTTTCTGTGAGTTGATGATTCCAAGAGAAAACCAGCACCTGCATTTTATCTCATTGTTTTCCAGTCACAGCTCTCATGAACATAACTGTAGCTATTTGAACCTTGCAACTGGAGACGTTTTAATTCAATCTGCTATGATTTGGAAACCCCAAATTTTCCTAAAGGAGGATCCTCAAGGGCTGCAACTGCAGCATCAGGTGTCTTGTGCTGCCTCCCAGTCTGTGCCACCTTTTATCCCCTGACTTATAGCCCTTCCAGCCTGAAGCTGAGATATTTTTTCGTCTCCTTGGTGTCTTTCATGGCACCTGGAGAATAATTACAGATCATGGTACTTCAAACCACAATCAAGGTACTTAGAGGGAGGGTTCCCAGGTGGTTCCACTTTGCCTTGGAGGTACCTGGTACAAATGTGTCCCAGCTGTATCCCACCCTGACTGTACTCAAGCTGCTCATTTCCTCCCTGAGGTCTTTTTTCTTCTATTTCTTGCAGGAAATAATGAAATCCCTAAATCATCCGAGGTTTGGAATGTAACCTGGGATTTTCAGGGACACGGTTTCCTGGTCTGTGTTAGAGGATGGAAGTGGCACCCGTGGAGCAGGAGCAGCCACGGCTGCATGCCCTGCACTGCCCCCGGCTGCTGCCCGAGTTGTTATTTCCTTTCCAAGGACAGGCTTTCCTGTGAGGATGATCCCGTGCTCAGGGCTGACGCAGGAATTCTGTGTGAGGCTCAAAGGAGAGCGCCCAGCCAGCGCCAGCTCTGAGCAGGAATTACCTCACGTCTGCAAAAAAGTTCCTGGAGCCCAGGAAAATGGGAGTGTGCAGGGAATGGTGTGAGTGTTGTGTGGGAGGTGGTGAATGGAGGCTCTGGGACATCATTCCCTGGTGGTTTATGGTCTCAACCCGGGCAGTGGGAGCTGTGACAGCCACGCTGGGCTGGTCCCTGGGGTTGGTGGATGGGCCAGGGCAGCTGGGGAAACACCAGGAGAGGTCTGAGCACTGCAAACGGAATCTCAGGGTGGGTCAGGTTGCATGGCACAATTGGAGGTCACCTAATCCACCCTCCCTGCTCCCTGGAGCGCATCCCTCAGGATCCTGCGCAGATGTCTCAGCACCTGCAGGGAAGGAGGTGTGTGTGCCCAGCCAGGGACACTGTGGATAAGTGCACGGAGCAGTTCCAGCCTCCGGGGAGCACCCAGGGCTCGCGCAGGCTGCTGGAAACCAGCTGAACCACAGCACCTCATGGGAGCTGCTCCCTATCTGCCTGCTCCAAGCGTCACGGGAGATAAATTGCCCCGGGACATAAACTCAACCTCAGCCAAGAATTCCTTTTCAGAGGGAAACAATTCACTGGCTCATACGTTCACTAAATGTTTTCTTCTGAAGGCTGGAGTTAAAAATCCATACTATTTTAAGAATTTGCTGCTCATTTTGATCCCTCCAGCCTGGATGCTGTGGCGCTGGAAGGTCCTCCAGGCAGTGATTCCATCCCAGCCCCAGCCCAGCCAGGTGAGACCCTGCAGGTGTCAGGGGCCAATATTAACAAGTGCAGAAGTGCCAGATGCAGGATTCCTCACACCATCACCAGCAGCAATTCTGGACAGAAGACAGAGCTCTGTGCAGTCAGGAGGCAGAAGGCAGTAGCTTTATTGTAGGAATAGCACATAGGCATTGGGTAGAGACTGAACTGTGAATATACATCATCCCATTATCAAATCATATCACCAGAAGTTCTGGCTCTTTGAAAATATTCACATAAAAATACCAAAGGGGTTGGAGTTCTAACTATTTCAGAAAGTTACAACAAGTAGCAAAATCTATGTACAGCATCTTCTGTCAGGACAGTTTCAAAAGAATCTCTGGTGGTTTAAATATTGAATATGTTTAAAAAAAAAAAGAAAAAAAATCAACGGAATGCAGTGTGCAACATCCAAAAGGGAAAGAGGAGCAGAGGGAGCGTGGTCCTGTCCTGGACCGCTGGGAACACAAGGCTACCCACTACCTGGCACTTAAAGCTGTATAAACGGAGAACACTTGTGAAAATATACTTCACTTTCTACAGCAGAGTTTAAAAAAATACCAAAACCCAGAGATTTGAGGGTCGTAAGGTCTCCCATAAATAATGCACCGGTTGGTGATTGTGTCCTTGAGCGGAGGCTGCAGGACGAGCCCTTGCTCTGGCATTGGGTGGAGGGGTGACCTACACTGCGTTTGCTGTGGGGCTTCCACGGGCGGGATGTGGGAGCAGCCCAGGTTTGGAAGGCAATGGATGCGTTTTGCACGGAGGAAATGCTCACAAAGTCACGCACTGTGGGTCTGCTGCGGGAGCCGTGGCCCCCGCAGGCGCATGCACTGGCCATGGAATGCTGTCCCTCCATCCCGGGGGCAGCACGGGGAATCCAGGCAGCTGAGGGACAGCCAGGCCTTGGGGAGAGAGGGATGTGCACGCTGGGAGGTGGCCATGCGCACTTCTGGAGTTCCCTGGGATATTCACCATGAAAACCGGTCCTACAGTAAAGGGACTCTCAGGATTCCAGACTGGAGCAGGGCAGGGGATGTGTTTCCCACTGTCTCTGCCGTGCCTCAGAGCAGCACTCGGGGCTGCAGAGGATTCCTGCTCATTTTTAGGCTCTCAGGGGTTCTGTGCTTTCCAAGGAGGCATCAAAATGCTCAGGGCTTCTGTCTGCTGGCGAGTTCCAGTAACCTTGTGCTGATGGTGTTACGCTCTTGGGAAGGTTTCAAGATCCGTCAGCCTCTGGCACAGCTTTAAGCAAAGCTAATGGCCAGGAAGGAGCCGTGAGCTGGGTAGGATCAGACCGGATCTGTCCTTGGGACCACATGGATGTGCCAGAAGGGTTCTGCAAGGTCCTATTCCTTCCCATTGCCACTGGCTGCAATGGAAGGGGATTGAAGCTTCCGGGCCACCTCCAGTGATCTCTGCTCCACTGTTACAGTCTGGTCAAGTGCAGCTCCAGCCCCATGTGCTGCCCCAGGGCAGAAGGGCTTGGAGAGGGACTGGAGGGGATTCGGCTCCTCAGGGTCCCAGAGGAGCGGGCGCTGGTGGCCACCCTCCTGCTCATCCCCCCATGCTCCCTTCCCTGCTGAGCTGCTCTGGCTTCCCAGGGACTCTGGGCTCTCACCCTGGCCCCAAGGCTGGCTGGGCAGAGCCCCCCATGCTCGGGCAGTGGCCATGGGGGTGTGGGGAAGGTCTCCAGCAGCTGCTGGTGCCTGTTACAGGTTTTTGGGAAATGTGGGACAGTGGGGTTTTACCAGATGGGTGCAAAACCCTTGGCTCAGTGATCTGCTGGAAATGGAGGGTGCTAAGGAAGCTCTGTCAGGACCAGTGCAGGGTTTATCTTCGTGTCACCCTCCCGTCATCCTCTGTCACCTGCGGTGCCTTCTCAGTGTCCACCTGCCCCGACCCCTCTGTCCGTGACTCTGCTGGGTGGTAGCAGGTGGCAGCAGCGTATTTACAACCAGACTGGACAGGAGCAAATTGCACTTTGTTGGCAATGAATTGTTGCACCTCAGGTGGCCGCAGGCCGTCACCAGGCGAGGGGGGAGGTCATCCTGGGGCTGCGCTGGCTCTCGCCCACCTGCACGTCACTGAGAGCCCGCTGTGGGACAGAAAGGGCAGCGCTGAGTGTGGGGCTGCTGTGGCAGGAGAAAATTCAGGGTACTGGCCACAGGGTGCCCAGGGAAGCTGTGGCTGCCCCATCCCTGGAAGTATCCAAGGCCAGGTTGGACGGGACTTGGAGGGCCCTGGGATAGTGGAAGGTGCCCCTGGGATGGCAGGGGGTGGAACATGGGATCATCTTTAAGGTCCCTTCCAACCCAAACCATTCCAGGATTCTATGAACAACTGCATCACTCTCCCCTGGGACTTGTGCTTGAGGCCTCCCTCAGTGTCCCACCCTGGCCCCAGCTGATTTGTATATTAGAAAAATCGCACCTTGTCAGCATTAGAAAAATTGCCTCTTATTCAGGTACAGCTGCTCACAAAACCCCATCCCACTCCCACCACTTACACACAAATAAAACATCTCACTGACACCCCACAGGAAATCCCTGGCTGGCTTTGAAGGGTTCAACTCACCTCAAACTTGCTCATGAATTCTGCAAAAATGCCAAAGAAGGCTTCAGAAGTTGTCATTTTTGAGTCTTCCCCAAAGAAGGACAACACCTTGCTGAACTCCTCCATGGCCTTGTGCTGCAGATCATCCAGGGAGCGCATGGCAGGCTGGGCACTCTCCAGGAAGGACTGCGGGAATTGGCTTAAGGACAAAGAGCTGCTCCATGGGTCTGGTAGGGATAAGAATCCCTTATCAATCTCTTATCAAATGGCTGGGTTCCAGCCCAGCTGGCAGCAGGGAGCTGCTGCACAGGCACGTGTGGAGGTGCTGGCAGGCTCAGCTGTCCCTCCCAGCCCACGTCTCAAGGACAGATGTCCCAGCACGTTCCCTGGAGTGTGGCACAGGGGCTGTGCCACTCAGAGGCAGCTGAGCTGGGGGCACCACCAAACCTGCTCCCCATCCTGGCTGAGAGTGGGGGGAGTTTCCCAGCAGTGCTGAGACGGTGCCTGGCTTTGCAGGAAGCCACAAAAGCACTGACACGGTTTTACCCGAGGGCATTTCCCCTTTCACAGAAGGATACGGTCATGACAATCGCAAACCTGTCCTCGGCGGTGGCTGGCATGGTGTGACAGGCCTTCTGGATGTCACTCACCGTGGTGTGCAGGTCCTTCAGGTCGGCTGTCAGTGTCCTCTGGTTCACTGCAGGGGAAGAGCAGGGTCAGCAGGGCTGGGAGATGGAGGTGGGGGTTTGTTCCCACGGCACAGCGAGGGCCAGGAGCGTGGCTGTGGGTCAGGCGGTCAGCCTGTCTGTCTGCACAGCTCTGCACCAATGTCCTTCTGTCCAGGCAGGGGGGACAACCAGACTATGCTGCTGGGACCAGCAGGTTATCAGGAGCTCTTGGTGCTCACACCTAGAGATGCCAAGAGTGTCAGAAGGAGCCTGGAGCATGCAAGGACAAGGAGCACACAGGACTCATGGTAATGGACACACAGGTACCTGGGAGGGGACAGGAGGGACACAGGACATCAGGACAAGGTGGGACACGGTGGCAGGAGTTTGGGCAGCAGGGAGAGCCTCCAGTGACAGAAGGGTTATTTAAGAGTTAGGCCAGATACGAATTCCAGCTGGGAAAGCTCCAGGTACAGACCTTCCTCAAGTGGAAATTTACAGCTCCAGGCCTGAATTTGCTCCTTTATTTATCCACTGTAGCACTAATTCCCAAGGGAATTAATTAGTCACAAACAGCAGTGATGGTGTGCAAGGGGAATGCAGCTCGTGCTTTGTAGAGATTCAATGCAACATTTAAAATCACAGAATCATTGAATCATTTAGGTTGGAAAAGCCCTCTAAGGTTATCCACTCCAACTGTTTCCCCAGCACTGCCAAAGCCACCACTGACCCAAGCACTGTCCCCAAGCGCCACATCCACACGGCTTTTAAATCCCTCCAGGGATGGGGACTCCAACACTGCCCTGGACAGCTGTGCCAGGGCTGGGCAGCCCTTTCTGTGAAGGAATGTTCCCAAATATCCAACCTGACTCTCCCCTGGCACAGCCTGAGGCCGTTCCCTCTCCTCCTGTCCCTGTTCCCTGGGAGCAGAGTGCAACCCCCCCGGCTGCCCCCTCCTGTCAGGGAGTTGTGCAGAGCCACAAGGTCCCCCCTGAGCCTCCTTTTCTCCAGGCTGAGCCCCTTTCCCAGCTCCCTCAGCTCTCCTGGTGCTCCAGCCCCTTCCCCAGCCCTGTTCCCTTCTCTGGACACGCTCCAGCCCCTCAGTGTCCTCCTTGCCATGAGGAGCCCAGAGCTGCCCCCAGCACTGGAGGTGCCCCCGCAGTGCCAGCACAGGGATGGGCACTGCCCTGGTCCTGTGTCACACCTGACCAGCCTCTGGTGACACCACCAGCACCAGTGGATGGAGAACAACTCCAGCATGTGTGTGACTGGTTTTTATTGCAGAAAATGGAGCTGTAGGGTCCTTATTCAACGTGACACAGCTGTGACTGAACTGTGACCCCTCCCCGAGGTGCTGCACCCTCTGCACCACAGGTGACAGTGACAGCACAATGCTGACACCTGCACACCTGGATGGAGGCTGGGGCAGACCGCCTGGCACTTCTATTCCTGTGCCTCCTTTGCACTTCCAAGACGCCTCTGAACTTGGGAATCATGGTTTCAAGTCAGAGGGGAATACCAGGGGAGGGGACAGAGCCTTGTCTAGGCACTGCCAAGTCGGCAGTGTGGGATGGGTGGCACCTCCCTGTCACTGAGCTCATCCCTTCCTAACACTCAGGACCATGCCTCACTTGTTCTGGCTCCCTTACTGCTCCTGCCAAGGCTGTGCAGCTCCTGGCTGACCCCAGACTCAAACCAAAGCCAGAGGCAGTGCGAGGACATACGGGGCTTGCAGCTCCTTCTGATCCTTTACCTTTGGCAGCGAGCGGCACTGTCGGAAGATCCTTGGCAAAGCCCAGGAGCTCTGGGAAGTGTTGGCTGAGGGATTTGGCAAGAATGTGCAGGAAGGTGGATTTCCCATCGACAGTCTTGGTCGTGTTCAGCTGCAGCAAAGCAGAAGAAGTGAGCACCCCCTGCAGAGGGAGTGGGGCTCGCACACACTCGGGGTCGGTCACTCCTGGCTCAGCCCCACGCTCCCGTGGTTAATGGTTAAACTGGACATTTAATGTTTACACACCGTGTGTGCCCAGATTAATGGTGTGGAGATGCCCCTCCTGCAGGACAGGGCTGTCCCCCTGTCCCCACCCCTCAGGAGTCCCAGTGCAGCCCCTGTGGGATGAGGACCTTCTCCCACCCACACCTGGGCCCTGGCCAGCCTGAGGCGGGCAGGATTCCCCAGCACACTGAAGCACCAGACCCACAGCAGAGCCTCTCTGAAGTCCCCCCCATGGATCAATCCAGCCCCTCCACAGTCTCTGGCACCCCGAGGTCTCTTAGGAGGACGGATTTGCTGGACACAAGGAGCCCGCAATCCCGGTGTCCTCTGCACAGAACAAGCCTGGCTCTCCTTACCTCGGTGAGGAAGTTGATTTTAAAGCCCGTTGTTTTGCTGGTCTTGGGCTGCCCATTGTTCAGGTAATTTCCCATGGCCAGCACGAACTGAAAAGAGGAAACCAGGGAATGAGGGGCTGGTGACCTCCTGTACCTGTATCCTCCCATCTCCCAGCTCCTGGGACTCTGAATTTCTGTTCTGCACCCATTAATGTGCAGACAAACATTGCCCCCAAGGATTTAAGGAATTGTTAGGGGGGTCACTGGCCAGGAGCTACTAAGGAGTTTCACCACTCATCTGGAAATGCCTTTGAGCACACGGTGACCTCATTTATCCCACCTCCTTTTTTTTTAAAGCAAAACCAAACGAATTAACAGCAATTTGGGACAGCTCATCTCAGGAGGGTCATGGAGGAATTGCAGTGGAATTTGTTCTTTCTCTGCCAGGCGCAGCCCATGCCAGGACCCCAAAAACCCCTCCTCAGGGGTACACAGGGACCAGCCTGGAATGCTGCCCAAATGTGGGACACACCCATGGGGCTGGAGCTGCCCGTGGGTGCTCTTGTGGAATGCTGAGGGCCATTGGTGACTGTTACAGGAAGGAGGGACCGCTCTGACCTCCAGGATCTTTGCCAGCTTCTTGCTGCTTTTCAGCTCTAGGGAGGCCTTGCAAATGCACTCGTAGCTGGCTTTGATCTCCTCGGTCTTCTCCTGCAGGGTGGTCTTGAAGTGCAGACTGCGCAGGCGGATCTTGTACTCGGGTACCGACAGCATCTGGGCAAAAGGAGGGCAGGGTCACCATCCCCACCAGCCACAATCCCTCCTGCACAGGGCTCTTCCTGGCATGGTGCCCTGGACAGGGAAGCAGGATGTACAGGTGGCACATGGAGTGGCTGGGCTGGTTTGCTGCTGCAGGATGGGGACTTCCCCACCAACATCCACGGGTGACTTTGTCAATAGAAAGTGAATCAGAGTTGGGCAAAGTCCCTGTCACCATGGAGCAAACATGGTGGTGGCTCTGCAGTTCTAAAGCAGCCGCTGGGAGCTGCCAGACCCCTCAGGTATCAACTGAGCATCAGCCCCACAGTCCCAGTGCCACCAGCTCCCAGGTGTGAGCTCCATCCCCAGGTGTGAGTGTCCTGCTGGCAGGGGACAAGGGGACACGGCACACCCAGCCCCACTCCCAGGGCACATCCCTGCCCAGGTACCTGCAGCACGAACTGGTCGGGCTCGCTCAGCTTGCTGGGGTTTTCCTTGTAGCTCTGGAAGCGCTGCACCTCCTCCCCGTCCGGGGCGTAGAGCAGGAGCTGCTTGATGTGGGACGGCTCCAGGCGATCCGTCTCCATCGTCATCAGGATCTGGCGCAGCTCGATGTGCGACAGCTTCAGGTGGGCGATCAGGATGGCTGGGGGCAGGGAGGCACGTCACTGTCACCCCGGGGGGAAGGAGGGGACCCCGGGTGTGGCAGTGCCGGGGACACACTGCCCAGCGGGACTGGGACAGGATGGACATCAACCTCCCCACGGAGTGAGACTCCTGCACAGCCCTGCACAGGAAAGGCTTTCCACTCCCTGGGACCCTGCGTGGGGACCCCATGAGTGGCTCTGGTCCTGCAGCCCCCCAGAGCACTGTGTGCACCTCACCCACACACCAGGCTGGGCCGCCCTGGGAACCACCCCCGCTCCCACATCCCCCACAGCCAAGGAGGGAGCCCTGGCAGGGTCCCACCAAGCCCTGCCACCCTCCTGCCTACCAGAAGCACATCCTGGAGAAGCAGCACTGCCCCTCCACTGCCCCACTTCACCCCATGGGGCCCTGAGGGCTCTGCCCCTCCCCAGGACAATGAGGCACATCCCATCTCCATCCTTTCCCAGAAAGTTCCCTCTTTCCCCCTGCCTGGGGCTGAACCCAGTCTGGGGGAGCTGCACGCTGCAGGAAAAGCCCATCCCAGCTGAGCTGTGCTCATGGGATCGTGCCCATGGGATTGAGCTCGAGTTCTTTCCCTTTACCTTTCCAGTTCTCTACATCCCACCTGTGGGCCCCTTTTGGGGGTACCTTCACCGTGAACTTTACTCACATGTGTTGTAGGCCTTTTTGTGGGACAAAATTTCAACCACGTCTTTCTTTTTAAAGTTTTCAGGCATGAGAGTTGGCTCTGGAAGAGAAACTGAAAGATTTAATCACGGGTAAGGACAGGCTCAGGCGGCTCCAGTGGGAAGAAAATTGTCCTGCAAACAGTGAAACCATGAATGAAAGAGAGGAGAACGGATGCTTTGCACACAGCAATGGCTCCAGGAATCCTTGAATTCTGCGATTCAAAGATCTCCCCAATGGAGGACTCAGTTGGAGCTGAAAAAGGTAAAACGAGAGGTGAAACACACAGAAAATCCCAGACTGCTCAGAAACATCCTAAAAACAGTGTCCCCTGAGATGAGTCCCATTTCATCCCACTTCCATGGCCAGCTGGGCATCGTGGCCCTTGCAGGAGAGCTCAGACATCCCACTTCTTTTACTGGAATGCCTCCCACCAGGACCACCACCACTCCACAGTCCCAGCCTAGACCCCACTCTGGGTTTGTGGCACCCAAAAACTCCAGTGGGTGGAGATCCCAGTGGGTCTGTGGGAGACCCCAGATCAAGAGCAATGGGGGCTGCACAGGCACAGAGCTCCAGACCCCATCACAGCTCTTGGGGGACATCCACTGATTATTTATATAAAAAGTGCTGCTTGTGATGATTTCTTTGGACACAGGAATGTTTTTGTGGCTTTTTCAGCATTTCCAGAGTTCTCAAGCACTGGAGCTGCAATTGGTGAAAGCCTCCAGCTGGGTTTCAGTGCCCAATGAAATGTGGAGAGAAAGCAGATCATGGCAGCAGAGATAATTTAAGGGAGATAATGAAACCATCTCCACCTTAATGATCCTGTGTGCCACCAGCCACAAAATCCTGAGAATGAGCAAATTCATGCCACAGGTGATGTCACAGACAGGCATTGCCTTGCTGCCCATCGAGCCCCAGTTCCTCCCAGCTCCTCCCAGCTGGTACCAGTCTCTGCTGGTACCAGGACCTATTTTGGGCCTCAGTACTTACTCGTGGGCTTCTGAGTCCCGAAGTGCAGCTCCAGATCGAGGTATTTCACCATATCACTCAGCTTGTCGTAATCTGAGTCTTCCCCGAGCTGTGGGGGAGGAGGAGTCAGGAGCTGTGCTGGCACAGGGACAGCCCGACAGTGCCCACCTGTGCTGGCACACTCCCTGTCCCCCACACTAAGCTCCGTGTCCCCAGAAGGAACCAGGACAGGCTGGTGGCACTGTCCTGTGACTGCAGGCTCGGCCACTGCCCTGCAGATTCACTGAGCTCCTGACGCAGTTGAAATCCTACAGAGCATCTCTGTCTTCACTTGCTCCTTGGACATGATTCCTTCACTGAAGGACAAAATGGGAATTCCAGCAGCTTCAGGAATTTTTGTGCACACAGAAAAATCACTGTGAAGAAGTATCTTCCTTCCCAGAGTGCTGGGGAGAGGGAGCTGCAGGATTTCAAGTGCCTGTGGGACTGGAAGATGATCCCACAGCTCCCCTCTGGCTGCTCAGGGCACAGGGAACACAGCATGTCCTGAACACCGGGAGAGACACAGAGGCTGGGATTTACACCCCAGGAAGGGACTGAATCCACCTCCAGAGTTCTGCACCACTTCATGTCCGTGATGGCAAACATTGTCACGTCTTGTCTCACCCCTCACCTCTGCTGTCCCCTCCAGTGTCCTGCCCTGCCCGGGGCTTTCCCATCACTCTGCTCCAACCATCCTCATCCTTTCCCACTGATAAAACCCCCCACAGCTGCACAACACATCTGGAGGCAGCTCCTGGCTGTGACAAACCCTCAGGGCAGGGAAGTGCTCCCCAGAACGCCGAAACCACCAACTCAGAGGCTTTCCAGGGCCTCTCCC
>VWZT01014732.1:677466-721264 GCA_013397055.1 Pachycephala philippinensis
GGGGGCGGGGGGCTGACCGGAGGAGGGGGGATGTGGTCCGACAGCGTGGAGTAGGTCAGGGAGCTGCCCTCGTCGCTGCTGCTGATGTACTCGCTGCTGCTGACATCGTTGGTGACATAGCTACCCTGGTCATCCTGGAAACTCATCTGGGTGGGGACAGAGCAGAGGCTGAAGGTGGCATCTCGTCCTCCATCATCCCACCATCCTCCATCCACACCACCCCGGTGTGTCCTGCCCCTCCCTGCCACCTGCAGAGCCCCAGGATGTGTCCGCGCCCGGGGCACCACAGATGATGCTCCGAGTGCCCCGTGCCACGCTTACCTCCTCGTAGTCATTCTCAGGGGTGAGGAAATCATCCACGATGGTGACCCGGTGTCCCAGCTGCTCGCTGAGGGCATCCAGGAACCGATCGGTGTCGCGGCTCCTCGGGGGCCTGGAGAAGGTGAAGAGCTTCTTCCGCCGCGCCAGGGGCGAGTACTCGCGGTGCTTGGGCGACGGGGCTGGGCTGCTGTCCAGGCTGACGTAGGGGTTGGACTCGGTGCTGCACGGCGAGGCCACGCTGCTGTGCAGGCGGTAGTAGCACTGCTGGGACGCCAGCGGCTCGCTTGGCCACGCCAGCCCCGGGCCCGGCTTGCGGCCACCTGCGGGACAGAGCCGAGGGGTGCTGCTGGGGGTCCTGCATGGGGGTCCTGCAGCCCCCGGCCACGGGAGGCAGCGAGCCGGAGGAGAAGGGTGGAGAAGAAAGGGAGAGGAGAGCTCCCCGGGCAGTGCCTGCACTGCACAGCAGCACGCTGTGATCCTATGGGATTCCCCATCCCACACACTGCACTGGCCTCCTGCAGCTGAAGCTCTGCAGAGCCAGCACTGCGCTCACACGTGGCACCGTCACTGATTCCTTATCAAATGGCACCAAGAGGACGCTGTCTTCTCCTCCACCTCCTGGCCAGCACCACCCACCATCACCTGAGGTCCCCCCAGGAGGTACCTGCAGCATGGGGCAGCTCCGGGGCTGGGGGCGATGTCCTGTGCAGGGCAGCATTCCCCATCTTGCCAGCAAAGCCACCGATCAGGCGGTTCTCCAGCTCGGCGTAGACAGCCGACATCTGGGAAAGGACGGAGAGCTGCGGCCATGCCCGGATCGAGACAGGGCTTGTGGAGCCCAGAGACCTGCCATGTCCTGGGGCCAGGTCAGTCCCCACACACCAGGCCGACCAGAGAAGCTGTGGCTGCCCCTGGATCCCTGGCAGTGTCCAAGGCAAGGCTGGACGGGGCTTGGAGCAGCCTGGGATAGTGGAAGGTGTCCCTGCCCATGGCAGGGGTGGGACTGGATGGGCTTTAAGGTCCTTCCAACCCAAACCATTCTGGGATTCTCTGACCCACCACTCCCTGTCTCTCACTCTTTAAAGGGGGGCTTCACTCCAGCCCAGGCTACTCTGCCTTGTCTGAGCCCCCCCAAGAGCCTCTCACTGATGAGGCTGCAGGAAGACACTGGCAGACATCAGCCTCATTAAAGGTGACTAATTGCCCAGGGAGGTGACCTCAGAGAGGGGCTCCGAGGCAGGGACACTCAGGAACCTGCAGGTATTCACCCACAGGCACATCCTTCCCCATTCTCTTTTTCCCCCTGCCCTGTGTTCACAGGAAAGGAACCAAACTGCCACCCCTTCCTGTGGGCACAACACCCCACACACATGGGCAAAGCCCTGCCAGAGGTGTCCCCTGCCCCCTCACACCATTTTGGGGTTGGGTGTCTCCGGGAGGGACGTGCCATCACCAGCCTGTCTCTCTCCAGGGATGAGGCGAACAGGGACCTCCACAGTGTCACTGCCTGCGGGAGGAAGAGACAAACCAGTCACTGCTCTGCCTGTGCCCCCAGCTCCCGACAGCCCTGACCCACCAAGGGCCCCCTGTCTCATGCTGTAACCCTGAGTGACCTCCCTGCTCCAGCTCCCAGCTCTGGGGGTCCCGAGGGAGCAGAGCAGGGTGGGTTTAAGGTCAGCATGACAGTTCCAGGCTGCTCTGCTCTTCCCTTGGGGCAGATGAGGACAGGGCTGCTCCCCACAGCTGGCCAACATCTGCCCAGACACGGCTCCCCTCCAGCACACACAGCTGTCGGCTGCTCTCCGTGCTCTAATCCCCCCCAGAAAAGCTCCTCGGAGCCAGGTTAGAGGATCTCCCCCCGGGAAATGTCTCAGACCCCCCTGACAGCTGGGGAACACCACATGCCAGGGTGGTCCTCAGCGAGGTCATGGGGAGGTTGTGGTCAGGAGCACAGGTCAAGGGCACTGACAGCCAGGAGCGATGGGAACAGGCAGGGTGCCATGTCCCCTGAAGGGAGGGAGGGCTTGTGCCACCAATGGGGTTCATCAAGGGTCTCAAAGTGGCCCTGAACCATGATCTCCATCCTCACATGGATGTCACAAATGTGGTTTTCCCTGTGAACTTGATGGAGTCTGAGAATGTTCAGAGGGAAGCCATAATTTTGCCCCCCAGGAAGGGAGGGCCCAGACCAGCAGGACCAGTTCACATCTGAGTAATGGAAGGGATTGGAAACAACATTCAGCCTTAGATCAAGTGGCCTCTTTTTGAATTGGTTCTTTCATTGTGGAATCGCTGTCCCTGGAGGTGTCTAAGGAACAACTGGCTGTGGCACTCAGAGCTCTGCGCTGGGTGACGAGGTGGGGATCAGCCACAGGTTGGACTCATGATCTTGGAGGGCTTTTCCAGCCTGAATGATTCTGTGATTCTGTTTCTGAAAACACGGATTTCCAGCCAACGCCTCAATGCTGGCTCTGCTCTGACCTCTACCTTTGCCTCCATCTTTTCCCACCATTTATGCTTAGGAGTAGGTCAGGAATTTAGCTTGGGGCAGAGCAGGACACTGCAGGCACAACCCCCAGGTCCAGCCCCCTCCTCCCCAGACCCCAATCACCCACCTGCTGCCCCCTCCTCGGGGCGGGGGGTCCGGAGGCTGCCCCGGCACAGAGACGCCCCACGGACAGAGCTGCGGTACCAATCCTCGGCCTCTGCCTCGGCTGCAGCAGGAAATACCTCTGTGAGGAGGATCCCACAGCTCCCCACCCCTCCTCACCCCGGCACAGGTACCCCCAGGGCTCCCCAGGGCCCCCCAGGCCCATCGGACTCAGAGCAGCTGCCATTCCCAGGTAGCCGCTCGCTCCATCCCCAGGGAGCTGAGCAGGTTGCAGGTGCTCCTGCCAGCACAGGGCAGGGATGGATGCACAGGGATGGGACATCCAATCAATTTTTCCAGCAGGATTGGCATCCTCCAGCTCATGGCCCACATGAAACTCCAGCCCTGAGCTGGGCTGGTCCCAGTAAACCCTTCCTGCCCTCAAGGGAAAAGAAGGAAGTGGGGCCAGCCCTGGAACACTGCCTGGAAGGACCACATGGTCCATGCATTGTCCATGTGCAGCCCTGTGTGGCAGCTGGGAGAGGCTCAGGCTCACAGCAGGATGGAGGCACCGGAGCATCCATCTCTGAGGTCCCTGACAGACCAGCACTGGGACATGGGAGATCACTGGAGTTTGGAAGCCCAGGGGAAGGACCAGCCCAAATCCAGAGATCTCTGGCCACTGTGCTTCCAGGCACAGACACACAGAACGGACCAGAACAACCAAAACTGCTCATGCTCAGAGACTGCCCCATTCACCTGAGACACTGAGAGGAGCCAGGGACCAGCCTGGAGCTGGGAACAACAGCCTGGGACAGGCAGATTTGCTCCCATGCTTCCCTCCTCCCCTGGCCAGGGACACCTGCTCTGCATTCCTGGAATGTAGCTGCAAACTTCTTAGGTTATACACTAATTATAGGGCATAAATTCTTGGGAATCCACAGCCCATGGCTGAGCCGTGATTCTGCACATACAAAGCAGAGGTGACTGAGTGCAAATCCAGTGAGCAGACCCAGTGTGCATGGAGCACAGCATTCCATGCACAACAGGAAGGATTTGCACCAGGACTCGGAGCTGTTTCTGTTTTCTGCTAAAGTCGCCGTGTTCCTCCAAAAGCCTCTCTTCAAGCAACACTTCTTTTACGTTCACTGAGTGTAAAATTAACACATCAATGTGAATAGCTGAGAACAGGAAAATTTGGAAGCAATTAAGAGCCCAACACACAGATTAGGACATTTCACTCCAAATTTGCTCTCCCTGATCGACTGCTGGCTTTGTGCTGCCACAGAACCAAGTGAGGGTGATGGTGAGGGGACAGGGGGACCAGGGAGAAGGGGGATCACCAACTGCCTTTGTGTCTTTTTGGGAGAGCAGCACCACACTCCTCACCTCTTCCAACCATGGCCGTTTTTGTGACATCCCAAGGGACACCGTGTCACCCTGATTTTACCTCTCTTCTCTGAGTGCTGCACTTGAACCAGTTGTTCCCTTCCTGGACTTCCTCACCTCTAACGACCTGAGCAGCTTCCCAAAGCCTTTGCTCCCAGAGTCACCCTGTCAGGTACCATCTCTCCTCTCAACGCAGAGTTTCATTCCAAAACTACACCACCACAATGGACTGAGCTCCCAGCACCTGTCAGGACACGGTGTGTCCATCCTGGAGTGTGGGGACTTCCCTCTCACCTGCCAAGGCCTTGTACCCCAGAAACCTGTCAATCTTTTGCTGGCAGTGCTCCTGCTCCTCGTAGGTCAGCAGCTGGTAGATAAACTGCCAGAGGACTTGCTTGGCTGGTGTGTCCAGCACCGGGTACACGTCCACAATGAGAGTGTCAATGTTCCTGCAAAACAGGAGGAGAGGGCTGGGCAGTGAGCACATCCCTACGGCACAGCCCCTCCTTGCCACGTCCCAGCCTCAGCTTTGCATGAACTGATTGCTTCACTGCAGAGGTGCAAGGGTTAACAACCACGTGGATGTGGCACTTGGGGACATGGCCACTGGTGGCCTTAGCAGTGCTGGGGGAATGGTTGGACTCAGTGGTCTCAGAGGGCTTTTCCAACCTAAAGGATTCCATGATTCTATGAGTAAGAGGGGGAGCACCAGGAAGCAGAGAAGCCCTGGGAAGACCTGGATTTCAGCCAGCTGCAGGGAAACAGGCTGAGGGAGAAATGCACCAGGGAGGGTGGCTGGGCTGGCAACTCCTGGAGCCAAAAGCTCCATCTGATTTTGGTGTGTAGAGGTGGGAAAAGGGCTGTTGGGAATAGCAGGGCTGAGCACCCCATCCCATGAGGATGGAACAGCCTGCAACAGGATGAAATTCTGCCCTGCCACAGGGTGCCCAGGGAAGCTGTGGCTGCCCCACCCCTGGAAGTGTCCAAGGCCAGGTTGGACGGGGCTTGGAGCAGCCTGGGATAGTGGAAGGTGTCCCTGCCCATGGCAGGAGGTGGGACAAGATGTTCTTTAAGGTCCCTTCTAACCCAAATCATTCCATGATTCTGTAACAGCCTCTGATAAAACACTGCTGGAAGACCAAGCAAGGGCAGGAAACGAGGTCACCAATGAAATCAGGAGTGTGCCACGGGATCTGTTTGGATCCCTGCACAGGACAGGGGGGATGTGCTCCATGGCAGGATAGGGGCTCTGCCAGCCACAGCCATTCCTGTGCAGCCACCAAGGAATGCTGTAGCCAAGATTCTGGGAAGCGTGAGGAGACAAGGATGGAACATGGAAAGATTTCCTGAAAGAGGTGGAACAGGATCTGCGTCTGCCAGGGACAGCCAGCCAGCAAGAGAGCCTGCACTGGGGGACCAAGGGATAAGAGGTGACCAAATTAACCTAAAGGAACCAAAAACCAAAGGATCTGCCCTGTCCCCAGGCAGGACGCCTGGACTGAGATGAGCTCGTGCACAGGGAACACCCGGCTGGGGAACCTGGAGAGCATGGGGACAGCAGAGCTCCATGTGACAGCAGAGCTCTGTGTGACAGCCTCCCTGCCTCTGCCTGACCCTGGCCCTGGCACGGGCACTGCTGCAGGCCAGGCCCCAGCGGGAGGAGCGGAGCTGGCACCGAGTTACCGATGTTGGAAGAAGCCCTCCAGCGCCTTGCAGATGGTGAAACGCTCGGGCGGGGTCAGCAGGTGCTCCAGCTGCTGCGTGAATGTCCTTCCTTGGATCTTGATGCTAGAGGGGAGAATCTCTGCAACCCACTGCAGGGAGGTGAGGGCCGAGGAGCTGCTCGGGGACTCAGCAGAGTCAGAGTCTGCAAAAAAAATATTCCATCTTTCCTCGGTTTCTTTTGAGGGCAGTGCAGCAGTTTGAGTGCCACTGGCTGCGTACTTTGAAGTAGGTCAAGTTGGACAGGGTTTGGAACAACCTGGTCTAGTGGAAGGTGTCCCTGCCCAAGGCAGAGGGGTGAAATGAGATCATCTTTAAGGCCCCTTGCAATCCAAACCATTCTTTGTTGTGGGTGCTGTGGCTCTATGGAGCAGTGGGCTGCTGGGGTTGGTTTTAGTGCACCTGCAAACGAGTCCCAGGGCTTCTCACGTGGGACTGAGGGGAGTCCAGTGCTGCTCCAGAGGGAAGAGCCAGTCCCTAATTCCCAGCTCTGTGCATCATGGAGCAGCACCCCAACAACACAAGGACCCTCCAGCCTCCACAGAGCTTGGGAGGCACGGCAGGGACTGCGCTGTGCCCAGGGAGGTCTTGCCCTCCACTGAACGGGTGCTGGTACCCCCCACTGCCCCAGACACCCTCAGCTCTCCTCCCCAGCAGCACCATCAATTATTGATTCCCTCAGCAGGACAACAATCCCACAGCACAGCCCCCCAGAGCCACGGGATTGGCGCAGCCACCATGGATGCACGGGATTGGATTACTGCGGACAAGAACACGGCACACACTGCACAGAAAGGACATTGCCAAGGGACACCAAGGACAATCGCACAGCGGGATGAGCCCTCCTGGAGAGCAGCCAAGCCTGAGATCCAGCCTGATCCCACAAAGCAAGGGGCCACGTGCCCCGGGGAGAGGAGCATCCCCCCCCAGGCAGCACCTTAAACCTGCTCAGCCTATGGAGATGCTCGGCAATTCCCTCCTACACCGGGAATTCGGGAGCTGGCGTGGGGTTTCTGCTCTCCAGACCCTCCTCCCTGCACTCTTACCGCTGGAGAAGTTGACGATGCCCTCTTCCACCACCAAGGTGGGCATGGCCCCGCTGCCCTGCAGCATCGACACCACCTTGTCGTGGGAGCAGTTCCTGCAGGCACAGGAGAACCCGGTCAGAGCTGCCCCAGCTCCAGGGGAGCAGTGAGGACACACAGCTGGCAGCTGCCTCCATTTATCTTGGAAAAGCGTCCTCGTGCTGCTCAGAGCCAGGGGGGTTTGGGCCCCGCTGTGATTCCCTGGATTCTTTCCATCTTTGCTTGGTTTTCCCTGTGCTGCACAGGCAGGAGCCTCCCCAGGGAGAGCCTGGATCATGCCCCATGAGTGGGCTTTCTGCTCTGCCTGCACCAAGGAATAACCGTGGGACTGCCTGTGGACACCCTGAGGAGTGTCATGGCACAGGAAGACAGAGTTAAGCTACACCCAGACCCAGAAAATGGTTTTTCCTTTAAATGACACAGCTCTGCAGGTCTGTCCTCGCCTGTCCTAATTCTGCACGGAAAGAAAATCCAAGGTGAATATAATGTGTAATTTTGTAGGTGAAAAAATCTTGGGATGCCCTTGGAGAAGGGTATGGGCCAGGCTGGGACAATGCCTGCCAAAAACAGGGCTCAGAGGACAATCCTCAACCCGGTCTCTATTTTCTGGCAGTGCTGCATCAGCCAACAGTTCGCTGGATCAGCTGAAACGTGAGAACCTGAGCCCTGACAGAAGCAGCATCAGTTTAACCTTTAAATATTCATCACTCTCTCTTGTCCTGTAGCCTCGTCTAACCCTTTGCTCTTGGTTTTTATGCAGAAAGACCAAGCCGAGGACACAGGGCCTGCTGCCCTGCACTGGTGAGGGGCACAAGTCCCTCTGGTCCCATTGCTTTGGTGCACAAACAGTACACAGAAGAATTAACTTCTGGGTGCAAATAGGATTCCCACGTGGCTTTAAGCTTATGATCCCATTGTGGGGAGTGATTAATGAGCTGTATGGGGCTCTGCTGCTCTCAAAAGCAGAACCTCAGATGTTTAACACATACAGATTAACTCAGAGTGGCTGAAATTGGGGTCTGGGGGTGGGCTGCAGTCAGAACCCAGGTTACATAAACTGTCCTGCACACAGAACTCAGAGGAGAAGCAGAGATGGAGAAAATGCTCCCCTTAGAGACAGATTTTGTACAGGAGCACTGAAGGAGCTGTGCCCACAGGGCAAACCCCTCGTGCATGGCAGCACACGGCAACCAGGGCCAGCAGCTCCCATTTCCCGTGCCCAAGAGTGACCACAGCGTGTGCTCAGCCCCTGCCCCAGCCCTGGGCACACATGGGCACAGCTCCTACCTCATGTCCAGGCCGTTGAGGAACAGGATCCTGTCTCCAGCTTTGAGAGCAGCCTTCTCCGCCGGGCTCCCTAAAGGCACACGGACAAAGGGGCTTCAGCTGCAGCACCTCTGGCTGGAATTGGGGGTCCAGGGACATCCCCAGGCAGGGCACCCGCTGCACCTGGGTTATCTGGGTGGGCTGGGACTGTTCACCCAGCTGGGTCCAGCACCCAGCCTGCACTGGGAGCACTGGTGTCATTTCAGAATAATCACTGAACACACATTTCCCACTTTTCAAAACAAGCAGTGGATAAAGCCAATCTAAATTGTACCAAAGATGCTCATTATTCCATGGGAAAAACTCCATCACCAAGCCTTGGAAAAGTCCCTTTTGCTCTTTTCTAGCAAACAGCACTTAACATTTCAAGTTCAGACCAGAGATCAATAAGTGATCCCTGAATCTCGTGTTCTTACCTGGCAGGACAGACTCGATCCACACCGGGGCATGGCCACGGAGCGTGAAGCCAAAGCTCCTGTTGCCTTTATAAACTCGCACTGTTCTGTGGGTGAAAAAAACAAACAGGACATCAGAGTCCAAGATCCAGCCCTTGTTTCCTTCCCCAGCCCCTCCACAACCCTGTTAGCACAGGTTCTCCTGAATGCTCAAGTCCCCAGTGCTCCCAATGTCCCCACAAGGTCCCCTTTGATACCAAAATGTCTTTCAAATGTGGTTTTAAAGTGGAATATGGGATAAATATATATATTTAAAGAATACATACATATATATATATATAAAAGTTAAATTTCATCTAGTTCCAACCCCCCATGGCAGGGAGTTGGAATTGGATGATCTTTAAGGGCTCTTCCAACCCAAACCAGTCTGTGATTCTTTATTACACAGAATTAGAGAGACAATGTGCTTCAGGGAGCAAAGGTCTCACAGGCTGATGAGAGAGGAATTAAATTCCTCTAGGAAATTTTGGAAGAAGCATTAGGAAATCCCCCTGCTGGGAGGCTGATTGGAGCTGGGAGCTGTTCCCACAGGGAACTGGGGGAAGGCAGCATTACTGAGATCATTTCCAAGCAGCAGGATCCTGTGCTGGCAGGGAGGGAGACTGTGCTGGGAGTGGATTTTGGACAAGTCACACCAAAGATTATCCTGGCAGGAAGGTGGGCTGGAGCCGGACACCCTGGATTCCCCAGATCCTGCTCTCTTGTTGGCTGGCTCAGAGCAGGATCCGCAGCCCTCCGGGGCTGCTGTGGTCTGGCCATCTGGGCACGGGAAGTGGGTTAATCCCTGTGCTCCGGGGATTGTCCGTCCTTCCTCCCACGGCCTCGCACCCAGACACCTGCTGGGGCAGGGCAGCACCAGACACAGGCTCAGAGAACCAGGGAATCATTAGGGTCAGAAAAGACCTTTAAGATTACAAAATCCAACTGTCAGCCCAGCAGCACCCCCCTGTTCATCACTGACCCGTGTCCTCAAGTGCCACGTGCACCGTTTTCTCAACACTTCCAGGGATGGGGATTCCACCACTTCCCTGGGCAGCCTGTGACAATGCTTGACAGCCCTTTCTGTGAAGGAATTTTCCCTAATATCCAAACTAAACCTCCCCTGGCGCAACTTGAGGCTGTTTCCTCTCATCCTGTCACTTGTAACCTGGGAAAAGAGACCAACACCCACCTGGCTCCAACCTCCTTTCAGCCTGCTCTGTGCCCAGGTACCCTGAATCCTGCTGGCACAACCAGGCATCCTGAACCCTGCTGGCACAGCTGGGTAACCCAAATCCTGCTGGCGCAGCCTGCATCCCACCCAGCAAGGAGCAGATATCCCCTCAGCCTGCGAGTGCCACCTCAGCTCCTCACACGGCTCGTCCCAGCCAGCCCTGAGGGGACACAGAGGGTGCCCCGGAGCTGGGACAAGGGGCACAAACCTGCCCAGCTTTCCAGAGGGAAGAGTCGTTGTTCATCCTGATCCCAGGAGAGTTTCACAGCAAATGCCCCTCCCTTTCCCTGGCATCCCTCCCACATTCCGCCATCCACACAAACCCAGAGGCCGCTGTGAGCCCCAGGAGAGGTTTTACCTGCGGGCAGCCCCCGAGGCCACATTGCTGGTGATGAGCGAGGTGGTTTTCCGCAGGCTCTTGCTGAGCTCCTCGTGGCTGCGGGGCACGGAGCTGGCGCGGGTGGACACCAGCAGCCGCTCCTGGTGGTCCTCGCTGCGGCTGCGGCGCAGGCGATTGCTGTGCTCGCTCTTGGAGCGGCAGAGTTTGCTGATGAGGCTCTGCGACACCACCTCGTCAAAGCGCTGCCGGTGCTTCTTGGGGATGAAAATCCTGGGGAAAGGAGGCAAAGGAGGAGAGTGAAAATCCTGGGAAAAGGAGGCAAGGGAGGAGAGTGAAAATCCTGGGAAAAGGAGGCAAGGGAGGAGAGTGAAAATCCTGGGAAAGGGAGTGCAAGGGAGGAGGGCCAAGGCAGCTGTGGCGCAGAGCTCTGGATCCGGGCATCCCTGGAAGGGAAAGATCAGAACTCCTTGTGTGTGCTTGGCCTCGGTCCTCCCAGAGCTGCAAATGCCAGGGCTGGGGACACCGGGGGTGCTGGGGACCCCAGGGATGCTGGGGACACCAGGGACACCAGCTGCATCTCTTCCCCCATCCCATGCAGAGCTCTGTTGGAGCAATGATGTCAGACCCCCTCCTCCAGACCCGCTTCTTCCCCAGCGCATTCTGGGACCCCCAAAATGTTGCTCCCCATCTCCTGCACCAGGCTCTGCTCTCCTGGGCTCCAGCCTTGAATATTTCCACATTCCAGCTCCCTCCACAGCCAGGCAGGAGCCTCGTGGCCCTTGGGAGATGATGGTGCTGCAGGGACGGGCACGGTGATGCTGCAGGCAAGGCAACCCCCCCCGGAACTCACTCTGTTTTGGGTCACCTCCCCTCTGCCTGGTAGGAGCAGCCAAGTGGCCTTTGTGCCCCTGCAAGGACCTCCAGGACCCTCAGGGGATGCACGGGGAGTGCACAGCAGGATCTCAGGAGGGAGGGAGGAGGCACTGCTCCCACCTGGGCCAGGTTGAGCCCCATAAGCCCAGGAGACAATTTATCTTTTCCTTTTCCTTCTGCCGTCACAGCAGCCAGACCCTGACACCTGCTCACCTTCCCCTACCCTCTGCTCACACATTTGGGGGCTTCTGGAGGAGCTGTTATCGCCGGGTGTTTCTATAGCAACTCCTGCAGCTGCAGCCGCTCGTTAGACAAAACCATCTCGTGAGGTTCGGCAGCGCAGCTTCGTTAGCGCCCGGCACCTCGCGGGGTGTGAGAACACGGGCCCGGGGTTATCGCAGCCCCGCCGCGGTGTGAGCACACCCCTGGCTGCCTGGGGACCACGCGTCACACCGGAGCACGAACTGGGCCAAACTGGTGCCAGAGGAAGCTGCTCCGAGGAGCGGCACCAGCGGGACACAGCTGGGGCTGGCAGGGGATCCCACAGGGTTCCCTCGGGCAGCTTCACCAAGGGAACACAAGAACCTGAGTGAAGACTGAGGAGAAGGAAGGAGAGGCTTCAAACCCCAAATCTGCCGGGAGCAGAACATCTCTATTTCCCCCAGCCAAAGGCAGAACTCAAAACAAGTGCTGGTGCAGGAGAAGACAGACCACAAGCAGATGTTCATGCAGAGCATTTGGTGACAATTTAAAATAAGTAACACATTGGTGCAATTCACAGGCGATTTGTGATTAAGCAGCAACTAGAAAAGAGTGAAATTGTGCTAATAAATAGTTCGCCCTGTGGGGCAGGGGAGGATGAGGGTCCCCGACACCTCTGACCCGGGCTGGGCACCCACCAGGGGGAAGTCCAGGTTCCTCAGGCAAAATGAGCACAATCCCATTTAATTGGCCAAATTAAATCGGCCCTGCTCATTCCAGCAGAGCTGTCCCACTTTGCACCAGCCTCTGCTTCACCACTGGGCTGAGGAGCTCAGCTCCAGACCCGGCATGGGCCCGGCACCGGCGCTGCTCCGGGGCTGGCTCGGGGCTGGGAGCACAGCGGTGCCTCAGCAAGGAGAGATCGGGCTGACTGCTACAAACAATCCCACTAAAGCAGGCAGAACAGTTTCCGTGGCTATTTCTGCAGTGTCCTGCCATCCCACAGGATAAACCTGGCTTTGTCCATTGGCGTGGCACCAAGGAGCAACACCCAGCTGGGGTTTACCTCTTCCAGCAAATCCCACTGGGATTCACAGAGCATGGATGTGCCCACCCCGTTTGTGGAGGTCAGCCTGGAAGCAGGGGCAGTCGTACAGTGCTGACCTCGTGCCTTGACCTTCCTCCTCCTCCTCGGGTGCTCCAGGTCAGCACTAGCTCTGTTTCCTGTTGGAGAGGGGATGGGAAAGGCACCCCCCATCCATGAGCCCTGTGCCTGCTCCCATGCCCAGTGCTGCTGAGCCCCAGGGCACCAGCCCTCCTCTGCAGCAGCTTCTGCACTCATTCAGGAGATCTCAGTCTGCTCAAGCACATGGATGTGAATTCAGGGCATTTTCCAAGCCAGGAAAGGTCCCAGATGCTCCAGGCTGCTTTACCTTCATCCCATCCCCAAAGCAGCCTGGCCAGGATGGTGGCAGAGCGCCACTGTGCCCTTCCCCTGCCCTCGGCTCCTGCTCTGGGCTCCCTTTGGCGTGTTTGGCACATCTCAGCCTGTGTCACATTCCCATTTCACAGCTCCCAGGTGGGGCACTGGCCGCCCAGCTCTGGGCAGACAGTCCCATTCCTGCAGCCCACCCTCGCTGGGAGCTGCCTCCCCCATTTCCCAGCCAGTGCTCTGGAAAGCCCCCTGTCCTACGTGCACATGTCCTGTGAGGGGCACTGAGCTCGCCTGGACAGTGCCACCCCGGGATGCTAGATGCTGGGGCTCAGCGGGACAGGATGTGTCCCCTTGGGAGGGCAGCCGTGGTGGCTCCAGCCTGGCCGGGGCAGGTGAAGCTGCCACAAGTTTGTTCAGCCAGGGGAGCGAGGGGTCACCAGGCCTCGCTCCATCACACCCCCAGCCCCACATCCTCATCCCCCCCTGGGCTGGCCTACAGTCCTGGAGACAAAGCAGACCCAGATGGGCTCTTCCCACCCCAAATCCCCATCCGAGCTTTGCTCGAGTCCCCCAGCAGCCGGGGCCGCGGTGGGCACGGGGCAGTTGCAGGGCTGGGCAGTGGCAGGGCTGGGCAGTGGCAGGGCTGTCCCGGGGACAGAGCAGGGTCCCCACAGCCCCCAGAGGCAGCAGAGCCATCCCAGGGACGCCTGTGGGACACGAACCTCTCCCAGCACCCCCACGGGCGGGCACCTTCGGGGCAGCGGAGCGGGGACACGTACCGAAAATGCCGAGAGAAACTCCGGTCCTTTCCCATTTGTCAGGGTGCGGCGGGAACAAAAGGGAGACGCTTCAGATCCTCATGCAGCTGAGCCCCAGGCTCGGCTCACGCCCACGACGCGGCCGCTCCGACAGCCCGGGCTCGCCAGCCGCTGCCGCCCCGCGTGTGGCACCCCCGCCGTGCCCGGGGACCGCGGCCAGCCCGGCACCTCCACCTGGGCTCAGCCCCTCGGCCCGGCCTCCGCCACGCCGCCAGTCCCAGGTGGAGCTTCACCATCGGCCGAGAGCCTCCCTTCGCTCGCGTCTGCCGGGCTCCAGCGCCAGGTCTGCCCTCCCTGCCCAGCTCTGCCCCGGCTCGCAGCCACCAACCCTCCCTCTTCCCCTAAAAACTGCAGGCGCTGTAATTTCCAGCTGGAACGATCTCGTAACAGAAAGGAGGGCACGGCTCGGCGCCGAACTCCGGGGGGATGCCTCCCTGGTGCTAATTAGTTGACTTCTAAAGTGCTTGTGTTTAAATTACGTGCTGCAGTAAGGGGTGAGAAACCTTAAAGGCAAACGGCATCAGGGGTGCGGATTTTGGATGCGGAGGTGGAGCTGCCAGGCTGGACCGGGATCAGGACCAGGACCAGAGTCATGGGCCTAAACCCACCCCCATGGAGCATCCTTTACCCCCAGGGTAACAGAGCAGCGCTTTTCAGTAGGAATAAAAGAGAAAACCCTTCTTTATTTAAATAACGCCATCTTTAAGCACATCACTGGCGTTTGATGAAGAGGATGTGAAGCTTCCCAGAGCCACCAACATCACACACAATCTCCAGGTAGTAGCAAAGGAAGGAGAAATGAAAAATGTATGGTGCAGCCCCAAAACAACCAGCAAAGACCTGACCTTGAGTCTGTCGGTTGTGCAGAAAAACACGTCCCAGGGTGGATTAAAACACTGAGCTACCCTTGGATTACGTCTGAACTGTGCTGTGGAAACAGCTACCGGTCCCGAAAAGCTCTGCTGGTCTGGCTAAATGCTAAAATCTGGGAGACAAAACTCTTGCAGGCTTTACCCCCAGAACAGGAATTCTGCTTATGAACCCCAAATTCTCGAACCTCATCTACCCATGTGTGTGGGAGAGGGTCACAGCCCCGGCAGCTCCCGCAGCTCCAGCTCCCGCTCGCTCCAGCCCGGCAGCAGCACGGAGCTGTGATTTCCATTCCCGTTCTGCCCGTGCTGGGAGGCTCCGCAATCACTCATCTGGCTGCAGCTGTTTTGCAGATGGGACCATTGTCACCAGTTACCGGGAGTGAAGGTGCCTGACAGGCTGGGATGCAGTGGCCGTTCAGCGGGGCTGGGAGCCCCTCGCAGCCCTTCACCGGCCACCCCGCTTGCCCCGGGGGACAGCCCAAAACCCTCAGAGCTTTTGGAGAGGGTCACCCTCTCCTGACACATCCCTGCTCCAGCTCCAGTAATGACTGATCAAAGACTCCCCCTCCAGAGCAGTTCCACACCCCTGTGTGGCTGGGGGTCCCCTTCCCCATCAGCACCCCGCGGTGCCCTCAACTGTCCGAAATCCGGTGTCCCTGTGCCCAAACCACGCTGTGCACCAGGAGCTGGTGGCTTTGTCCTTGCCCTGGCAAGGACGGGAAGTCCCACAGCTCCGGGGACACGGAGACCTTCAAAGAAACCCCCAGAAAGGCTTTTTCTGCAGCTCCACTCTGCTTTCCCTGTTTTCTTTAAGACACTGGAAAACTCATCCTAAGTAACCACTTCCCAAAATAAAAGTTGTGACACCAGTAGGGTGCACGCGGGCCAGGCTGATCCCATCTGCATCCCAGCCGGGGTTTGATTTGCCAAAGGAATTTAATCTCCTATCAGGAGATTTCGCACCGAGGCATTTTGGTCATGACCTATTGGAACTCCGCCAATAAAAAAGGAACTCGCTCCCAATTGTCTCACTGGTGACACGTTTTGTTCCCTGCTGCCCTAATTCCCTTTTTTTTTGGGCAGTTGAGCATATGCTGGGCCATCAGATTAGGGATTTTTTTTTAAAACAGAAGCAAACAAGAGCTGCTTTTCCTCCATTACCGTCCTGTGATCCAGGTGGTTTTCCAGTGGGAATGCCGGGACCGTGGACAGGAGGACAGTGTCCATATCAACATCAGGGACTCGGGGGGTCTCTCATTCTCCATCCACATCCAAAAGAGCTGGGAAGCTCCCCCCAGCCTTGGAGAAGTGGGTACTTGGAGGGGGTTGAGAAGCAGGGAAGCAGCAAAATCCATAACATAAAAATCCTAATAGCTAAAATGAAATTTCTGATGCAGGGCCGGTCACAGATGGCTGGAGCAATTTAATACGGGAACACGCCAAGCAGTTTTATTGCCGTGAAAAACAAGCTGAGACAAATAGATTGTGTTGGGAGCGTCATTAACACGGACTCGGTGGAATTTCTCCCCCAATAAGGGAGCCCCTGATGGGCAGCGATTTCAGCTGTGTCAGGGATCAGAGGTGGCTGCGATGGGAGCGGGCTCAGCTCAGCCCAGCCCAGCACGGCACCCCTTGGCTTTTCCCCCGGGAGCAAACGGAGCAGAACCAAAGCAGTGAAGAACAAACTGCCCCAAACTGTCCTACCCGCAGCACGGAAGCACAACACAACTTACAGGAGACCCAAGACAACATCTCACAGTCTAAACAGAGCGAGAATCATCCCCTAAGGATGCAGCCAGGGCGAGGAGCTGGATGTCACACACATCCCCCCATCCCAATCCAGGTTTATAGGACAGTGGCTGTGTAACCATCAGAGCCAGGGGTTATTCAGCACTGCGGGTCGGAGGGGAGGACGGGATCTGTGTTTCCCCCCAGTTCTACTGCACACGGATGTTTTTAACCTAAACGGTGCTGCCAGGGGCTGGTGCATCCCTGGCACGGCACCACCGGAAAACGCGCGCTGCAAAGGGAGACGGTGCCCGCGACATGGGGGTGAGCGAGTGCCACAGCCCTGGGTGACGCCGGGGAGGATCCCCCCGTGTCCCGTTCGGCTCCGAGGGTGACTCCTGCCTCCAGAGCCCGGGGATGGACCGGGGGCGGTGGCGGCAGCACCGCAGAGCACTGAGTGCCGAGCCGGCGCCGCCGGAACCGCAGCTCTGCCCTGGTTTGAAATCAGCTCAGAAATCAGAGCAGCACCGAGGGATGTGACCCCCTGGGACCCCGACCGGCCCAAAATAACCCATCCTCTCCCCAGCCCCTGCGGGGCAGAGCCAGCTCCGGCACAGGCGCCCGGCGCGGGGAGCAGAGGGAACAAACCCCGCGGTGCCCCGGGCCAGACCCGCGCTCTGGTGTCGCAGGTGATGGAATAACCCAAATTAGAGCCTCCCCCTCCTGGCGGAGTCCTGAGCGGAGCAGCTCCGAGGCAATACGGACGCTAAGAGTTAATTAACTTCTAGCACACCTTGTTTTTGCAGTGCCAGGGGCTGCCACATCCCAGAATTAACCTGATTTAAACCCGTTTCCCTCACTCCCAGGAAAGGTGCGTTCGTTACTCACCCGAGACAGCTCATCTTTCCCCCTGGCAGCCGGATTTCAGGAACCTTGGGCAGAACTACAACTGTGCACTTTGCCTACACACATCAGCCATATGGGCAGGGGATGGGAGCGGGGAGGACCCAGCACAGCACGTGCATTATCCCTGCTATCCACAACCAAGCAGATGAAAAAAAATGTCAGCAAATTAAAATCTGCAGGAGCTTAATTCTAGGCAAATGGGATGAAATCCATTTGAGATAAAAAGAAAGGGGGAAAAAAAAAATCCAATAGTGGAAAAGCCCAGCTCGAGGACAGAGGAGACATGTCTGCAGCCCCGGGTGGATCCGTGTGCTGAGTCGGGGGTCTTGGGTTACGCCGAGCCGCAGCACTTTGCAGGGAGCGTCGTAAAGCCCGGGGGGAGCCCAGGGAGGGGACAGCAGGGGAGGGGACAGCAGAGGACAGCCGGCAGCAGCAACAGCACAAAAATAAATACAGCTGGTGCAGAGGGAAGATCCAATCAGGCCAGCGCGAGGGTCAGTGGGAGACGGGGACGTACCGGAGCCTGGCCCTGCGTGACAGGGGACACACGGGCACACACAGCCAGCCACTGCCGTGTGCCCATGCCAGGGCTCAGCCACCTGCCCGGGGCATGGAACAGCAGCGGGGACCCTTGTTGGCATCACCCCAGCGTCACCCCAGCATCTATCGCAGTCCTTGGCCGATGGCACTGCCATCGCTGGAGGGAAGTGGCTGATCCCAGCCCTCCAAGGGCTCCTCTCCTCCAGGCTCCGCAGGACGAGGGGCATGGACAAGGTCACAGGGGTGTGCAGGACTGTCCCCATTTCAGGGGGAAATAGTCCCTGGAGAACTGGGCACAGGCTCACAGGGATGCCCAGACTGCCCGATGGGTACTCCCAAGGTCCCAAATCCTCCCTGGGGTGATCCCACAGGATGAGCCCCAGGACACTCGCTAGGTCGGGTCTGATGGGTTCTTCTGCCCAAATTGAACCCACATCACTGCCCGAGGTGGCTGCCCTGTGCCCCAGGACGGCACGATGGCCACACCAGCACCCCCATGCTGCACACCATCCCCGGGGCCAGAACCGGGGCAACCCCTGCATGAACCCCCCCATGGCCCTTCCCAGCCCCGGGTGCTGCCTCGGGGCACAGACCCCAAACCCGTCCTCAGTCAGTGACAGACTGAACCGGCTGGGATCACCCAAGGAATGCACAGCACCCTAAATCCAGAGCTCCTGGGAGCTGCTCATCACCTTCAGTGAGAGTAAAAGTATGGACAGCTCTTGCTTAGCAGTGAAGCCATCAGAGAGACCCCAGGCTGAGCAGCTGGGATCAGGCACAGCAGCACACACGGCACTGGCCCCAGCACCCCCAGCTGGGAAACCTGGTCTTCAAGGCACCTTTTTTATTTATTTTCTTGACTGCATTTCATTAAGATTAGACAGTAAATCTTTTCCCTGAGCTAAATATTTCATTTCCATTAAACCCAGATTAGCTGCCAGATCCACGGCACCCCTTGCCCAAGCCCTGGCATTAACCTTTCACACGAGGGCAGGGGGCAATCAGGGGGTTTGACCCTGTTTTTGGCAGCCATAATGTGGTGCTGCCCCTGGCATCACAGGCTGGGCACAGGGCAAGGTGCAGATGGCCAGCACCAGGTCCAGCCATGCTCTCCTCACTGACACAGGGATTGCTAGGACAGGGACATCGTGGGGGGAACCTGCTGTGCCCCCCACAGAGGGCTTGGGTCCGGGAGAAGATTTGGACACTTATTCAAATCCCCTCTGTGGGGGGAAGTAATCCCGTATAATTCAGGGATGATGACAAAGGGGATATCCGAGGCATTTGAGGTATTTTCACGGATCTTGCTGGGGAAAAGAATTTTCCTGAATTGTGAGTGGTGGGGGCTTATTTTTTGATTTAGTTTGGGGTGATGGCTCAGGCCTGGCTCCATGCCATCCATCCCTGCCCCCAGCCCCAGCTGTTGGCAGGTCGGGTTCCTCCGGGATGCTCAGTGGGGGACAGGACAAGCTGGACATGAGCACCTGGACAAGGTGACAGCAGGGAGCTGACATTCCCCTCTGCACCCTGGCCCTGTAGGGGTCTGTGCCTGCTGTCCCCTCGTGTGGGGCACTCTGGGGGACCCCCATGCAGTCACAGCACAGCAGGGGGACACTGCACGGCCAGGGCCTCTGACCCACTCCCCCCACCCTCCCCATCGCCGGGTCACGGCGGAAACCCTGCATGGGGACGTTGTTATGGAAACTGTAATATCTTGCAATTCCTCTGATTAAAGCAGGAATTGGAAAGCCAGGCCCGGAGCGAGGCCAGATGGAGACCTGATTCCCTAATGGCCATCGTCTCAGCCTGGCTGTAATCCCACCACGTGTCCTTGTGCCAGCACCAGCTCCAGCCCCAGCTCTGGCCACACTGCTCAAGAGCAACAGATCGGCTGCACCGGCAGCACCCCCCGGCACAGGGGGTTCCAGAGGTGCCGGGGACCCTGAGCCCCAGGGGAGCATTGCCAGAGCAGCCTGGGATGTGTGACCACTCCCTGGCACCCCTAGCAGCCCCTGGCCCCAGCAGAGACCCCCCCGGTCCCCCCACCGCCAGAGATGCCAGCAGCCCTGGCCAAGCCCTTGACTGCTGCCAGCTCTTGCCCTGCGGAACTCAGATTATTTTCCGGCCAGGCTTTTGGAGAATCTCCAGTGGCTCTGCAGCTAATCCCATCTCCCAAATCATGGCCAGGAATGGGAGCTGCATCCCCTGCTGCAGGCAGAGGCAGTGGGGTGCAGGTCCCCCACCCTCCCTGGGCAGGAGGGCACAGGCGTGCTGGGCTAAGATGCCACCAGGCTTGGCTCAGCTGTCTCTTGGAAAGCTGGCCAGCATCTTCCCTTCAGGATCCTCCCAACCCCTTCCCACAGGACCCTCCCACCCTGCACTGCCCAGCCCTGCTCTCCCAGGGAAGCTGTGGTTTGATGGCCCCAGGGCAGCGTGGGGTGGCCCCTCATACCTGATGTTGTCGATGAGGTGCTGGTGGGACTCCTGGGTGAGCACCATGCACAGGGCGTAGGCCAGGCACTCCACCCTCCTCTCGGCCGCGTACTGCTTCAGCACAGTGAACACCTTCTCCTTCAGCTCCGGCTGGTCCCCCAGGATGGCATCCACCTGCAGCGAGGGAGCCGGGACAGGAGAGGGAAGAGCTGCTGAGCAGGAGAGTGGGGAACCGTGGGCACACAGAAAATGTGTCCCACTCCCTGCTCAGCCAGAGGAGGAGGGAACCACGTTGGGAGGAGAGGGACACTTCAGACATCGGCCCATCACACAGCACTGCTCTGGTCTCACACATGGCCCTGGAATTGTTGTTCCAAACATTCCACCAGCACAGTGGCGCGATCCCAAACCCCCAAACTCTGCTGGGTCAGCGTGGCCCTGCAGGAGTGGCTCTGGCACAGCGGGGATGGGATCAGTCTGGACTCTGCCTGGCAGAGGACACTGCAATGGGCTTTTGGAGCTATTTAAGCTTCGTGCTTCGTGCATCATTCCCTGATCCCTCCAGGCAGCTCTGTCCTGCCCTTAGCACTGGGAAGCTGCTGGGAATGGGGAGACAGAACATGAAGGTGAGTGCAAGCCCTGGAAACAGCGCTGACAGCTCCCAAACACTGTCCCATCCTCTCCACCTGGGACCCACAGAGTAATTATCTAATTACCATCGAGCCAATTACCCTGCACGGGACCCTCCTTATTCACCTCCTCCCACACTGGGGGACGACCCCTTGTCCTTGGGCAGTGGGAGCTGGTTCCTCACTTGGATCTCTCGTGTGGGATGCAGGAACTCCCTGTGACCACCTCTCCGTACCTGTGCATGTTGGGTTTTCCTGAAAGGTGATGTTTTTGTGCTGCCAGCAGGTTTAACTGCAGGGTTTAACTGCAGGAAGGGGAGAGGAGCCCCTCACCATTCCGTGGGGCACTGGGGGTGTGTGCAGGGCTCTCTGTGCACCCCTGTGGTGGCAGCGCCAGGGAGTCCATAGGCATCACCTGCCTGGGGAACGGGAAGAGCCATTTCTTCCAGGTGCTTGGCAGCTCCCCAGGGAGGCTGACACTGGCACCAGGACCCTGGCAGAGCCCCCCGGTGCCGCTGGCTCTGTGCAGGCACTGTGGGGGCTCCCAGCAGCAGCAGCACTTCAAGGTTACCGAATCTGGGGCAGCCACAGCAGCAGTGTCCCCTGGGCTGGCTCGTGAGCACAGTCCCCAGGTCCAGCACAGGACTGACAGACTCTGGTGTTCCTGGTGGGATGGATCCCACAGGGCTGCTGTGAAATTTTTGCCTGGGCTGGGATTGCAAGGCTTGGCAGGTGGGAATTGCAGAATCACAAAATCTTTTTGGTTGGAAGAGACCTCCCAGATCCTCAAATACAAGCTGTGCCCGATCCCCACCTTCTCAACCAGCCCAGAGCACTGAGTGCCACGTCCAGTCACTCCTTGGACACCTCCAGGGATGGGGACTCCACCACCATGGGGGTGCTGCCACCCCTCATGCGGTCCCTAGCTTGTCCCTGAGCACACAGGGGACAAGAGAAGACACTTCCCTGGAACTGAGACCGCAGTCACCTCCCTTGCTTGCCGGTGATGCTCCCAGGATGTCGGGACACTGGCACAGCCCAGCTCAATGCCACTGATATGGACACCACTGTCGGCCAGGCAGGTGATTCACCCTGGGGCTCTACCAAACGAAGGAGGCTGGGAAAAGGTGACCCGTGGGCAGTGCTGGTGTGAAATACAAGCCTCCAGCACCCTCCGACCTTCCAGCCTCGCAGTGGGCAGGCAGGAGCACCCGGGTGCTCGAAACACCAGCAGCACCGAGCAGAGCCGGGGTCCCAGGTAAACAAGGGGGTAAAACACCCCGCTGGACTTAGTATTTTCTACATCGTACAGAAACTGAAGCTGCTTCAAACATCTGCGCTGTGAATTCCCTCTGGAGAGGCATCTGTGAGCTGAGCTGTGCTCTAGCAGCCAGGAACACGTGTGCTTTGCGTTCCTGCTTCTGCCCAGGCTGCTCGGGGCTGTCCCGGGTGGCTTCGTTGGGCTGGGAAGGGAGGAGACAGAGGTGCCAGTGGGGGTGCTAACAGCACCGCAACAAACTTGCTCTCCTGTGATCATCCAGGAATCTTTTACTTGGCTTAATGTGACTTCAGGAGATGGAGGCGGCAGGGAACAGCCGCCCCTCCTCATTAATCTCCTGTAATCAGCAGGTATCTGTTTCCCACGCCCATGCATCCAAACCTCAGTGTGTATTTGTGAATCTTTAATGGAGAAGCTGACTGAGGGGATTCGCCTGATACCCACAAATCTCTTTATGGATGTCTCGTTCCTTTATTAACTCGGGATCAAAAAAAACCAAAAACCAAAAAAAAAAAAAAAAAAAAAACAAAAAAAAAAAAACTAACAGCCTGGTTATTTTAATAACAGCATTTTAAAAGGCTACTTTGAAATGGAAATTAGAAAGATTGAAAAAAACAACTGTGAACAAATTTATAATTAGCACGAGGCGAAGTGTTTGGTAAAATACCCACTAGGAAGCTTTCAGGAGCACAATGAAGATGTAATCACATTGATGTTTTCCCTTTTGCAACAAAATAAGAACTAAAATGTCTGCGGGTTGACAGGCTTAGACTTTGAAGGGACATCCAGGCACGTAGCAGAGCGGGATCCGCCCTGTGGGTTTCTCCACGCTCTTGTAGTGCAAGGGAATAAGAACTTGGGGTCATCCCCAGGGGATCTCCAAGCCCTGTGCAGCACCCATCTGTTATCTCAGGTAATTACCAGACCCTTCTCTCGGGTGTTCGTGCCCCAAATCTGCACCCCAGCCCCGTGACCAAGCCGGAAGCATTCCCCATGCGCTGCCAAGGTAGAGGTGGGAATCTCCAACCCGCTCGGCGCAGGTGTGCCCAGCGCCCCGGCCCCTCACCCCACACCCCGGCCTCACCTTCCTGCTGAATTCCTGCGCCTTCTGCTTTCTGTCCTTGCGCACGCTGTCGGCGCTGGGGCCGGGGTCCCTGGCGGTGTCCCCGCGCTGTGGCCGCAGCAGCGCCAGGCGCAGGGACCGCCCGCGGCACGACCCCACCAGCGCGGCCGCCGCCTCCGGCAGCGCCACCGGCGTCCCGTCCACTTCCAGCACGTAATCCCCCGGCTCCAGCCCGCAGGCCGCGGCGGGCGACTCGGGGCTGACGCTGGCCACGCGCGGGGGGCTCTCGCTCGCCAGCTCGAAGCCGAAGCATCCCCGGGGCCCGGGGGGGATGCTGGCGTGCTGCAGCCGGGACACCACGCCGATGCTGGGAGGGACGTTGCCGCAGCGCCGGGCCAGCCCCAGCAGCGCCTCGCAGCCCAGGGAGGACACGGGCTGTCCCTCGATCTCCAGCACTTCGTCCCCCGGGCGCAGCCCCGCCAGCGCCGCGCTGCTGCCCTCCTGCACCCACAGGATGTAGCACGGGCCGGAGCCGCTTATCCGGAACCCGAAGGACTCGGGCCAGCCCTGGTTGGTTGCCGGCATGGCTGCGACTGGAAAAGAAGGAGGGAAAGAAAGTTGTGGTGGCTTTTCCATCCCTAGGGGTCGTTCCTGTAGATGCCATGTGGAGCCCATTACAGTGTGTGCTGTGTCCCCCTCACCGTGGGAAGAAACATCCCAAGATCCTGCATTTCCTCTTGATTTCCTTAAAATAACTGCTTTTATTCTGTCTTTGGCTGCTGGCAGTGCCATTGAGGAGGCCACGTTGGCTGGGAAGGTTGGGGCTACACGTGGCACCAAACAGTGACCTGGCACAGCCCTGGTCTCACCTGTGGCACCCACCTACCCCCTCTCCCCAGGAGGTGCATTTAGGCATCTTCTTGTATTTATTTGTCTATCAAAATGATTATTTCATTTCTCTGATAAGTCACATTAATGAATAGATGACCCAAGGACTTAAACCAGCTTGATTTTTAACCAGCTCTTCTCAACACTCAATATTTTAGCTGTTTGCAGCTACAAAATTACTGTAAATTCATTAGAATTTGCCAGATGCTCTCAGCCCTCCCAGGATCATTTCTTTGTGTCCTCTCAGTCCCGTGTATGGATTGTCCTGATGGCAGCACCCCGAAATGGCAGGATGATGGTTTTCAGCAGGACTTGTTTGTGGTTCACGTGAAGGGCTTGGACCAGCTCCATGGATGCTCAAGGAGACATCTGGCACATCAGCCCTGAACATCTGCAGGACTCGTCTTTGCCCAAGGTAAACGTGACCAGCTGATGTTCACAGTGCACTCGGATGCCCTTTCCATGCTGTGCTGTCCAGATGACCCTGCTGTGCTCCCTTCCAACCCTCCCATTCCATGAGTCTGTGATGTGTAAGTGCCTGCACTGTCTGCTGACACTCACTAAAAGAACTCTCATGTGGTTTTCCTCTGCGTTTGATCCCAGCTGTCAGAGAAGATGCTTTCCACCCCCGTGTTTATTCCCTCTGTGTCACTGAATACACATTAAGCACTTGCAAAAACGAAACTCAGACAATTTTACCTGGGCAAATTATCTTACAGACAGAGACTACGAGGACTCAGAGGGGAAGAGCTGAGAGTGAAGCACGGGGCAAGCCTGGCAGCAGCGGGATGAAACCCATCTGCGACCAAACCCCATCCCCGGGGCTGCTGAGCACGAGTTCTGACAGCTTCAGCAAGAGCCCAGTAAGCACTGGGATGGTCCCAGTGCTGCTGCTCTGGGCTGTGCTCCAGGGAAAAGCCCGGCAGATCAGCGGGGAGCTGCACCCCTTCCACCTCTCCGTCCCTCGGCTCGAGCACTTACAGAAGTCCGCAGCCATCCAGGCGAGACGCGGGCTCTCACCGGCGGCAGGTTTGTCCCACCAAGGGCTCGAAGCTTTCTTGACTCTCCTCCATCACCCCCGGAAGCGCTTCCCATGTACCCGCAGGGCTCTTGGGAGCATCTTCCCGGCTCCCCCGTCCTCGCTGCAGCCCCCGGGGCTGGGGGGCCGGTCCGGGGGTGGGTGAAACTGCTGCCGTGGCACCGGGACAGAGCGGGCAGGGAGTGGCTGCCTCTTCCCGGCCTTCTTACGGGAGCCCTGCGCCCTTCCAGCTGCTCCCGCTCAGCGCCAGGCACGCGCTAAGGTCTTTCTGGCCTTTTCGTTTCCTAATTAACTTTATTTCCATCGCACAGAGGAGCGCGGACAGACTAATTGCCGTGCTCGTCCTGGCTGAGCCTGGTGCTGACCTGAGCCTGCAGATCTGGGGGGAATTAGGAGCTGGAAGGAGGGAAAACAGATTAGTGCCCGTGGAGGGAAATCCTTCACCCACAGGGCAAATCTGAAGCGACAGCGCTGTGCAGAGCAGCGGGGACAGCGCCGGGGGGGACCGGGACCTCGCTGGCCCCGCCGGCAAAGGTGAGTGTACCACCGAGATTTTGGGAGTACAACCAACACGTGGTTTGCAGCAGGGATTTGGGGGTCGAGGACTTAGGGGCTCACCGGCAGAGCTGTCCCCAGCCAGGCTGCTCCGTGCGGGACAGCGCGGGGTCCTCGCAGGGGGGAGCAGCCGAGTGTTTGGCCACAGAGCCCCCCGTGCTGGCACCGACTGTCTCTTAAGCTGCTATTTCTGATTTTCTCCTCGGCTTCCTCGGCACTGAGGGATCCCAGGGCTTAGCACGCTAAGAGGTTTTAGGGAATTACACGTCCTGCTGCGGCACCAGCAGGAGGGGCGTCTGCATCTCGCCATGGACCACGCAGTGATCCGGCTTCCCCCCGGCTCCGGCACGGGCCGTGCTGCCGGCAGCGAGGGACGGGGTGGGAAACAACTTCCCCGGGAACCCTGGGATAGCTGGCAAGGGGTTGGGCACAGCCTGAGGAAGGGGAGAGCTGTGGGGACCTGCTCCGCACAGCCTGAGGATGAGCACGACGTGCTGGAGGGTCTTCCTCCTGTTCGGGACCGCTGTGGTCATACATGTCACTGCTTCAGTGGGTTGAAACCCACTTCTTCCTCCTCCTGTTCCTCCCGCTCTGCCTGTCCTCTCTAGCTCCTTTCTGGCAGGTTCTCCTGCACAAATCTCCTTCTGAGCAGCAGTCTCCAGGCTTTGGGGCATCTGTCCTCCCGTGCTGACACCGACACACACACCTCCTACAAACCTCATGCATCTCTGTCACTATTCCCTGCCCAAACAGTCAAAACTGCAATTAATTCCCCTTTTTCGTTCAGCCAGTGAGGTAATTGCTTCCTTTTCCTCCATTTTTAAGTGATTTGAGCACTTTAAACACTGACAGCGAATTTCAATCCTTGCAAGAACTGAGTTCTGGAATCCCAAGTGAATGGAGGTGGTTTCCACTAAGACCTTCCACCAGACTTTGACCAGATGAGACTTTTTAACTGATTTTCACAGCACTTGGACTGAATGAGCTTCACTCCTCTCAGTCTCAGGCTCTGTCCAGGTATTTGCTGGCTGATTGTCCTTGAGCACAGCCTTTAAGGGCACCGAGAGCAGACGTGCTCCTCGGCAGTGCCGGTGCCGGTCCCAGTGTGGTGGCACTCGCTGCAGCTCCTGTCCTGGCTGTGCCCAGGGACCGTGGCACACAGACCCTGCCTGGCGCCCCACAAATAAACCCCCTCGTGCCCACCCCTGCTCCTTCTGTGCTGCCAGGTGACATCCAGTGACCCACGCCAAGCTATTTCTGTACCTGCAGAAACTCTGCTGTCTCAGTAGGATGGGGGAGAATGGCTTTTTCCATCCATCCTCCATCAGGAGCCCAGTATCTCGGGCTGCACTCCAGGATAGCTGTGCCCCAGGAATATTTTGGCTGCATTTCTTCCTCTCATGTCCTGTTTGGTGCACTTGGGGCACAAGTGGATGCACTTGACTTTCCAATGGAAAAAAGAGACTCTTCCTGAAACTCAGCCTCCTCTCCTACCTCCCACCAAGACATTCATCTCCTCTTGGTGCCAAAGGCCCTGGAGCACCCCTGGAACGCTTACCTGTGCTGTCCGAGCTCCAGCCAGCGGCACGGGGGGACCCAGAGCTGGGAAAACCATCCCAGCAGTTTGGGAGCCTTCGGATCGGTGACGCGGCGGCCGCGACAGGACGAGTTTCTCTGGCAAATTCCAGGCAGGCACCGTAACCCAATCGGCCCTCGGCGGGAGCGCTGAGAGGTTTCAGTTGTCAGACACCCCGGAGGGACCGGCACGGCGCTGGATCCTGCCTGTTCCCACCTCATCCCGGCCCCAGGTGAGGTTCAGCAGCTGCGGGAGCGAGCCCCGCTCACCTGGGACAGGGTGGGATGAGGAGGATCCGGGTTACAAGGGAATGTAGTGCTCAGAGCTCTGAGAAGGCACGAGGGTTTTTGCTTTAGAGACTTCACCAAAGGCCACGAAACTGAAGGAATTTTTGGCAGTTCCTAAGGAACGGCACAGGATGGGCCAGGGCAGTCGGCGGCGATGCTGTGGGAAGGCGGAAGAACCACATCAGCCGCACAGGGCTCGTACGGTAACGAGCTGCCCGGGACTGCGGGAACGCGACAGCTCCGGCATTTACAGACTGTTTCCATTGATGTTTTTACGGCTTTATCCCTCCTCAGCCGCCGCGGCACGGGGGCTGCCGTGGTGCCCCGGCTCCCCGCGGAGGTGAGCGCGGGTTCCCCACGGGCCCGGAGCCGCTCCCGGGGCTCTGAGGGCCGCCGGGGCGCCGGAGGGCGCTGGAAGCGCTGGGAACGCCCGAGCGGCGCCGCTTCCGCAGGGCCGCGGCTGCTCCGGGGCCTGTCACCCGGTGACCCCCGGGTCCCCCGGGGCTGGAGCGTATCCAGGGAAGGGAACGGCGCTGGGGAAGGGGCTGGAGCACCAGGAGCGGCTGAGGGAGCTGGGGAAGGGGCTCAGCCTGGGGAAAAGGAGGCTCAGGGGGGACCTTGTGGCTCTGCACAACTCCCTGACAGGAGGGGGCAGCCGGGGGGGTTGCACTCTGCTCCCAGGGAACAGGGACAGGAGGAGAGGGAACGGCCTCAGGCTGGGTCAGGGGAGGCTCAGGATGGACATCAGGAGGAATTTCTCCATGGAAAGGGTGGTCAGGCCTTGGCAGGGGCTGCCCGGGGAGGTTTGGAGTCCCCATCCCTGGAGGTGTCTGGACGTGGCACTCAGTGCTCTGGGCTGGTGACAAGGTGGGCATTGGGCACAGCTTGGACTCCGTGGGCTTAGAGGTGTTTTCCAGCCTAAAGGATTCTGTGTTTCTGCCTTGGCCCTCACAGGACTGAGGTCAATGTTTTACGTGTTTCTGGAGGGGCCCTGCCTGGGCTCAGGGAATCCCAGGCCCTGCTGCAGGGACCTGGCACCGGCGGTCTAACAGCTGCTTCTGTCACATTCCAGGGCTCGGGATGGACTTCCTGACACTCTTCCTGATTTACCTGTGCTTTGTGCTCGCTGTCACTGCCCTGCTCTGCCTCTGCTCGGGAAGGAAGGAGAGTTTCCTCACAAGGAGTGTCAACAGGGCAAGCCAGGTAAAGCACTGCGCTTCCAGGCAAAGAATGAACTTTCAGGGGAATGATCATCTCCCGTTCTGGTAATCTGCCCTGCTTTGTTGTGCTAAAATTAGTCCAACTGCTGTATTTGTTCTCCAAAAAACATGCCAGTGTGTGTGTTTAGTGATAATCTATTGCATCCTGTTTTAATGTCTGCTCTCAAGGAAGTGGGATAGGAAGTAGAAATACCCTTCCTTTGAGATGATTAAATCCTGCCGAAGCAGATAATAAAAACCATTTGTGTCTCCCAGCTCCCATCCCTGCCTGTGCCTGTCTGGGGTGAGGATGCCAGAAGCACCTTGTTCAGTGACACCACAACACGTCAGCTTTGAGAAATTAAATAAGAATCAGGTCCCAGGAACTGGCAGTTTTGTGGTATTAGCTGCTGACATTGAGAGGAAAAAGGTGGGGGAGGTTTGAGGATTAAAATAGGGAGAGAGTTAAAAGTGGTGGCAGATATTTTAGGGGAAGCTCTTTAATGTGTGTACTAATGCTGCAGGCTCTTGTTTGCTAAGAAAGAGGGAGGAATGAAGAGCTTTAAAAGAGGATTAAAAATTGGCATTTTATTGTAAAAATGGGGAATTGGAAAAGCACCAGTTCATTTTTCTGTCTGTTGGGCTGTGTCTGAATGAAAAGGGAAAAAAAGCTGTAATATTCCTGGAAGGTAAAGGATGAGAGAATTATCACTTAAATTGTAAATTATATTTAATGCTGTTCAAAGCAGCTCAGACAGACTTTTCTTATTACTGGTATTGTACTTCCTTTTGGTTTATAGACACACTGTGCAGAGAAATTGATTTTTTCCCCCCCATATCTTAATAGCTGCTGCTATGAAGTGTTTAAACAGCAGCAATTAAATTACTGCTATGGTATGAAGCCACTGTCTGGAGAAATCTAATCAATACTTGTGCCTGGGAAATAAATACATGTGAATATAATCAATATTTTACCTGGGATATAAATACAGGCAATGCTAAGTGTAAAGTCACAATATAAGATAAATATGAACCAATACAACCCAAACCCCACGATATCAGAAGGGTCTGAAGCTCTTAGAGAGTGTCCAAAGGAGGGACACGAGGGTGGTGAAGGGCCTGGAGGGGCCATGGAGGAGCAGCTGAGGGCACTTGGCATAAGCCTGCAGTGTGTTGAGGTTTTCTGCAGGTTCTTTTCTGCTGGGTTGTGTTTCATCTTGCAGCACACTTGAAAAAAGCCTCTTTTTACAAACACCCGTCCCTCTCGAGCTGAGACTTACCAGTTCACACAAAAATATTTAGCATCTTCTCAGCTCCACATATGCTTTTTGCCTCCTGGTCTTTCACATCTGAGGCAAGAAGCTCTCACTGCATATTTTCTTTGCATGTCAGCTAGAAATAGGCTCAGCTGCTCTAATTCCTGTGCCGTGTTGCTATAGAGATCTGTCAGCTCGGAGCAGCCGAGTCAGACAATTCCACAGGCACATCCCTGGCTGAGGGATTCACTCAATGAAAACAGGCAGGTTCCTTCTTCAGCACGTCAAGCTGTGCTTGAAAGCGCAATTAGACATGGAACCATCGGGCTGGATCAGAGCTGTAGCTGGAGAAACTGGATTTTTTGGGGTTTGTCTGGCTTGTGGATTTCTTTGCTCTCTTTTCTGGAGGCCATAGGCTTTATCGCCTCCCTTTGCTTATCTCCCCTTGATCTGTCAGATGGGCTGATGGAGCATATTGTAGCTGGGGAATTGTTCAGTTCTATCCCCTGCTTAACCCATCCCCACCCTACACCCACCCTAAGCTCCTTAGAACTTTCACACATTAACCCAGATATGTTTGTTTGGGCCTTGGGAATATGGAACCTCACTCCCATGGGGAAAACCCCAGCAGCATTCCTGCCTCTCTTCTTTCTTCATGGGAAGGGTGGTCAGGCATTGGAAGTGCCCAGGGAGGTTTGGAGTCCCCATCCCCGGAGGTGTCCAAGGAAGGACTGGACGTGGCACTCAGGGCTCTGTCCTGGTGACAAAGTGGGGATTTGGCACAGGTTGGACTTGAGGATCTTGGAGGGCTTGTCCAAGCTTAGTGATTCCAGGATTCTGTGATTCTGTGTGTTTTGGTTGGACTGGAGGATCTTGAAGGTCTCTTCCACCCTTGATTCTGTGGTGAGAAGCTCAGATGCCCGTGAAAAAGAGCCTGCTCCCCGGTGCTGTGGCTGTGCAGATCCAGAACTGAGGGATGGGGGACTTGTACTTAAATCTGACCTTGCCCCGAGGCAGCAGTGATGGTCAGGTAACAGAGCTTCATTTCCCTCAGGTGTTGTCACTGGTGATCCCTGCGCAGCTCCAGAGGGTGACACACAGGGCACTGCACAGGCTCTTCCACACAAGGTATTGCACTTTTATGCCTTTGACATTATTTTTTCCTCCTATTTATGGTTACTGTTGGGATCTCCTGCCACCATCAGAGCTCTCAGTATAATCCTTGGATATTGTCTCTCCATTTGGGATGCCTGTCAGGGATTACAGATTCCCTTTGAGGTTTGCCACGCTGTTGTCTCTCCCTTCCTTGGTCGTTGTTTAGAAGGTGGAACCCTGAAGTGTTTGAACATATTGACAAATAAAGATAATGTGGCTCAGTAACAGATGTTGGTCACACTGGTGGGATCCTGCATCCCCACAGGAATTACCACAGCTTCTCTGGCAGCTGCAGATGGAGTCAGACAGACTCTCAGTCTCCATCCTCACCCTCAAATCCCATTAGTCTCAGTCCAGCAGCCTGGATGTCCAGGTGGCTGAGGGGGAAGCTGCACAGCTGCCAATGTGCAGCCTGCTGGATTCAGGTGGATTTTGTAGTGTCTGTAAACTCTGGTGCCTCAGAAATGATTTAAATACCTTTTCTCTGGGGACAGCAGCTCGGTGTGACAGTGACTTCAGGGCTGTAAATCTACAGCTGTGCTGTGAGTGTTGGGGTTGTTTTGTGCCTGTTCTGCTGATCCTCTGCTCTGACACAGCCTGAGACAGAGAGGTGACGCTGTCACCCCCTGTGCTGGGGGCGCTGGGACCCTTCGCATACTCTGGAACTGGTGTTCACCACCGCCCACCTCCTGCCACACTTATTTTCTAACAGCTGGTTATATTATTGCAGAGTTTTTAAGATTATTTTGGGGGATTTTTTTTTTCTTTCAGAGTAGCAAATGTGTTCTGGCAGAATGTTTTGTGCCCTATTGCTGTGGCATATTTTGTCAGCAGCAAGTGATTAGAAGACTTTGTACTGACAGGGAAAAAAAATCCAAAGGACATGTGAATAAAGCAGGGAATTTAGCTGACATATTCAAAGGAGTGTATGTGGGAAGAAGAGAAGGAGAAGCCAGTGGATGGAGAAAACACTATTAATATGCAATCCAAGCTGGCCTGAAAACCTAAAAGAGGTGTCTCCTTGCATTTGGAAAGTCTTTGATCACCTCTGAGTGTACTTGACCTGTTAATCAGGATGCTGAGTATTAAATAGACTGTCCCCTTTCCTTTCCAGGAGCTGTTTGTTTGTGGTCCTGCACATAGCCCTGCAGGCTGCAGTGTTTGGGGAATACACCTGGGAAGTGTTTGTGTACTGCTGGGAGCTGCAGTTCCACGTCCTCCTCCTCCTCCTGCCCTACCTGCTGCTGGCTGGGAACATGGGCTGCTTCCTGCTCTGCTCCCGGGCCAATCCTGGTAAGATCATGCTTGTGCTCTTTGAAAACAGAAAAAAAACCAAACAAATCGCATTTTTTAGTTCTTTTTCTTGTCTCTTTCACAGGTATAGTGACAAAATCCAATGCTGCATCACTGGTTAAGGTTTATGCCTATGATGGGGTGTTGTTTCAGAGAGGCCTCGTGTGTCCTACGTGCACCGTGGAGAAGCCAGCCAGGTCCAAGCACTGCAGTAAGGATCTGAAATTCCTTGATGAGCATGGCAGTAACACTTTCCCAAAGGAATTCTCCCCCAGGAGCTGCAGTTCCCACTACAGCTGTTCTGTTACCAGCTCAGTGCTCGCAGGGCTGTGTTTGTTTTCCTGGGGTCCCAGGTCACAGCTGCATTTGCCCATCCATGGAGCTAGTTGGGTGCTGTTTCTTCTCACAGAAATTACCAGTTCTGAGGGATAATTCAGGGTCAGGAACAGCCAAGCTGTGAGCAGCTGGAATTTAAATGAGAAATTATCACCTGTCAAGACCTGGGTTCAGGATTTTGTGTTTCATAGAGTCACAGAGTCCTGGAATGGTTTGGACTGGGAGGGATCTTTAAAGCCCATCTTGTTTCACCCCGTGCCAGGGGCAGGGACACCTTCCACTATCACAGGTTGCTCCAAGCCCTGTCCAGCCTGACCTGGAACACTGCCAGGGATGAGAAGCCCACCACCTCTTTTTGTCATCTAAAATAAAGGTGGGAGCTCCAATTTCTACCTTTCAGGTCCTTTACCAGGCAGTACTGTCAGAGAAACCAAAGTCTTGGAGCTGCAGTCTCGGTGAATAAAAGAGGAAATGGCATACATTACTTTTCTTATGATACACAATTGAAATTAATTTCTTTGCTTCAAAAGCTGCCAGCTAAACCCTGACTGTAACTCCCACATATTTTCATCTTAAAAAACACATCAAGATCAAACTGCTTACTTAAAAATGAAATGCCAACAACACTTGGTTTTTGCCCCTGCCTCCTCGAGGTGTCTGCAGGACGTGTGTGCATCGCTTCGACCACCACTGTGTGTGGGTCAACAACTGCATCGGTGCCTCCAACACTGGCATGTTCCTGCTGTACCTGCTCTCCCTGACGGCCACGGCCGGAGCCGTCGCTGCTGTCACGGCTGCATTCCTCATCCAGGTGCTGCTGCTCTCCAACATCATGCACGGCACCTACCTGGATGCCCAGGGACAGGAGCACGCTGTGGAGATTCCCTTCCTCGTTCAGGTCAGTTCATGCGATAAAATGTTCTGTCTCACGCTTTGCTGTCAGGAATGTTGTCCTGTTCCCCCAGCATGGGGACAGACTGCAGAGTTTTGGGACGGACTGCAGGGTTTTAGCTGGTTTACACATGTAGCTAGATTTGGAAAACTGCCACTGCAGGATACTTTAAAAATGGGGGATTTTTCTCACAGCACTTCCCATCCTACAGATTCCTGTCTCCAGGATCTGTCACTCAGCAGATCTGGTTTATAGAGAAGGAGTTTACATTCCAATGACCAGCAGATGTAGTAAAGTTTAGGAAACAGCTAAGAGTCCCTGAGGTATCTTCGTGGAGATGTTGAACAGGACCCACCACCCTGGAATGTGGATACAGTTCCATGTGCACATGGATGTGCATTCCAGCTGTACTCTTGGGATTCAACCCTCCCATTTATTAACTTATTTTTCTCTTTCTCTGCAGCACCTTTTCTTGACTTTCCCTAGGATTGTCTTCATGCTGGGGTTTGTCATCCTGCTCACACTCGTCCTGGGTGGCTATTTCTCCTTCAGTCTGTACTTGGCCCTCACCAACCAAACCACCAATGAATGGTGCAAATCCCGAAGATTTGGGGGTCCCCCCCATCTCCCATCACAGCCTCATGACAGACCCCTCATCTACAGAAACATTTATTCTAAAGGGATCTGGAGGAATTTAAAGGAAATCTTTAACCCTCCCACAGTGTTGGAAAGGAAGAAGAAAACATGAAGATATTATTGTTTCTCTGGGCATTTTTAAATGTTTTCTACGACTTTAGTTCAGCAGTGGCCTTGGCTGCCCCAGACAGATTTTGGAACAAGATTACTGCAGAATTCACATATTGGTGCCTCAGCAGAGCCTCATTTGAGCTCCCTCACTCAGAGAGACTCAGGGCCAGCTCAGTCCTGGCCCCTGGTTACAGGGATTTGGTCCATCTTCCCAAAGTGAATCTTTCTCTCTGGGAAGGGCTAACACAGAGCTCCTGTGAATTTTGAGGAAGCAGGATCTTTTTGTGAGTATCTTTCTTTGGGAAACAATTAATCCATTACTGTTAACAATGACTACAACAGGCAGGATCATACCTGCAGAAACCGTGTCCTACTGCAGCTTTGGAGCATTAACTTCAGGAAGGAAATTAAAGTGTCCCTGTTCTCCTCTCCTTCCAGAAATTCTTCAGTTTGAGTATAATAGAAGAGAAATTGGAAAAAAATATCGTAAGAACTTTAAATTATTTTATTTTTAAAAATGTATTTATTTACATGCCGAACCTGTACAATATGCAATTAAAAATCCATATATGGTTTAAAAAAACCAAATTCCTATACAATATGGCTTTCCAGCCCCCAGGCTGGCTCTCAGAGCAGCCTGGCTGGCATTGCAGGGTACAATGATGCATTCACAGACCAGTACATAAGGCTACTTGTCCAGGATATCAAAGAAAAGAGAAATACTGCAGTACCATGCCTTGGGAGGCCTGAAGGAGCGAGGTTAAAGGCATGAGAGTGTTTCAGTGGTGTTCAACACACACCACAACTCCTTAGGTTTGGTTTTCTCAACTTGTTTTAAATGCATATATTTAAATAATCCCTTGTGAGACCCCACATATTTGCTACACTTTCTGAATCCTTTTAAAAACCAGCCCACTGCTGTCCCGTAGGCAGAGGGAACTGATTCCCAAAGGATCTTCCTTAATTCGAGGCTGTTGTACAGAATACTGAGTGCCACTTGTGACCTGTCAGTCTCCTCAGTGCAACCCGGCCGAGGGTTTAATTCCTGGTATTGGTTTTAGACTGAGAACACCTCGGGCCTGTCCTATCCCGTTTTAGGCCTGCACTATCCCGTGAAGCCACTTCCCTCCAGAACATTCCCCCCTTGCTCTCTGACCAGCCCCAGTGCCCGGAGAAGCCAGGCAGTTCTGCAGCTGCCCCGTCCCTCACACGATCACCGTCTGCACCTCCACCTCGCCCTCCTGTGAGGCGGCGATCACGAACTCCCCCGCGTGCTCCATGATCTCGATGTCCTCGGACGCCACCATGGTGACAGTGGCCTCCTGCGCGGCCAGGCCGCCGTCGGTGGCCAGCACGGCGCCATCGCCGATGGCCGAGGCCAGGGTCATGGCCACCTGCTCGGTGAGGCTCTCGGGCGTGGCGATGGTGATGGTGTCGGCGGCGTCGGCGGCCGCGGCGCCCTCGGCCACGGTGACGTTCTGCACGATGATCTGGTGGCCAGAGTTGGCCTGGTTCACGATCTGCTGCACCACCTTCATGATGTGGCTGTCGACCTGCAAGGGGAGAGGGGGCTGCGCTGATGGTGCATTTACTGGGAGAATTAACAATGATTATCACTGCAGAGATGCCCGACAACCACGGGGCAGTGACAGGAGCAGCTCTGCTTTCCCGCCTGCTCTAGCTGTTCACCCCCAGAACAGACTCTGGAATGTGTCACCTCTCGTGTCACTGAAGGACTGCTTTACCTCATGTCTTGTTCCCTCTATTATTTCTGTAGCTTCGCTGGTCTCCATGTCTTCAGTAGAAGTCTGAAAGACAAAATAAGATTATTCCCTTTTTAGGTCATAAAAATCTTTTTTATCACCAAGATATAATTCACTAAGATCTTTCTGTTCCACCACAGGCAGTAGCTACTCCAAAGACAACTCCTTGACATTCCCTCCCAATCCCTTTATCAGGAACTACTTAAAATTAATGCACAATGTTCACAAATAACTGAAAGAGAATGTCGTCCCTCAGCAGGATTTGGCCAAGCAGCAGATTTTTCTCCTACTGGAGAAAAACTACAGCAGCACTCAATAATTAAGCTGTGTTACCCTGCTTGGATGAGAACTGGCTCTGTGTGATGGAGGGGAGAAAGTGAAATACAGAATTCATTGCTTTTGGCAGCCTCTGTTAGAAACAACAGAGATTATCTGGGACAAAGTAAGATAAATAGAAATGCGAGAAAATAGTAGGGAAAGCTGAAGCAAGCTTGCGAGGACCTAAAATCTGGTGTGATCAAAAGTTCTCAGGCTCAGCCTCCTGCTGAGCCAGTGTCAGTCTTCCCTTCTCCTTTTCCTGCCCACACACAGCACTTTGGGAGGGTGGGGAAGCTCCAAGTGCTTTCCTTCCAAACAAGGCCAATCCTACTGACTCCTGGGGCCATGCAGGCAGGGCAGAGCCTGTTTTGCCTTCTCCCAAAAGCCTGGAGCAGGAACATGAACAACTGCAGCTTTTCCTGACCAAATCCTGAGCTAAATTCCCAATGAGCAGGCTGGCTGCCCCTTCTCACCTCGATGATGTATTCCTGGGTGTCTGCCACCACTGAGGAGAACTCCACCAGCACCGTGTGCGGATCTTCCGAAAGCACCGTGGCTGCTAAGTTGTCAGCAGACTGACTCTCCTCTGACACCATCACTTCTTCCACCTCTTTCATAGCAAGGAGGCAGCCACCTGGACGGAATTCCAGAAAAACAACGTCTTTTGTGACCATCTCCAATAGTAGCTGGAAGATGCTACGCAGCACCAACAAGGGGATGCCATGGACAAGTGACCAGTGTCACACAAGAGGCTCTTGGCTACCAGGACAGGCCAAGGACCAGCCCAGAAGAGTCCATGTGACACCAGACAACTGAGCCTGGAGCAGAGCAGCTCCCCAGTGCAATTCCAAACACCAGCTGGGTAAATTCAGGTGGTAAAACCACACAGGGTTTCCAAAGCTATGTGTGAAGAACATACAGGAAGAATTTGGGTGTATTTTAAGTCACCGATCTTTTCTGCTGATACATTTCAGTATCTCTTTTTTTTCCTCTCATAGGAAACTCTTTTTTCCCTCCAGTAAATTTGTATTATTCCTTTGGAATAACACCATCAGCACTACCTGAAGAAGCCTGGAAATCCCTACTTAGGAGCTAAAGGAGCAGCAAATCCAGTGCAACTAATCCCACCAAACCAGATTAGTGCTGAGAACTTTACTCAAGACATTTTCCTCACAGAACATCCCCACTTCCACGCAGGTCATTAGATCCACCCTCACCACCCAGCCCAAGGAAGGGCAGCCTGTCCAAACCCAACCCCAGAACAGCCTCCCCACAGGGCAGCCCTGCTCACCTTTGGTTTTGAGGTGCCTGTTGAGGGTGCCGTGCTCGGCGAAGCCGCGCCCGCACTTGTAGCACTTGAAGGGCTTCTCCCCGGTGTGGTGGCGGATGTGGCGCACCAGGGAGCCCTTCTCCCGGAACCCCCGGCTGCAGAACTGGCACACGTAGGGCTTGTCCTCCAGGTGGGTACGGAAATGCACCTGCTGGGCGTTCTGCACGCACAGGGAGGCAAGGGAAGGGCTCAGAAAGGACACAGCAAACTCATGGATGCGGGGTTTAACTTCCAGGGTGGAACTCAACGTCTTTTATAGGACACAAGGATTTTTCTTGGGGGGTGGTTTAGGGATGGTACTCCCCAAGTCAGTGCTTCCAATGGGACTCTTCAAACCATGTGCCACTCCTTGCTCCCCCTCTCCCTCTCCCCCTCCCCTGGCAGTGGGCTGGAGAGGAGAACTGGAGGCACAAAAGGTGAAGATCATGGACTGAGATAAGAACAATTTACCAGAAACAGAAGTAAGCTAAGAAAACACCAGTACTGATAAGAGGGTACAAGAGGTGAGCAATTCACCTGTCCTGGTAATAGAGAGGAGGAACCCCTTTCCCCTACACAAGAATGTTCTGGCCATGCTCCCTCCTGGCTACTGCAAAAATTAACCCTGTCCTTGCCAGAACCAGGACACTGTTATTACATATTTGTTCCACACAGGAAGGAACAGTTTGTTCAGAACTGCGATGGTTTTACAAAGACTGTCGTTCTTTTGCCCACTAAACCAAAACATCTTTCTGGAACTTCAGATCACAGAATCACTGAACGGTTTAGGTTGGAAAGAACCTTAAGGAACATCTTGTTCCACACCCTGCCATGGGCAGGGACACCTTCCACTATCCCAGGTTGCTCCAAGCCCTGTCCAACCTGACCTTGGACAGTTCCAGGGATCCAGGGGCAGCCACAGCTCTCTGGGCATCCCATAAGAGGCAGGTGAGCTGGCACTTGCTCTTTGAGGAGCAAAGCCTCCTACCTTCTGCCAAGGCCTGGCTCTGGGGAGGCCAATGTGGAGGTTTTGTGAGGGGGGCCCACCTTGGTCTTGTAGCGCTTGCCGCACTTGGGGCAGGCATAGGGCCGCTCATCCGAGTGCACCCTGCGGTGCCCCTTCACGTGGGCAATGGTCTTGTAGAGCTTCCCGCACTCCCCGCAGCGGAACCGCCGCTCGTTCACGTGCACCTCCTGGTGCTTCTTCAGCAGGTAGCCCTTGGTGAACTCCTTGCCACACTCCTCACACTTGAAAGGTTTGTACTCTAGAGGGAGAGAGAGAAAACGTGTGGTTGATCCAGGGCAACCCGCAGCACAACGATCTGGTACAGGTGTAAATGAATTCTTACAAAAAACAACCTGGAGAAGGAGAGGAATTGTATTGTCAACCACATGTGTGGGCTTTCACAGAACCCCAAAACAGCTGGGGTTGGAAGGGACCCCTGGTGATCATCCAGTCCAACCCCCTGGACTCCACACCCTCCCTGGGCAGCTGTTCCAGTGCTCTGCCACCCTCATTGGAAAGAAGTTTTTCCTCAGGCTGAGGTGGAACTTGTTCTGTTTTAGTTTATGGCCATTGCTCCTCTTCCTGTCACTGAACAGAGTCTGGAATCATCCTCTGACAGCCCTGGGAGAGATTTATATGGATTGATGGGATCCCCCTCAGCCTTCCCTTCTCCAGACTGACCAGGCCCAGCTCCCACTGTCTCTCCTCATCAGAGGAGCTGTACATGGCTGAGGTCACTGAGCCACAGCTCATGTCAGACAATAGCCCCAGCAGCACTTTACCTGTGTGACTCTTGCTGTGTGCTTCCAGGGCAGCAGCTTCATTGAAGGCTTCATTACAGTGAGGGCAAATGTGGCGTTTGTACCCATTGGTTCTTTCTGCAGGTGTCTGGTGGAGAGAAAACGGGAAAACTGCTTGGTTTTTTGTACTGGTGTGCCCAGTTAGGATTGCTACCCAAATTCCCAATTAAGCGCTCCAACTTTGACAGGAAAGAGATCTGGTGTGGAAAGAGACAGCACATGTGTGAAGTAACATTTCCCTTAAATCACACCTGCACAATGTAACTCTAAAACCTGACACAAAGCCACAGGCACAGCAGAGACATGTGGGGACAACAGTGCTGCCCAAAACCAAACACAGACGAGGAAGGTTAAAAAATTAATCTGTTGATGGAATACAAACATACAGACTCTACTTGTTGCAGTTTAACACACTGCTCCCCACACGGCTCCTCTTCCACTTCCACCCCTTTGTTTTCCAGCTCTTCTGGAGCAGCTGCCACAGGTTCATCTGGCTTCTGCACCTCCTCCACAGCCACTCTCTCGATGACAATTCCCGAATTCCTCATGGCCTGCCTCAGCAGGTTCTCACTGTTCACTTCCCCCTCACACGGCAGCTCCTCGGGATGTGACTGCTGCAGGAACAAAGAGGAAGTTTGGCACAGCAAATCCACAGTTTTTTACAGCAACACTGCTGTGAGGGTCACTCTCTCTGGGGTGTCCAATGCTGTGCTACGGGGTTGAAAGATCAACCAGGGAACTGGGCTGAAGAGGAAGACGAGGTGGATCTGTACTCTGACAACCCAAGGGATGACAAGCCTTTGCCCCTACCACAGTCTTACAGCAGGGTATGGTCAACAAAAAAATCCCCTCATTTCACAGGACGTCGTAGTGAAGCCCCAGCCCCTATAAGCTACACACAGTGCTCAGCTCAGCAGCAGAAAGAGGTGAGCAATTCAACTCCCCTGGGGCCCAGGAAAGAGCAGAGCACCACACAGAAAACAACCAAAAGAACCACTTCATTCCACACTCAGATTTACTGTCAGTACCCAAGACACTTTTGCTCATGAGGTGAAATGTTCTTTGTGTGAAACGCACAGAGGGTGTTTGAGACAAACCCCACTCACATCTGGCTCCAGGGGTTTTGCATCCACCACAGGAAGTTCCTGCATCTGGACATGGACTTCATGGAGCACGTTGCCTTTTGCATCTGTCACGAGGTGGATGACGGGGGAGGCCTCGATGGATTCACTCGCTATCGAGGACACCATGTCTGTGTTGGAGCTGCAGGATCCTGCAAGGGATGAATCATGTGGGGAAATGCACCCCTCAGCAACTCCCTGTGCCCTAAAAAAGTCTGCCTTAGAGCAGGAGGTGCCTGTTAAAGCCACCTTTGTACCAGATTCTCAAACATTCTTGAGTTCACATCCAGCTTCAAGGTAATAGCTTTGCTCTATAAATTACTTCTTTCTGGTATAAAAAATATAAACTTAATACTACAGAAATACTTTTTATCATAAATGAGAATCACGGAATGGTTTGAGTTGGAAGGGATCTTACAGGTCATCCAGTCCCACCCCTTGCCATGGGCAGGGACACCTTCCATTATCCCAGGGTGCTCTAAGCCCTGTCCAACCTGGCCTTGGACACTGCCAGGGATGGGGCAGGCACAGCTCCTCTGGGCAACCTGTGCCAGAAGGAATTTATATTCCAAGTGCTATGAGGGTTTTGCTTTATCAGACACAAGTCAGGTCCTGACAGCATCACTGACCTGATGGCAGATCATCTTTGTTGACAACTATTTCTTTGGTCATGTTGAAGCGAATTTTTTCAGTGCAAGGTGTTAGAGATTTAAGGTGTCGAGTCAAAGCTCCTGATTCCCGGAAGCTTTTCCCACATTTCTTGCATTTGTAAGGTCTTTCATCTGCAAATTACAAGAATCAAAACAACCATATTAAAGCCAGCACTGCCAGGATCAGCTCTGTGTGACAGGCTGAAGAACATGTTCAGCTTTCTACAGCACACAACTGTGCCTGTCCAGAATCTTCCACTGCCTCCCAGCACCCCAAGTGCTGGGGAGCTCAATGGTTTCAGCTCAGCAAAACATAGAAAGCAGCAAGGAATTCCACTGGAAGGCAAATGGATAACCACAGACAGCTCCAGTAACAAGAAACTGGTATTTTGGGGAACTCTTACCAGTGTGCCGCCGATGGTGTCGGATCAGAGACCCCTTTGTCCTAAAGGAAGTTCCACAGAGTTTACACTCATAGTCCTTCCTGCTGCTGTGAGTGATCATGTGAGCTTTGAGGATGCTAGCCTAGGGAAAGAATTTCCTTTAAGAGACATTCCAAATAAAGATTTTACATTCCAGCTGTAAAGAACAACAAGGCTCCTTGTGAAAGCAGAACTTCCCTCTGGGAAGTGTGGCAGGCAGTAAAGCACACTGTTCTGAGTCTTGGGATCTCTTAGTTTACAGCCAGCCTAAATACCTCCCTAACCCACATCAGCAGAGGGGATACTCACAGTTTTAAATGTCTTCTGGCACAGCTCACACACGTATCGCCCCTCCTTGTTCACCTGCAGCTTCACCTTGATCAGCTCCGTGGAAATGTCCTGCTCCTGCTCCTCGGGGCTGCCCTGCTCCTCAGTGACCTCCCCATCCACGTGGCCATTCAGGTTCTCAAATACATGATCTCCTGCTACAATGACCTCTTTGATGTGCCCACTGCCTGGGAAAAGGTGGGGAGACAGTTTGGTTCTTTACAGGACAGAGCTTTACCCAACAAACCATTTACTGTTTCAGCATTTTGTGCAGACAGAAGGAGAAGGTATTTTAAACCTGCAACTCGAGTCTTTGCAACCTTCTCATTATGGCAGCATAAAATGGGCACTTCTGGAATAGAGTTTAACATCTAATTTGTATTAATTATGCTGAAGGAGCTTAATTAGTATTAGAAGAGATATTGTGAAGGAATTGTTCCCCGTGAGGGTGAGGAGGCCCTGGCACAGGGTGCCCAGAGAAGCTGTGGCTGCCCCTGAATCCCTGGCAGTGTCCAAGGCAAGGCTGGACAGGGCTTGGAGCAACCTGGGCTAGTGGAAGGTGTCCCTGCCCATGGGATGGGCTTTAAGGTTCCTCCCAACCCAAACCACTCCATGACTATTCCATGATCCTGACATGGGGAAGATTGCAGAGCTGGCCCAGGGCTGCCTCCCAGAGCCCTGCGGGAACACCCAGCCCCAAATCCCAATGACACAGAGGTGTCACGCACCCAACCACAACCCACAGCCATCAGAAGAGGACAGAGATGAGGGAACAGGTACCAAACCCCCCAGGGGTGCCAAGGCAGCACCTCAGAGCTCACCTACGATGGCCGAGGCGTTGCTGATCTCCTCTGCTATGGAAGATGCTTCAACAACAATGTGAGCAACAGTTATGGACTCCTCGACCGCAGGAACCACCTGCTGGCACAGAGCACGTTTAGCAGGAAGGTTTTGCTTACCTAAACACACTGCTCCCTCCCCTCCAACCCAACAGACCGTTGCATCCTAATTATTTCCAGCCCCGGCTCGGAGAAACCGCTGTCACCTTTTGTCCTTCTTGGCCGAGGAGCCCAGCGAGCGCGTCGGGAGGGCGCTGGCAGCCCTTCTGCAGCTTGTGCTGCACGAACTCCTCCAGGGAGCTGAACTCCGACTGGCAGCGCCCGCACTTGTGCACGTCATCCTCGTCTGCGGGGGAAAACTCCGTCAGCGGGGCCAGGGCACCACGGGATCCCAGGATGGGGTCAGCTTGGGAGGGACTACATTGGAGAAGGTATTCCCACCTCCCTGCTGCAGCAGGGCCCCCCCAGAGCACACGGCACAGGCCCGTGTCCAGACGGGCTGGAGCAGCTCAAGCCAGGGAGCCTCCACAGCCTCTCCCGGCAATGTGATACACCCAGCATCGCCGCTCTGCCCGGCCCGCCGAGCTGCCGGGGCGTGCTGGAGGGGAGCGGGGCGATCCCGGGCGAGGCACATGGAGACCCCGCCGCCTCCCGCCCCGCTGACAGCACCGGCCCGGCCCCCTCACCCACCGGGCCCCTCGGGCCGCGCCGCCCCCAGGCCTGGCAGTGCCGGCCGGGGCCCTGCGAGGGCGGTACCTTGCTCGCCGAAGGGCGGCGGGAGGCCGATGAGGGCGGCGGGGGG
>VWZT01014742.1:0-10633 GCA_013397055.1 Pachycephala philippinensis
CATGCGCCGCGTGGGGGGGCCGGCAGAGAGCGGCGCTGCCATTGGCTGGGCGCGGCGCGGGGAGCGGTTTGAATCGGCGGCGGCGGCGGGCGCGGAGCGCAGCCGGGGAGCGGGCGGCCCCGGGACAGCCCCGGAACACCCCCGGGACACCCCCGGAACACCCCCGGAGCACCCCGGGGACACCCCCACAGGTGTGTGCCGTGTGCGTGTGTGAGAGAGAGGAGTCCCCGCTCTCGGTGCGGGGTCCCGGGTGAGCGGCGNGTAAAGAAAAAGTGAACATCCGTTTATATTTCTGTTTATGTATTAATAGTTATAACGTTTCTGTTCAGTTTATAATATTTCTAATTACCTCCTTATTTATGTGTGTGCCTATAATATTGCTTATAATATTATATATTTATATGTATATATTTAATTCATTTATATTTTTATTATATTTATAATAGCTATTTATTAATGCTATCTATGTATGATATAAATAGGAAAGGGAAAAAGAAGCTCATATAAAATGGTGCTTTCTGCATTCACTACTTGTGCACAAACACATCCTCATGGACCATATGAAATTAAAGATACATTTTTTATCACTGCTACATGATAATTCCACCAAGGCAGCTGTGAATAACCTCTGACTGGATTTCTGAGGTGCAGCCCGTGTTATTCTCTTTGGTGGCAGCTCTGTCCCAATGTATAGTTTGGTTTATCTCTCTACATTCATTTTAAATGTGCCTTTTTCACCAGTAATGGCAAGGTATAAGAAATGCAAACGAAAACGAAGAGCCCGAGCAAAATTTCGACTGGAGAAAAAGAGAAATGCTGTAACCCCCCAGGCCTCAGTTTGTCCCTCTCCACGGTAAGAGGCTCAGCTTGAATTTGCCTTCTCACTCCATCCCTGGGTTTGCTGTTTGGTCCAAGTAGCTCATGGAAAAGTGGGAAGGATTTGTGCCAAGTAGACATGTCACTTCATGATATCTTTTGGTGCTATTCAGTTGAAGGCTGGACATGATAAACTCAGAGGTCTTTTCCAACCTTAATGTTTCTCTGATTAGTAACGAGGAAAAGCAATTTGAATAAAGAATATTTCAAATAGGAGTCCCATCCTTCCTTTATTGAAGTGTATCTTTGCCTTTCCAGGTTTCTGTGATCACATTTACTCTGTTGTTACCTGCTGGTACCTGCCTGTAATTTCCAGATGACTGGTCACAGTTAACTTTTTTAGAGGCTGAGATGATAAATAAAATTCTGGCCTCATTCTAAAATGTTCTGTTTCAGGTCACCAGCTCGTCTCCCTCTGAACACATCACCAGTCCCAAGGTGCTCCCTCTGGTCTTTAGCCTTGCCCAGCGTAAAAAATGTGGTCAAACCCTTGACAACAGCAGCATCATTTCTGTATTGGTGGTGCCAGAGCAGGGTTGCACAGGTATATCCTTTCTCTGATATTAGATTTTTCTGTTTTAAACAGGATTAACACTGTTTACTGAGTGGGAAATACTTCTTTGTACCAATTTCTTTTGTTCTGTTAGTTCTCCTAAAAATCAGATTGATCTTCGGAAGCCTCTGAAGGAAGTCAATATACAAAAACACATAATCTCCTTTCTTTTTTTTTGCTTAGAGCTTTAAGGTGGTTAAAGACACCATATTTCCATCACAAGTCTACCTAAGGGAACTAAATACGTTCAGGGAGAAGCTGGAGAAGTTGGAAAGTGAATTTTCCAAGCTACAAGGAGCACTCCAGGTCAGTCTCAGTCCGGCTTGGTAGGGTGATGTTTGTCTGTGTGAAAATGTAAGGAACTGTGGTCAGTGCAGATACGCTGAAATCTGAACAGCTCCTCAGGGGCGTTCTCTGCACTCAGAGCTGCTAAACTGCTGCTACCTCACAGCAGGAGGGACTTGTTTATATCCTCATAGCTCAACCTTAGACAGCACCTTTGTTCTCTAAAATCCCACCTACTTTTGCAGTGGATTTAATGCTCTCTTTACTCGTTTGTGTCGCTTTCAGATGAATGGAGTGGCAGCTTTGTCTTCAGAAAGTTCTCTTTGCCAAAGGTGTCATAAGCCAGTCCTGGGTGCTCCTGTGGGGACACAGATGGACCCACCACCATCAGCATCCGTGCCCGTGTCCATCCCCCCTCCTCCTCCTCTTCCTCCTCCTCTTCCTCCTCCTCCACCGCCGCTGCCCCCACCAAAACTGCCTCCAGCTCCTCTCCTCCTCCAACGGGGCACAGCCTCCAAACCACAGCTGGTAGGGAATCAGAAGGTTCCTCTATTTTTGATTTCATGGCTGCATTCTTTTTGGACCTGGATTCTAATTTCCCTTCCTAATTTTCTTTCCAAACCCCTTTGCTTTCAGGCACCACCAGTGAAAAAGGATGGGCCCATGCACATCACCCTCAAAGACCTCCTGAATGTTAAACTGAAGAAGACAAACAGCAACCTGAGAATGGACAAAGTAAACTGGAGGATACAGGGATGAATGGGTGGTGGTGTATCAAGGGAAAATCCAACCTGGAACTGCTGTATTTCCTGCAAAATTGATTCTCATCCAAACACCCAGTGATCAGTTTCCAGTAACCATTCTAATTCTGCACCTGGGCTTTGGAAGGGAAGAAATGAAGTGGCAAACTCCAATCTTACCTGGCACCCAGGACAGCTCTAATTTTACATTGAGGGCATGGAGCTTTCATGTGGCTTTGCATATTATCAGTAGATTTTGGACTTCCTTTTGTCCAGCTGGAGTTTTGTTTGCAGAAGTGTTTAGGGTTTTTTTTTGGTTTTTTTTTTTTCCTAAATAAATCTATTTTTATCCAAGGCACATTCAATCTTAATAATTCAAAAAAAGCATAAAAGCCATACACCACAAAAATCTTTCAGAGTATAAATATTAAATGGATTTCAGGGTAGTGAGACCTTCTGAAGTTTTATTTGGGGTAACATTTCTTTCCTTGCTTTAGGAACAATCACCAGTGAAGCCACGCAGGGCATTAATCACAGTCACAGATCTACAGAGCGTTAGTCTGAGACCTAAATCCAAGCCATCACCTCATGCTACAAAATCTTTAATGTAAGATGCTTTCTTCCTTTCTTTGATACTGGATTTTTCTGTTTTAAACAGTGATTAACATCGTTTACTGAGTGGAAAACATTTCATTGTACCAATTTCTTTTGTTCTTTTAGTACTTCCCCTAAAAATCAGATTGATCTTCGGAAGCATCTGAAAAAAGTCGATATACAAAGGTCTGTTCCTTTCTATTCTCTTGAATTGTAGTTTTCTAATCTAGAAAAAATAGAGAACCAATCAAACTACTCATAATTCCCCTTTCAGAAGTCCTGGTGGCACTCCTCTAAATAATAAAGAAAACACTGAATGTGGCTCTGGGCTGACACCAATAATGACACAGGCACTGCGACGCAAATTTCAGGCAAGTCACTTTGTTTCTCTTCTTGGAATCATAAATCCACAGAATTCCCCACTGATTTAAGGACACTGCAGAATGGACAATCCATGGCAGGTTATTTGACAATCCCAAGAGGAAAAATTGCTTTTTTGGTGGCCAATTGGGTGCCTCAATGCGACTTTAAAAGCCACAGTTCCACTTTGCAGAAGAACAAAATGGGAGGGTTAATAGCATCTTTTATTTGAATGATTTGCTGTGTCTGTTTTATGGTTTCAGCTACAAATTGCACTGTTTTACCTCAGTGATAATGAGTTCAGATATCCAAGTTTTGACCCTTCCCTTCTTTTGACAGATGGCTCACCCGAAGAGTCCCTCTCCTGCACGGTTGAGTGCTGCAAACAGCTTTGATGAAAAGTGAAAAGGAAAGTAGGTTTATGGAACAATGTATTCTCCATTTGTGGTCAGGAAGCCACTTGAATCCCATTTTCATCACACTCAGGCACATGTATTTGTAAGTAAATCTAGTGCACAGGAGAACGGGGCATTATGAAACCCTGTAAAGCAGATTGTGCTTTTTACCTCTCTAATGTCTCTCAATTTGTTGGCATCTTCATTCATAATGAGGAAAAAAATAGGAAATTTCCCAAGTCTTTTGACACCTGGGTGCTGCTGAAGCAGGGACTATTATGTTCCCAGCACTGGTGCTGCTTGTCATACAAATACGTGTGTGTTTGCTGAAATTCAATATTTTTATATATTTTGTATATATTTTTAACAAAAAAATAACTTGACGGTATTTGTACAGTTTCAAAGAAAAACAACAGTTTAATGCACTAATGTTATTAAAGTGGAAAGCTGCAAGATTCAACGAACAGTTGGAGTACATGGCTCCAAATGTATGAGGCAATTCCACTGTGTATCACTGCTGGCTGGTGTCTGATCACTATTAAAAGGCTGCACTGCTTAAAGACAAGGAACTCAAAGCCTCCTTCCAGCTCCAGTTCAGAGGGTGGGCAGAGGCTGTGCCTGTACGGCGGCTCAGCTCAGAACACGGGCCAGGACAAGGGCAGACCGTGAGTCCCGGTGGCACGGCCCTGAGCCGGCATCCCGGCACGGTCCGTGGAGCGCATCCCGCGCCCAGCCCCGCGGACCCGAACCCGGGGGCGGTGTGCAGCGGAGCTGCTCACGGTGTTCGCGGTGCTGTCACACCCTCGGTGCCCGCGGTGCTGTCACACCCCCGGGCGCTCCCGCCCCGCAGCACCCGCTCCCCGTGCCCGTGTCCCGCCTCCGGGGCGGGGCCGCTCATGCGCGGGGCCGGGGCCGGGGCTCCGCCGCTTCCGGGCGGGAGCGGAGCCGGGGTCGCGGCCGGGCGATGCCGCTGCCCGGGGCCGGGCCGCCCGGGGCCATGGGCACGGCCGTGGGGCCCATGAGCCTGCGGGAGCTGCTGCTGGCGGCCGAGGCGGGCGGNNNNGCTGGCGGACGGCGCCGCCGGGCAGGAGGGTGACCCGGCCACAAAGGACTACAACCAGCTGCAGGCGTACTACAGCCAGGAGAGCCGCGTGCTGTACCTGGTGCTCACCTCCATCTGCGACACGCCGCAGCTGCTGCGCGCCTGCGGGGACCTGGCGGCGGCCGAGAACAGGGAGGCCGGGCCCGGGCACCCCTCCGGCGGCCCGGCCCCGCTGCCCCACGCCGAGGCGCACGAGTTCTGGAAGCACCAGGAGAAGCTGCACTGCCTGAGCCTCCTCTACCTCTTCTCCGTATGCCACATCCTGCTGCTGGTGCATCCCACCTGCTCTTTCGACATCACTTATGACCGCGTGTTCAGGGCGCTGGACGGGCTGCGGCAGAAGGTGCTGCCCTCCCTGAAGGCTGCTATCAAGGACTGTCCGGTCGGCAAGGAGTGGAAGCTCAACTGCAGGCCATGCCCTCCACGCCTTCTCTTCCTCTTCCAGCTCAACGGAGCTCTGAAGGTGGATCCGCTGCCAAGCAGGGGCCAGGACCCCTGTGGTCACCTGGAAAAGCCACCCCCCAAGAAGCATTCCCCCAAGAGGAGGCTGCAGCACGCTCTAGAGGATCAGATCTACCGCATCTTCCGCAAGAGTAGGGTGCTGACCAACCAGAGCATCAACTGCCTGTTCACCGTGCCAGCCAACCAGGCTTTCGTGTACATCGTGGCCGGTGGGCCCCAGGACGGAGATGATCCCGTGGCCATGCTTCTCGACCAGCTGAGGAGCAACTGCACCATGAGAGAGACTGACTCGCTGCTGGCTCCCACCCTGTCGGGACCCAGGAGGTATCAGATGATGAGGCACGGCCGGCAGCAGCTCTCCTTCCACGCAGAGAGCAGCAGTAGCAGCTCCAGCTCCTCTGGGCAGCTTGTGGACTGCACCCTCAAGGAGTTCTTGTGGCAGCACGTGGAGCTGGTGCTCAGCAAGAAGGGCTTCGAAGACAGCGTGGGGAGGAACCCACAGCCCTCTCACTTTGAGCTCCCAACCTACCAGAAGTGGGTGGCTGCAGCTCTAAAACTGTACGAAGTGACCATCGAAGGCAAAGACGATGACCCGACCTGTGGCGAGCTGAGCTCAAAAATCATGAGCAGCATCAAAGTTTTGGAAGGCTACTTAGACATCGACACCAAGTTCTCCGAAAACCGTTGCCAGAAGGCTCTGCCCATGGCCCACAGTGCCTACCAGTCCAACCTGCCCCACAATTACACCATGACAGTGCACAAGAACCAGCTGGCCCAGGCCCTGCGTGTGTACAGCCAGCACGCCCGGGGCCCAGCCTTCCACAAATACGCCATGCAGCTCAACGAGGACTGCTACAAGTTCTGGAGCAACGGGCACCAGCTCTGCGAGGAGCGGAGCTTGACCGACCAGCACTGCGTGCACAAGTTCCATCTGCTCCCCAAAGCAGGTAGAGATGCTCACTTGTGCTTTGGTTTCGTGGTTTAGTTTTGTATCTGCTTTAAAATGTCTTGGGCTGAAAGCACTGACTCTGAAATGTTGTGGAAGATGAAAGTTGGCACCTTTAAAGCATTGTGTTCAAGGACTGGATGTGGCACTCCATGGTGGTGACCAAGCAAAGGTTGGCCTCGATGATCTCAGAGGTCTTTTCCACCCCAAATGATTCTGTGATCATCCCTACAGTGGGATCATAGCAGAGCTGCTGTGCAGCTTTCCTTTACGTTGAGTAATGTTTAGGAGCCAGTCCACTGTTAGCAGTAGCTCTGATTTTTGTAGTTACTCTGATGTTCTGATTTAGTGGTAACTCTGATTCTGTCTTGCTAATTAGAAGCATTACACCAGACCCCTTCTAACAAGAGGGGTGTAAGAACAAAGTTCTCTAAAAAGCATAAGCATCCCCCTTTGTTTTAAATAACTTGGTTGATCAAGGAGTCAAAACTGACTTCTGCACGTTTATTGCGGGTAGAAGAACTTTGAGCCTTCAGGAAGAGGTTGTAAAAACAAAGACTGTTTGGTTTAGTGGTATAACCTCCACTGGAACTTTGTATTATTAAAAGTGGGAAAGGGAGGAGTTGCTTGACAGTGGTGGCAAATCATTGTGTGTATGTGTATAGCAAGGAGGGAGCAATGGATGAAGGGAATAAAGGAAGTCTTGAATGGTGAGCAATTTACCCAAGGTTTGATTGATTTTGCTTTTAGGGGAAAAGCCAGAAGCAGACAGAAATCCTCCAATTCTGTACCACAACAGCCGGGCTCGTTCCACCGGTGCCTGTAACTGTGGAAGGAAACAAGCTCCTCGGGAGGACCCCTTTGATATCAAAGCAGCTAATTATGATTTTTACCAGGTAAATGTTAAGTCTGTTGGTACTTCAAGCAGTGCTTTTGTTTCATCTGCAGAGTCTGTATTCTGAAGTGACCACAAGTTTCCTCTTAACCTTATCAGCTTGTTGCTTGGGCTTGACATTTCTGGGAGCAGAAATGGGCTGACCAGGGTGGGCAGTTCCAGTCTTCACCAGTGCACACACACGGGAGCATCTGTTTAAGCACCTGTTTACACTTTGAATATGTTGGTTTGTGTCAATTTTAAATAATCAAGTCTGTGGGCTGTGTTCCTACTGCTGCTTTGGTTCTTATGTGGTGCAAATCTCAATTGTACCTGCTGAATGTTGTGACTCTGAGCTCCCTCATCTCAGGGTGGATAATAAACCACGTTTTCTTTCTCGTAGTTGCTGGAGGAGAAGTGCTGTGGAAAACTGGAGCACATCAACTTCCCCATATTTCAGCCAAGCACACCTGACCCAGCCCCTGCTCGGGACGAGTCATCGCCCGCCCCTCCAGAAGGCGAGATCGAGAAACTCAAAGAGAAAGAACCTCAGACTCAGGGAGAGAGCACAGGCCTAAGCTTAGCCCTGAGCCTGGGCCAGTCCACGGGCAGCCTGGGCACTTACCCAGCCGATGCCCAGGGTGGAGGGGACAATGCAGAGGGCCACGGGCAGAGCGGGGACTCCAAGAGTGAGAAGAGGCCGAGCCTGGTAGATCGCCAGGCGTCCACTGTCGAGTACCTCCCCGGGATGCTCCATTCCAATTGCCCCAAAGGCCTTCTGCCCAAATTCTCCAGTTGGTCACTGGTCAAGCTGGGGCCTGCTAAGGCTTACAACTTCCACACAGGCTTAGATCAACAGGGCTTTATCCCAGGAACAAACTATTTAATGCCTTGGGACATTGTCATCAGGACGAGAACTGAAGATGAAGGAGACTTGGACACCAATTCCTGGCCTGCACCCAACAAGGCTGTTCCTGGGAAGAGAAGCTCGGTGGTGATGGGCAGAGGCCGGCGGAGGGACGACATCGCTCGAGCTTTCGTGGGGTTTGAATACGAAGATGCACGTGGGAGGAGGTTCATGTGTTCAGGGCCTGATAAGGTGATGAAGGTGATGGGAGGGGGGCCGAAGGAATCTGCCCTCAAAGCCCTCAACTCCGACATGCCCCTGTACATCCTGTCCTCGACGCAGGGACGGGGCCTCAAGCCCCACTATGCCCAGTTCATGAGGCTCTTCGTGGTGGTTCCTGATGCTCCTCTGCAGATCACCTTAACGCCTCAGGTAAGAAATTCAGGAGGGAATCTGGGAACAGCAGAGGCAGGGGTGGTTGTGGAAACCATTAATTGACAAGGATGACAGGAAAAGAGTCTCAAGAAACTCCGACTAAAACCAACTTCAGCCAAGACAGTCTTTTCCAAAAGGATCTGTTACATAAGCGCTTGGGATTTCTTAAACTTCAAGATGCCAAATTTATTCTTTGTATAAAGTAAGTTTAAAAAATGTTTTATCAAGAATGAGTTATTGGCATTCCCTACTGTAGTAATGGCTTTTTTTTAAAAAAAAAAAGCTAACAATGACTCTGTAAGAATGACTTTGTCATTTTAAATGTCATGGAGAAAAGCAGTGACTCATTGCTCAGATTAATTATTATTAGTTGCCATTTGAATTTAGGACGTGAAAAAATGTTGGGTTTTCTTAATTCTTCACCATTTTCCCCATTTTTTTTTTAATACACATTTGAAAAAGCTCCATTTGCATTTTTTTACCTTTTTGAGGTAGTAATGATGTTTGATTACCTACTCATGTTTTCTTTTGGTTTTAGGTTCAACCAGGGCCACCACCCTGTCCTATATTTTACCCCGAGAAGCAGGAAATCACCCTTCCCTCTGATGGACTCTGGGTGCTGAGGTTTCCCTACGCATACGTGACAGAACGGGGGCCCTGCTTCCCTCCCAAAGAAAGCCAACAGTTAATGAGCTACAAAGTTCTCCGAGGAATACTGAAAGCAATTACACAATAAGAATGGTTTGGGGTGGATCTGTTTTGGTTTAAGAAGGCTGTCTTCAATCCAATTTGTGGGTTTTGGTTACCCAACAGTTGTCACTGCAATTGTGTGAAGCCCCCACTGTATTTCACTGGAACACGGTCAGATTGGAAATAAAGTTGATATCAAAGCAGGAAAAGGAATCTGAGACATGTAAATTTTCCTTTTAATAAGTTTTCATATGTAAAAAATAAAAGCTGGTTTTCATAAAGTGCTGATCCTGTGTTACTAGATGTTTTGATGACAGTGCTTTTCCCCGTTCTATCTTTTTACATACCTATTTAGGAATATTCAAAAATTAGCATTGCCTTAAATCAAGAGTTTACTTTGCCATATTGAGGCAATGATGAGCAAAATATTTTCTATTTTTCTGAACAAGCTGTTTGTATGTAAATGATGCTTTTAATGTGATGATGGGAGAAATCATCTTGTCTTTAGAAAAAACAAAAGATATTGCAGTTCTTATGTGTATTAACAGCAAAGCCAGAAACTGCTCACCTGTATCAAAAAATCAGCCACAGTAAATCGGCTTTTAACTGAGGTAAGATGTATTAGTGACAGCGGCTGTATGCTGAGACCTAATTTAATTTCTAGAATATTTGTTTCTAATTAACATGCACACAAAATTTAATTTGCCAGTTTGCTATAGTACAGTAATTATACTGCATGACCGGAGCTGAGACCTGGTTTCTGCTCGGAATACGACATCTCTGAGGGGCTGGGTGAGGAAAACGCATCCCTTCATTTGGAATATGGCATTAGGGGTCGGATTAGATGGTCTTTAAAGATCCTTTCCAAGCATTCCATGATTCTGTGATCTCTCAGGGGCTGGGTGTGGGAAAAGTGTCCCTCCCATCCGGAATATGACATCGCTGAGGGGCTGGATGGAGAAAACGCATCCCTGCGTTTGGAATATGACATCTCTGAGGGGCTGGGTGTGGGAAATGCATCCCTCCTGTACGGAATACGACATTAGGGGCCGGACTAGACGATCTCTAAAGATCCAACGCAACCATTCCATGATTCTATGATCTGTGAGGGGCTGCCTGGGGAAAGCGCATCCCTCCCATTTGGAATATGACGTCTCTGAGGGGCTGGGTGGGGGAAAACACATCCCTTCGTTGGGAGTACGACATCTCTGAGTGGCTGGGTGTGGGAAATGCATCCTTCCACCTGTGAGGAGGGAGCCGGCACAGCCAGGTGCAAAACGAAAGCGTGCAACTGAGATTTACCCCCCAACATTTGCCAGGTGGTTTTTGACAGTGACAGCCCCGCCCGTGAGGCGGGCGCTGGGCGGGGGTGTGGAAAACACATCCCTCCATCTGCGAGCAGGGGGCCAGGAGGGCGCGGCGGGGTATTAAAGAGTGTAATTGGGAATTATCCCCACAGCGATTGTGAAGCGGC
>VWZT01014742.1:10745-29595 GCA_013397055.1 Pachycephala philippinensis
ATCTCGCACCGCGGCGGTGAGTGAGGGGGCGCGGGGATGGAGGGGAGGGGATGCGGGAGCCTTGCTGCTCTCCGCCGCTCCTGAGGGATGGTCCCCGCCCGGCTCCCGGCGCTCGGGGCTCCGCGGCCCCCGGGTGATGCTCCCTCACGGCCCCGGGGCGCTGCTCTGTCCCCCCGGGCACGGGAGGGTCGTGAGGGGCTGCGCGGTGTCCGTGGTTTGCAGCGGGCTGCCTTTAAACCTTCTTCCCCCAGCCTAATTTTAGGTGCCACCTGCTGACCAGTGCCTCGGTTCAGCGCGGAATTAATCTCCGAAGTCCAGCCGCGCCAGCCGAAATCAGCTTTGTTTTTGCGTGGGGCGTGATGTTTTTCCCTCTCAAACGCGTCTATATATTTTTTTTTTCTTCTAACGATTCTGTATCCCGCTATTTCTCTCCCCAGCCAGGGGGGCGTCTGGCTGTTGCTTAGATCAGGTACAAGAGGTCAGTTTTATTGCCTGTGATCGCCTGTTTGCTTTGCTTTCTGTTTCAGGGGAAACAATTTGCTGTGACTCTGTTCTTGCTCCCCTTGGTGTTGCAGGCAGACAGTGAATGGCTCAGTGCCCTGGTAAAACCGATCCCGTTTGAGAGTCAGGCATGTTGATTCTGTGTAATATAGGTTTTTAACTTTCTTCTACCTATTCCAAAGCATTGGGAGGGGGAAGATGCATCAAGTTGTGTCTTTCTGTTCTGTAGAGATCAGTTCTGTGCTTTTCCCTGCTGCCTCACTTAATTTTTGAAAATAGGCAGTTTTCTAGTAAATATCTTTTGGTATTCTGTGGGAGAGATGTCTGATGCTGAGTTTAAACAGTTTTCACTATCATACTTAGTGCCAGTTTATGCAGGGGTTGATCAGAGTTTTAGCCACTGCTGCTGCCTTGAATTATCAAAATAAAAAAACTAGAGCTGACCTCTTAATGATTTTATTCCTGGCACTTCTTTCATTTAGTTTATTCGACAATTTAAGTTTCTTTATAACTATAGCCTTAAGAATAGCATAAAACGCACGTTTTGGTGTGGAATGTGTATATTATGTGTTTCTTGGTAGGCATATTATTCCTTCAACGAAAGAAAAGGTTCTTAATTTTGAGGCTTTCCTTTTTTTTTTTTTATTTGTAAGCTGTTAAAAACTTGCAGGTGACTTTGTTAGAACTTGGTATGATCCCCTTAATCTGCTGTTCTCACTCACTTGCAAGGACCTTAGTTAAGATACACAGCCCTAAGCCTCGAATGCGAGTGCTTGGGCCAGTTGCTCTAAGCTCCATCGGAACAGCAGGAAAGCCTGACTTAAGGGAGGATTATTCCTCAGGCATTCAAGGTCCACGGTCTGTGAATTGTTCTGTGTCCTGTGAAATCCTGTGGGGCAGGAGGGCAGCCCTGAACGTTGCAGCAGCTTTTAGCTCATCCGAGGCTGAAGATCACTCATGCTTTACTCTCCGTGGTGTTTACCCTGTAACATAAATTCCTGTGGGACTTGAGTTCTCCTCGGGCTTTAGTCATGCTGTAGCTTTAGACTCAGTGTCAGGTTTCCTATTGCATTACTCCAATTAACTCAGGAGATCAAGGTAACACTTAACTTGTTTGGCTTTTTCCTCTCTGAGATGAACCCTTGTACAGTGAAGTTTTTTAAGTCTGAGGAGTTTGATTTCGCTTCCTTTTTCGTTCAAGAATTTTCTCCCCTCATTTTGTAGAATCATCTCTGAATTATTTCTTCACTTCTGCATAATTTTAAAATTGGTCATTTCTGAGAAGAATTATTGAGTCTTGATATTCTGTGTTGGAGTCCTCTGTCAATGCCAGCAGCCCTGGATTGCAGAGTCTCTGAGAAAGAGTGGTGTGATGATTTTTACACAGAATAGTTCAGATTGGAAAATCATCTGAACTGGAGTTCATCTCATCTGACCAGAGCAGGTCGTGGTCCAGTTAGGTTTTGAATACATCCAGGGATGAATCTCCACAACCTCTCCAGGAAGCCTGTTCCAGAGTTTGATCACTCCTGCAATAAAAAAGGGTGGTTTTCTCTTATATTTATAAACTGAATTTCCTGTATTGAAATTTGTTCCCATTCCTCTTTTCCTTTCCCTGGACACCACCAAGAAGAGTTTGGCTGAGTCTTCTTTACTCCTTCCCATCCGGGATTTACATGTGTAGGATCTTCTCCAGACAAAACAATTCCAGCACCCTCAGCCTCGCATTATACACAAGAATCTCTCATCCCTTCATTTTCACAGCCCTTCCTTGGATTTACTCCAGCAGATCCATGTCAGTCTTGTGCTTTGGAGCCCAGAACTGGATGTGGTGCTCCAGGTGTGGTTTCACCAGTGCTGAGCAGAGGGGAACAATCACCTCCCTTGACCTGCTGGCTCCAAAAACTTGTGAGGGTCATCTCCTTGAGCCAGGGCTTGGTGTTGGCTCTCTCTTGGCCATGGTGGTGCTTTCAGAGTGGGAATGTGCCCTCATAATGTCCGGATGTGCCCATTTTGGGAAAGGTCAGTTCCACGCTGGGAATGCAACAGCACGTGAAGCTGGAGGAGCGTTTGAGGAAGTGTCAGAAGCCCTGTGGTCAGCCCAGCCTTCTCACTTTTCAGGGGAGAAAATTACTTGGATCAAATAACTTATGTAGTTCCCTTTTCTGCGTGTGGTTGCTGATTTAGAATTCTTGTTTCAGCTGATCTCTCAACTTTGTTCCTCATTTCCCCTAAATGCTACAAGTCAGGCACTTGACTCACCATCCCTGGCCCTTGACCACCTCCCTGACATGTGATTTGTTAGATCAGCCACTTAGAAGTTTTATTTTTGGAACTTTCTGCCCCGGAATGTTAGGATACTCTTGCTTTGTAAACAAATTGAAGACCTGACTCAGGTGTTTTTGCCCTTCACTCACCGTTCAGGATGTATGGGCTGTATTGCCACAGCTGATAAGTTATCTAAAAACCTCAATTATTATTGCAGTTAATTTGTAACTTAGCTGCCAGGTCCTATGCAGGGGTGTCCCATTTGTTTGGCAATTACCAGGTGGATACTCTCCTCTCCTTTGTCCCTTGGTTCACTTTTGCCACTCAGCCAATTCCTAGTTCCGCAATCAAATCCCATAAAATACTGGTGAATGTATCACAGAAGCAGCTGAGGACTCTCCGTGTTGTTTTACATTAAACCCTGCAGATTTTTGTCATCATGGTTCTAAGTTAAGTCTTTCATTTTGTAAACCTACCTGGGAACAACAATTTTAAATTGGTGGTTGTGCATTGCTTTAATTAACTGAGCACAGGTTTAGGTAAGTATATTGTGGTGAGGCCTTGTTAATAGGCAAGGCCTTAATTGGAGCTCTTATAATTGCTGTTTACAAAGTCTGTCATTCATTACTGTCAAAGAGCAGCTAAAATTTGCATCGATATCTTCATCAGCACACGTATCTTCCTGAGGTTGTTCTGTTTCTCAGTCTAAATATTGCCTATTTTCTGAGGTGGGGAGAAGGCACAACCTTTTCCAGTCCCTAATCAGGCTGATTTTCAAAGATTTTTATGCAGAGAATGGTGGCTCAGGAGTTGCAGAGTTTAGTGCTGCCTGAGAGAAAATTAAATTTGCTTGTCCTTTTATTTCTTAACTGAAATTGATGTGTGTTTCATTCCTCGTGTGTGAGACCTCGCTTCTCCAGCAGCACAAACCTTTATTGACTGATCTGTGCTGTTTGGGGAATATCCTTGCACTGAAAAAAGAGGTTGTCACCTCTTTGAGCATCAGCCGGGTTATACATTTAGGGAATGTCAGCTTTAGAGTGTCTTGGGTGCTTTTATTCATAGCTTTTTGTTGTTGTTTTTTTTTTCCCCTTGTTACTCTTCCCACCAACTCTCCAATAGATTTTTGCATGTACTCTCCCTGGGCCTGTGGGGCTTATTTTGCTAGCTAAATACCTCTGGTAAAATAAACACTCCGTTTTGTATATTCAAAGTGTTACACACATCCAAGATAAGGTTTTTTTAAATTATTTTACCTGGAGAAGGTCGTGTCTGTCCAGTAGGTTGGTGGCAACGGGGATTTCTGCCTTGAACTTCATCCTCATTTCTCAAAATACATACATTTTAAAATTTATTTTCAGTGGGATTGAGGGGAGGAAAAGGATTTTGTGTAAGTTTTATTTTTGTTATTTCTGTAGGTGCTGGAGAGAACCTGGAGAACACAATGACAGCCTTTCACCAGTGAGTACATGAGATGAGAATGCCTAGATTAGGTGTTCTCAGTGTCTTTAGTGATTGAAGCAATCAAGGGAGGTGGGACTTCATCAGTTCTTTGGGGTTACAGTGTCCTATTTCTGAAAGCCAGCTCTCCTCTGGATGACTCCTTGGATTGCCAAACATCCACTCCAGTTTCACCAGAAGGAGTTGGGATACCACAAATTATGGTCTGTGCACAGGAACAAATGGAAACAAACCCCTGAGGCCTGATCTGTGCTAACCAATAAAACAGCAAACAATACTGTGCTTAATGGTGATTACCTCTATTAATTTATTTATCATTATAAAGCTAAAAATGCTGCTGTTTGTTTTTCTCCTGCACACACACTCTGCAGTCACGCCATGTGTGAAAGCCTCTTACCCAGCGGTTTAAAATGGGGTTGGGGCCAGAAAGCCTTTTAAGCCTCCAGCATTAAAGTAGTGAATTTTAACAAGGTTCTCAAAGACATTTGAAAAAGAAGCATATCTAAAACTCCAGCTGCTGCTGAGAAGGGACCACATTATGTGGGCTCCTCTTTGTTTTGTTTGGGGTTTTTCTAATTTGCTTTGTGCTAAGGAGCCTCATCAGTTTGCTGTTTCCTTGCAGCCTGAGGGGTGCCAGCTTTCCCAACCAAATAAAAGAAAGTACTGCACTATTTTCTATCTCCATGGAAGCTCAGTGTTGTTTTGTGTGGCTTTTTATGTTTTTTTTTTTCTGCTGGCCTGCTTTTTTTTTAAGGCATTGGAAACTCTTCTGGCTCCTTCTGGGGAGGGGTGAAGGCTTTGTCCTTCACATTTGCTCATTCGCATCTCTGTGAGTGAGGTAGCAAAAGGAATGGGGTAGAAGATCACTGATCTAGATGGTGAAAAATTGTCAGAACTGGCTCAAACAGCTAAAATGAGCTGATCAATTTATAATCCATCAGATTCTGTGTGAAGCCAAACAGGATGTGTCTGCAGGAGCTGTTCCTGCAGGTTTGCACAAGCAGGAATATTTGGCTGTTGCTGTAGTTGAATCCAGAAGAGAATGTGTGTATGGGGGGAGGAGGCCTTTATTGGCAATTTCCATTTCTATACTGCTTGATTTACAAATATTCTGGAAGGAAATTATAAGATTTTGGTACCAAAGACAATATTTTGCTTTGTTTTCTTTAATTAGGTAGAATGCATAATAGATGGAGGGGGGGTGTAATCTTGTTCTACCATATTTAAATGCTTCTGTGGTGGTTTTAGATTATAAAATAACAGCTTTTAAGCAAGGGCACTCTCATCCTAATTTGCAAATGCAAGGCTGCCTCACAGCTTGAGTTCTGGAGCAGTTGGATCTGAATCCACAACGATGTTCTGAATCTGGAGCTTTCTCTGGAGCAGTGTGAATTTGACAGAACAAACTGATTTCCAGCTGGGAAAGCTCAGCACTTGAGGAAGCTTATTTAGCAGTGAGCTGCTCGTAAGGGCCTGGCAAAGTCTCAGATTTGTTAACAAGGAAAGTTGTTGTTCTTCCCTTTCCATGCAGAATCAGCCCAGACTTTCTTAAGCAAGAAATATTGCTAATAAAATTTGCTGGTGAAATGATAAAACATGGCATTACATGGGAACATCTACAAATTTGGCAAATCTCCTGTAGCAGATTTGGAGATGCTTTCCCTCAGGAGGAAAAAATCACCCAGTACAGCCTGTGATTCTTCCATATGTAACAGGATTTTGTTCCTCTCCTAATTCTTAATTAGCAGCACTGGAAAACAGTTCACAAATTGGCTTTAATTTGACAACCCTCCTTGATCATTATCCCAGCTGGACCAGAAATTGTGTTAAACACTTCGGGGAGTATGTTCTGATTTGGGTTTTTTTTGATTGTTACTGCATTTGTGGATGTTCATGGCCTGTGTTCAGCAGCCAATAAAGCCCATAAGGAAAAGGCTGTTACTGAATTTACAGAGCTTTGAGTCTCAGGTGGGCACAACTCACAGGTGGTGTAGGTTTGCTCAGAGGTGGATAAAAAGAAGGTTTTGAAGGAAGAATTCAGACTTTTATCTGTCTGCTGGAATGACACCTCTTTTTCTAGTTAAATGAGCAGTTCTCTGCTCATTGCAGTAAAGCTTTTTTTGTTCTGGTGTGAGGTTTCTTGTACTTATTTTTCATCAATATCATTATTACTTTCTGCTTTCTTTACTCTTCCTGTGAGCTAAACTCCTATGGAATGGATTTGGGATTGGATTAGAGCTTTTTAAAGCAGTGGGTTGGAACAGGAATAGCCATTTTGCTTTGAAAAATATGACTGGATGTTTAGTCGTTTATTTCCTTTTTAATTTAATTTAAACTTTTTCATTAAAATAGTTTAAGGTTGTTTTGCTATCCCAAAAAAGCCAGAAGCCTGAAAGTCCCACTGTCATTTCCTGATCCATCCTTTCCTGATTAATGTAAATAAAGTAAAAAAAAAAAAGCAGCTTTGACACCCCTGACGTTTGTTGTTTCTTACCATAAATTCAATTACTTTTTTCAAAACCTTACTTCCTCCAGTGGGCAGATGTGCTGCTGCTACTAAACACCCCACTCTAAATCCTGAACCAATCCTTTAGGAGCAGGTTTCTCAATGCTGGGGTGGCAGGCTGCAATCCATAGATTTGCTTCCTGATTCCTATGGGAAATGGAGCCAAAAATCCCATCTCTGCTTCATGAGATGTTGTTTATTCTTGCCTCAGCTTCCCACTGCAGCAGAGTTGTTTGCTCCTTGCTCTGCAGCAGGATTGTGAGGATTCCTTGCACCATAAAGCATCCAAAGTACTTCCAGTGGGGTTAGTTTGTGGAATGTGTTGGGTTTGGAGCTGCACAAAGAACTTGAGTGGCTCAAGGCAGACTTCCCTTGCAGCGCAGTTAATTTGGGGACAGACATGTTGGAGCTGGATTGTCACCTGACAAAAGATGAGCAAGTGGTTGTGTCCCATGATGAGAACCTGAAGAGATCAACAGGAGTTGATGTCAACATCTCTGACCTCAAATACTCGGTGAGTTGAGGAGAAAATGGGCTGAAAAACACATTTGTGGGGTGGGCAGGGGGCTGTGTGCGTGTCTGTGTGTGCCTGTGCCCAAAACCAAAGGGGAGGACTCATCTTAATAAAAAAACCAAACAAACCACCCCCAAAGTTCACTGAACTCCCTGTGCAGTCAGAGCATCAAACCTGGCACATTGCAGAGGGTGATTTACTCCTCCAGTATCAGGTTGGGTGAATGACTCCGGAGCTGGGATGTGTTGCCACACTGATGACAGAGGAAGATTAATCAACAAGCTCTTCCTGGTGTGACCAGCTTTTTTGTGGGAAAACTGGGAGATGATTCCCTCCTGCCTTGACACTGGAATTTTTAGAATTCTCAGACAGGTGTCTGGGAAGGTTTTGTCTTATTCAACTACAGGTGACACAAATCTAACAATGCCAAATAGTTCAATTAATACTGAAAGTGGTGCTGCTAAATCACTTTTGTGAGTGAAAAGATTTTAAAGATAAGTGGCTTATGAATTATGATTTTTTTGGTCTTTTTGGAGAAGAGTCATGATTGTATCCCTGCATGTGAATTAATGTTCCATTTCTCTTTGTTTTTTAAGGAACTTCCACCCTATCTCTGCAAATTGGATGTCACGTTTCAGAAAGGTGAGACGTTTGTCTCTTGTTGTAGCATGGCAGTTTCCTGGTTTGGAAAAGGGAGTAGAAAAGTGCATTTGCTTCTCTCAATATCATGATAAGAGAAGTTTCAAAAGAAAAATATAATCCTGCCTGTAGAAACCAGTACAATAGTTAGGTGTGTAGGTATGACTTAGGGTTCAGAAGGAAATTTTGTTCTCATTTGGTCTTTTTCACATTAATCTTGTTGCATTTGGTGTGTGGTAACTGAGCCTGTGTTTGCTATTTCAGGATTTTAACGTTGCCTGCACTCCTACTGTTGCTAAATAATGAGTGAATTTCATGAAGTTAAAACCTGAATGTGCAACATGCTCAGGGCATTTTCATTATGGAAATGAGCTTGTCATAGTTAATTACAGCTGAATGAAGCATTTTTTTGTTTAAAAACATGATAATCCTAGGAACTTTATAAAAAGTTTTGAGGTAATGAGTGCTCTGACATTTCTGCTTTTATCTGTGGTTTGTTAAAAGTGGCCACAGCAGTGACAAGTTTCTTGTTTCCCCAGAATGTCAGTGTGAGGGGAAGGACAATCGTATCCCACTCCTGCAAGAGGTGTTTGAGGCATTTCCAGAAACTCCTGTCAACATTGACATCAAAATGAACAACAACGTGTTGATCAGAAAGGTACCTGAGAATCTCTGCTGCACTGAGAGTGAAGGCAATGGAATGATGCTGATATTCCAAAAGTTTTTTTGAGTTGTGGCAGTCTGTGATACCAAGATCTGTGTTCTTGGACTGCTTCACCCTTCACGTGTTGGGTCTTGCTCCATGTGTGAGGTAATACAGGAGACAGAGAAGGGATCTTGTGCAAGATATTCTGTAGAAGCTCTTTAGGACCCTTCATGAGGATGAGAAGCTGCTCCAGCACCACCGGAGTTGTGTTTAGTTTGTACTTCATGGGAAGGGTCTTTTTACGGACTGTTGCTCCCCAGAGCAGCATAAAAACACGATGTCATTGTGTAGATGTGTTCAACACAGAGGGAAATCTGCTTTCCAGCACATACTATTTTGTCATTTAGGTTTCTTGAATTCTTTAGGGTTTTTTGTAGGTGTAATCTGTTGTCCTGAACACCTCTTTATTTCCCATCAAAGCATCACAACCAGCTTATGATGGGAGAGAGTAGAGAACTCTTTCCTATAATGATTTCCACAGCAAGTAGAGTTTCAGTTCAGTAATGCTGCACCTGATTTCCAGTGACTCCATGTGAGAGTTGTGCTTTGTGTGCTGCAGGTCTCAGAGCTGGTGAGTCAGTACAAGAGAGAGCATCTGACTGTGTGGGGGAATGTCAACTATGAGATTGTATCCAAGTGCTTCAAGGAGGTAAGGCTGAGTCCAGCTAAGCTTTGTTACTGCTTGACAAAACCTACAGAAAAGCACCCTGCAAATGAAGATTTAACCAGCTAGGCCAGGCTCCTACTTGTGAGAAATTCTGTGCTCAGATTGTATTCTGCTTGCTGTACTGCTAAAATCAGACAAGCACAGTTAACACCCCTCTACCCTGCCATAAAATACTTGAGGAATTAAGCTTAGTCATGCTTTATTCTTGTTTTATAAAATATAGGGCATTGCAATTTTATGCCAGGAGTTCTTACAGCCTGTTTTGCACATCATTCATCTGATAAAAAGCAATTTTTCCAAGGATTGCTTATTGTCTGTTTTTTTGCATGAAAATAATGGATGTGGCCACTAGTGGACACAGTTGCATCAGCATAAAGCTGTTATTTCACAGCTATAATTCTCTTCCCTTTTGTGCTGAGGAATTTTATAACTTAGAATTAAATTAAAACTGTGCTTAATCCAAGGGAGTTATGCACCTGAGTGAAATTCATCTTGTTGATAGTTCAGTCTAGTTGATTATTTCAATTTATCTGTGCAGGACAACACCCCATTTCCTACCTGAACAGGAGTTAGACTTATTCATATAAGGCAGCTTAATCCTAGGCTGAACTTTAGACAAGCATTGATGAGTAAATTTAATTGCAACAGACTCAAAATCCACCAAGGTAACTGAGAATCTCTTCCCTGGTTCCTGCAGAACTCTGAGATTCCCACCATCTTCTGTGCCCAGCGTGTCCTCCTGCTTCTTGGCCTGTTCTACACTGGTCTGCTGCCATTCATTCCCTTCAAGGAGGAATTCTTTGAGATTCCCATGCCTTCCATCATCCTCAAGTGAGTCACAGCCCTTCGGTGGGTGCTGCACTGGCACCAATGTAAAGCAGGTGAACCCTGATGCCTCCCTGAGCACTGGTTTTGTTGGTGTCCTTGGGCTGAGGTTACTTTTCTGTTGGTTTAGGCACTTTTGGATATTCCTGAGAATTCTGTGCCCAGTAATACACAGCAGTTCTGTATTTACAACTCATTCTTGCTCTTTTCTCCTCTTTTATTGAGAATAAATTAGTCTGATAGGGCCAAGAGACAAGTCAGCAATAGGGTGGATATGAGATTTCACAATCTTTCTCATTCTTCACTCAAAATGCTGCAGGATTCTCATCTCTGCTGCTTCTCTTAAATGTAGCTCATTTCTCTTGTATAACCCAATTCTAAGTCACTGTCTTCAGCAGTGAAATTACTGCTCTAATTTGAGCAAGATTAATTCCTTATGTTCCTTTTGCAGGAACATCTCAACTAAGATTTTAATCTGTGCTCTGATAATTTTTGGTTTCTTCTTCCTCAACAGGCTGAAAGAACCAGAGAAGATGTCAAGAAGCCAGAAATTTATTATCTGGCTGGCTGACACGTAAGATTTTCATCTGATTAAATTTTTATTTATGTTTTGCCTTTATATTAACAGTTGACTCAAGCAACTAAGATTAGCTATTGCTATATCTATGCATTATATTTTTTCAGTTTCTTCCAGCTTTTTGTCAGTGCAGGATAAATCATATTCAAATCTTACGTGGGTATGCTTTATGCTTTTATTTTCCATACACTGAAGCATCCTAAGGTGCAGTAACAGTGGGAATTATTCCAATTGTGTCTGTTAAGCTTCTGTCCTTAAGTGTGCTCAGCTAATTAACATGCAGTTAGATGCAGAATGCAGATTTCATGGGTATGACTGTTTGATAATGTTGTCAGAGGAGAGACGCTGTTTGCCTTACAAGGAACACTTTGCATTTTAAGAATATCTATGCTTCAGAGAGAATTTAGTCACAGGTTTTCAATGACTGCAGTGTCTCCTGGCTCTTGCTCCTGTCTCTGACATCTGTTTGTTTAATTTCTCCAGTGGCCAGGATATTTTTGTGTCTTTTGGTGGGAAGGATAAAATCTCTCCTGAAAGCAGAGTGGTTGGTTCATCAGACGTGGTTCAGGGTACCTGCAGGATGAAGGATTTATCTGCTGGATTAGATCTTCAGCACAGCTGATGCTTGAATTGCTTAAACTGGGAGTTTTCTAGAATTAGCTTTCTCTTGTGGAAAGCATTGACTCTACACACTGTATGGGAACTTCACTGCGGGACATCAGCAGACACTGAAAATTCCATATATACTTGCAGTTGTTAATTAATCTCCCTCTCCTTCCCCAGGCTGCTGATGAGGAAGGCTCTGTTTGACCACCTCACGGCTCGGGGCATCCAGGTACAGTGGGGCAAAGCTGAAGTGAGAATTCAAACCAGACAGACACAGCCTGAAAAGGGGTTCCTGTTCCCCCCAGCATGTTCTTTGTGTTTCTGGGACTGTGAGTTGCTGTTTAGCTCCTGAGCAAAAGCTGCTGCTGTTTATATCTGCAGTGTTCTGGTTGCAAAGGAAGATCTGTACATTTGGAAGAAGACTTTTTCATTTAAATCCCTTTAAGTTTAGGGATTTTTTTTTTTCCCCACTTCAAACTTAAGCCTATAAAATATGCAAAACTGGTTATCTCTTGGGGGGCTTTCACAAAATAACATTTTGACTTTTAGAAGGATCTGAAGTCTCAGGTTAGTGGAGTTGGAGTTACCAGTAAAAAATGTCCCTTTTGGAAGGTGAGGAGGAAAAGTTGTGCAGCATCACAGTGTAACTATTTCTCATTTTAAATATGCAGCAACATCTCCCTCAGATGAAACAATTTGGGTCAAAAGTCACCTTTTAAAAAAAATATTTCCTGTGATAACTTGGTTCTTCTATCCCGTTTCATAGGTGTACATTTGGGTACTGAATGAAGAACAAGAATACAAGAGAGCATTTGATCTTGGAGCTACTGGAGTGATGACAGACTATCCAACAAAACTGAAGGAGTTCTTACATAATTACCCAGCATAAAGGAAGAAAACTGAGAAAGTCCTTCCAGAACAGATTGTGAGCCAAGGATTTTCCTCATTTAAAAAATAATTGAGGGCAGCATGCACAGATCATTTTTGTTGGAAAGATGTAATTGATGATCTGTTACCTTGTTGTCAAGTCACTACCTAATGTAAAGGTTGTCTATTTATTTTAAAACTGTAATTACATAGTTTACACTTGTAAATAGCTCATTTAGCAACAGCACACTTCACAAACGGTGATGATTAGGGAGAAGGTTGCCCAATGAGGTACCTGTAGATAATATAAGCATTATCTTACCTGTCACAAGTGTTCCTAAGCAGCTGTCAAGACATGTCAGTTATTCCAGTTATATTCTAGTGAGCAGAAACTGAAGAATTGCTGAAAGTGTAGCCTGTGTGTTTGCATTTCTTGTGTTGCTTTTAGATTTCAGATAACTTCTACAGCAAAATAAAAAAAAAAAAGAAGAAAGGCACAGGAGAAATAGCAAAGCAGACCCTGTGGCCGGCCAGGTAGTGAAGTGTCCTCAGTGAAGGTGGTCACTTTTTAGCCAAAATTAACTCAGTATAAACTGACTCCATTATTCTCACTGACAAGAATGTTGAATTTGAGTTGGAACTGGATTCAGACCCTTTCTGAGGTGATGGCAACACTGTGACTTGCTGGTCCAGGTCTAAATACAGGATTTAAATCAGGATCTGGGTTTGACACCGAGTTCCAGTGCAGGCTCCAGGCTTGCCCCTGGCTCTGGCCTGTCAGCCACCTTGGCATGGCAGTAGCTGGATTTCCAGGATGGAAAATTGCACTTAACTCTGGATTACACTCACTTTGGAATAGCCTTTTCATAATGTCCTAAAAGTCTTTTGCACATTTGTGGTTCTTGATGAACAGGAAGTTGTTTTTAGGGTGAGGGACCAAAGAAGACTTGAGTTTGGTCAGGAGTTTTAGGGACAAATGAAAATGTTCCTATTAAATGAATTCACCCAAAGCAGATTTATATGTATATTTATAAAGGGAGGAAGTGTCAATCTAGAACGTGTGTAGACTTTAGTCTTTTCTCCCCACAAAAATACATTCAATATCCATTAAGTTGATGTGCATGGACATGGAAATAACTGGCAAAAGCCAGGAAACCCCAGGGATGATGGAATGGGGTTAGGCAGGAAGGTATTTCTGGAAGCTTCCCATGCTGTTGTGTCCTTGTGAGCAGGAGTTCTCCATGTGTCAGACAGGTTGGAGCCTGCAGTGCCCTTGTGCCTTGGTGTGCTCATGTCGTGGTTGGGGGTTCAGGAGGAGTTTGATTACACCCAATTAATGGTGGCTTAATTACACCCAATGTATAGAACTCAGTCACTGAATCATCAGATGCTCTCTCTAAACAAGAGTTTCGTTCTGTTTTCTTGAAGGAACTTCATGTGAAAATGATAGATCTTAATAATAAACAGAGTAGCCAGATGTGTATTTACTGCAAGGTGCGACCACTATGCTAAAAACTGATTTTTAAGTCATTTTTTCCCCCTCGGTAGCTCAGATTTGGGAGGGTTCTTGTTTCACCCCCCTGGCTGCTGTGCCATATTTATAATTGTGGAGCATCTTTGCTGTTCCACTGCCTGTCAGGAGGCTGTGAAAATGCCAACTCCATCTGCATGGAGAGTGTTTGCTTCTGCACCACGGCTCCTTTCTGAGGAATGTGTCTGGATGAAATGGAAAAAAACGACTGCATTTAGGATTCAAGGGAACATGTGGTGATGGGGGCAAATGAGTTAATGTTGTCCTTTTGAATATCTGCCTGGTGAAGATGACTGCAGATTCAATTTCCTCCTAATTTAATCAGCCTTGTTGCTTATTGAATGGAAGAGAGGAAAATGTAACTTCCTAACTGTTCATGGGGGAAAAAGGATGAAATAATTTATTAGGTACTAAGCTTTCTGTTTCCCTTTCAGACCAGTTCTGTCTGGTCACATAAGTGCTAATGATCAGTCAAGTCACAGCTCTGCCTGCTTTTTAGAAGGCACAGAAATAGTTATAGAAGATGTTCCACATGCAGCTCAGTAAGTAAATTTAAAAATCCCACTTTTTTGTCCTAATCCTGGGTTATTACCAGTTTGTAGCTCCAGACAGTTTTTATGCAATGTGGGTTTTTTAAACTCAATTTTATTGCTATTGAATTTCCAACACACGCACCAATATTAAGATGCAAATGCAATTCTGGTTTTAGAGAATATCATCAAATAGCTCTTACACATTAAAACTTTTTTGTTTAGGTTAGCTAAACAAAACTTTTTTGTTTTGTTAAGAAGAGCTAAGTTTTAAAATACCATTTTTGATTTCTGACTTACTTTGTCCCAAGTTTCCCTCACCACTCAAATAAACAGTTTTCCATTATTCTGTATTGAATTACAAAACACAGGTACTGAAATGACAGTGTTTTATATTTAATTTTAATATTTTTATTCTCTCTCTGGTAGGAGAGATGGAAATTTCTGCCTTCTAAGATTCTCAACACATTTTTCAACCACATTCTGTCACACCACCAGTGTTCTTACATCTGATGTAGCTTCTGACTGTGCTGTTTATACATTGACCTCTCTTGGATAAATCTGCTGCTCAATATCTGAAATTTGATTGGGAGGGAAAGGGTCCAGTGCTGGAAAGCTGCTGGATTTATTCATTCACCTGTTGGGCTTTAGGAGCTCAAGTGTGATCTCTTGAGACAGATAAAGTTCCATGGATGAATCCCAGCACCAATGCACAGGGCTTAGGCCATGATAACTGTTTGTAACAAAATAACATGGAACTGGGGTAACTGTAAAACATTTGCTGTATCAAATCCTTGTTTTGAATATTCCAGAACTCGCTGTGTGATTTTTAAACCACTTGTACAGAAAAAAGCTTTTGTTGAGAACTTGCACAACTGTCCAGGAGGATGTTCAGTTAGTCTCTCTCTCTGAGGAGAGATTCTTTTCAGGTACTTTTAACTCTAAATATTGTTTTAACACTGTGTTCTCAACCCTGTTGCAAACTATTTTATGTATGAAGGATGATGCATGTATTTCATGCACTTTTAATTTGCAGAAAGTCTCGTGGACCTCTCTAGCTCCAAAGCTATGAAGTGGTTTTTCTTTTCACGTGAAGAAAGATTTGATGCTTTTGAAATGTGACACATTAAAACATCTTTGCTCATAAAAGATCTAAAACTGAATGCTTGTTAGTTGTGACTTCTTTCCCTAAAAACCTAATTTCTGAGACTGATTTTGTATTTACAGTGTAGTTGCTTTGAGTTTGTATTCACAGGAATTCCACTTGCAGCAAGTTGCTGTCCTTTCTGCTGATCAGCAGGATAGCATTTCCTCTAGTCCTAGAGGTAAAGTTCCAGCTTTCCTTCTGGATTGCCATTAAATCACATTAAATATTAGGTTTTAAGGTCAAGTGTAATTTTAAAGCCTTGAAGGTTCATATTTAGGTAAGAGAGGTGAAGTTGGGGTTCGTATGTTACAGTATCTAGTAACTTTGAAAGGATTTTTCCAGTGTGATGAGAGGATTCTCTGGATGGCTCTGGATGCTGTTTGATTTCTTACAACACATCCTAAATGTTTGGTAAACCAGAACAGGGAATTGGGGGGCACTAAACAGTATTAAACATGGAAACTATTTCAGGTGCTGTAACCTGTCATAAATCTGCAGCTCAAACAGAATATTCAAAACAACTTCACAATTCCCAGCACTTTATCCAAAGCAAGAAGGCTCGAGGTGCCGATTATTTTAAGGAATTTTCAGGCTATACTTTTTTTTACGTTGGTTTGCCCCTGGAATTCCCGGTGCCCGTGGAGAAGGGATGAATTTTGGTAGGAAAGCTGAATAAATCTGAATGCCCTCTGGTCCTTGCTCGCTCCTGCCGCGGGAGGCCGCCACAGCCCGATGGATTTCCATAGGGATCCGGCATCCACACAGCGATTCCCGGGATGGGGAACCCGCAGTGCAGAGCTGGATTGAACAGAAATGCTCCTTCCGTCCCAAATTCTGAGTTTTGCCATCGGTTTATTAAGCTGGATTTATGGGAGTTCCTAATTCTAAAATCTGGACTATTGCTATATGGAAAGGAAAACGAGGGATCAGCTGTAGGTGTTCAGTTTTTCATGGCTTGGTGATTTTTGGGGCAGGATGCAGCACTGGGAGATGCTGGCTGCTTTCTTGTTGGACCAAAAATAGTGATGCTGCAAACTGGGGGGAAAAAAACCCTAATTCTGTTAATGATGGAAACACCTGAAGGATGCTTCCTCATGTCTCTAAAAAATTTAAAGTACTCCCATTTTACAAATAAAGAAAAAAGGCAATAGCACTTGAGGGATCTTGATTACAAGGCCATTAACACCTGCTGCAGATAAAATTCAGGAATGCCAAGAAACTCAGATTTTTATCAGATTTAAACACGCTCAATTCCCAAAATGTTGAGGCAACACCTCAGTGGGTGATCTGGTATTTTCTCCCTTCTCAGTATTGCCATGGCAAAAGTTTCCCCCAGGCAGTGATGCTTTATCAGTTGGGCTTTTCTTGTTTAAATGATAATTAAGGTTTCAACTGATGTCAGACTGAGCAGGGGAAAAACAGTAGCTGTGCTGCTCAGGCTCCAAAAAATGAGTGTTTGCAAATAGTGAAATTAAAAATCCTGTTTAGCTGTTCAGTTGAAAGCTAAGTTGTCCGATATTGTAGAGCCAAAATTCAGGTTGGTTTTTTTTTTTTTAATCAATAGATTTCCTCAAATCTCAGCCCAGTAAAAGTTTTCATGGTGCTGCTCGAGCTGTGCTTGCAAAGTTTGCAACAAAACTCTGTAACCCGGAATCAAATGTGAAAATGGGACTCGAAGCTTTAATAAGTAGCATTTAACCCAACCAGCATTTTATTTTGCACAAGTGAGTGAAATGCTGCTGATAAAACACTGTCATCCCTAAAAACCTTCCAATTTTTGTAAATCGGAGGGGTTAGAACATAAAGAAGGAATTTTGGGGGTTTTATGGTGATATTTTACTACAACTTCAAAGCTGTGTGAGCCCCCAGATTTCCATGGTGATGCTGAACTTAAAGGAATATAATTCCAATTAATCACCAACCTTATTACAATAGAAACCTTTGTGTGTGTGTATATATATATAAAGAATCTTGATGTGCACCTTGTAAATAATAATGTATTTTTATTAACAAACTGAAAATTCTGCACAGGTGGGGAAAAAAGAAATAATTTCACTTCTGTGCAGCAGCCTCTTGATGGTGTAAATTTGTTTTGCTGATGGTTTCTTGTGGTTTCTGGGTGATTTAAAGTTCAAGTAAGTTCTGTCACCACTTCCTGTTGATAACCTTGTCTAGATCTGTTAAATACAGAGTTTTTAGCACTGGGGAGAGGGGCTGAAAATCTGCTGTTTGCTGCTGGCTGGGGAAGGAAGGAGGTTATCTAAGAAAAGAAGAAGCTTAAAGTAAGCCTTCAAAGCAAGCTCCTCTTGCAGCTGTCTAAAGATAACACAGCAATTTTCCTCTTTATTGGGTGTATTTAATAGCTGCTAACTACCCTGGTGCTTGGATCTTTGTTAACAGCGTGTTTAAATTGTACCACGAGCGTACAGGGGGTGAAAAAAAGAAAAAAAAAAAGTCATTTAGTATTTAAAATCTGCTTGTGGAATTCCTTAAGCAGCTGGCAGCTGGCTCAGTAATGTGATCAGAGGGGTGGGGTTGGCTCGTGTGGAAGGGAAATAATTTATAGCGCGAGGTAGAATGTTCTTTTACCCACAAAAAGTATCGCAATTAATAGAAATATTGCCTTATTAGTCCGTATATTTAACATTTGAACCAGAGCGTTGCCCTTGCAGTTAACCAGGAATTACCAATTAAGGAATTCTGCAGTAAAATCTCATTAAGAATTTGCTTAAGCAGAGAGTGTTAGAACAAGAATAATCTCATAAAGCAAATATATTTCAGCCTGTAAGATGTAGAACTTTAATCCTTGGGTGTGAGAAATGGACAGATGGAAAATATTAATTAAATATTTTTAATATTGGAAGTGTCCAAGGCAAGGTTGGAGCAACCTGGGATAATGGGAAGTGTCCCTGCCCAGGGCAGAGGGGTGGAATGGGATGGGCTTTAAAGTCCCTTCCACCCCAAACCCATTCTGGGAGTATTAAAGCTGTACTTTATACACTGAATTATTGTTATTAGCACTCAAAGGCTGAGCTGGGAATAAAAACGTGCCGGGAGAAGCCTTCAAATTACCTCGGCCTGAGCTGCTGGGTGCTCGTGTCTTAATTACAGAGCTGTGAGGGGATGGCATTTAATTGGGGTTTGCTGTGTGTGTGCTCAGGCTCTGTGAGCACAGCTGCAGATGTTTGGGTACAAAATTGCCGAGATCTCTGCTGGAAAAATTCATGGCAAGGGCTGGGATGGAGATTTCCAGGAGCAATAGGGAATATCCTCATTTTTGCAATTAGCAAAAATTGGAGAAGCTGGGTTAGTATTGGTGGGTTTGGGAGGTTAATATTGGTAGATTTTGGGGTTAGTATTGGTGGATTTGGGGGTTAATATTGGTAGATTTTGGGGTTAGTATTGGTGGATTTGGGGGTTAGTGGTAGATTTTGGGGTAGGTACTGGTGGATTTGGGGGTTAATATTGCTGGATTTTGGGGCTAGTACTGGTGGATTTGGGGGTT
>VWZT01014743.1:8655-32091 GCA_013397055.1 Pachycephala philippinensis
TAATTTATAAAATAATTATGTATTATAGTAAATGTTTTTAACAAAGATTGTTTCAACTCATATGCAGATGAAAAAAGCTATTGGTTGCTTAACTCCCTCTGTTGATGCTTTCTGTGCTTACTTAACTGAATTCTGATTTCAGTCATAAGATTTTAATACCTTATACATCATTGCATGGTGGGGTTAAAGTCTTTATCATGTGTTCTTAAGGATTAAAATTCTTGGTGGCAACTCTCTTTCAGTGAAGTGATAATACGCAGACAGGAATCAAAGACTAGTGTGAAGTAGGAGGGCCATGGAATGACAAAGATCCATGACAAAAAATGAGAAGTTTGAGGCCAGGAATTAGAATATTAACCATGTGTCAGCTTTCACACTGTATAGCTTATATTTAGTGTCAACCTAAATCTGATAAGGAAAAAAGACTGTTTGAGACATGACAGGAAGAATTTTTGAGCATGCTGAGTTAACTAGTGTTTTCTTCTACAAAAGGTCAGCTTTGACTTCTGTTTTTCAAAAGGTATACCTCTATAATTTGGGAGGGGCTTGCTGGGTTTGGCCTCTGAAATCACTCAGAGGGCCCTGCCTACATGCTCTCTGTTCCTGTCACATATTAATTTTAGTGCAACTACACATTCTGTACAGTATATTTTATATAAATGTATTAAGACTGCGTCCTGAGAGTTTAAAAGTTGTACTAGGACAGAAATATGCTCATTGCTTAGAGCCAGAACTATTAACACAAGCAGAGTGTTTATAGAGAAGGAAGATTAGAGAAGGAAATTAACATAGGCAAGATAAAGCAATTGCTACAAACAGATGTCTAACCAGTTGCATTTTCAGTAATTAACCTGTAGTTTTGAAGGATGTAGAGAACCCTTTTTTTTTTCATCACAATCTAGACTTAGAAAAGGCAAATATTAGCTTCATTGTCAGATATGTCAGCTCAGTCAGCCAGGCAGCTTCTCATTATTAGAGTAAAGGCTAGGGTAATGGTAACCAAAGCTAGAAAAACTCTAAAGATGTAACTGCTGTGAAGGCACAAACTCTGAGCTCTGTTTTGATACCCTCTCTGTAATGTGTCTTCAGGATCTTAAATCTGAGAGTACTTAACATGCAGAGCTGCGCTGAGACGGCTGTGAAGTACCTAAATCCATAGTTGTGATTTTGAACACTATCTCAAACTGTCTGACAGCATTAGTTCACAATTTTACCTTCCAGAGGAGTATTCCTTTTTCTCCCTTTTGCATGACCTATAGCTTCTCTGCACATGAACAGAAAATCTCTCAGACTGGTCAGGTCTTTTCTCTTACTTTACCATGAGGCCAAATCAAAATCTAGAAACATAGACAGCTACTGAGATGGTCATCCCACACAGGACTGGGCTCCCTGAATTCCATAAGCCTGCAGATATTTGCAAACATTCATCCTGTTCTTTCTACTCATTCAGCTGTAGGCTTTCATAGCCTGGGAGGACAAGTGAGGTCCTGTTGGCATAAATCCCGTTTTTCACAGAATATCCAACATTCTTTGCATCTGAATGAGAAAAAAGATGAAAGTAAAACTGTGAGTCTTGGGCAGTCAGCTGAGGAAAATAGGATAGATTACTGTGCTCCTATATTTGCATGTATATGAACTAGACAGCTAAAAAGAAAATTAATCCAACTAAAGATTTCATTTTGAACACAGAACTTAGGTAGAAACCTGATCCCACCAAAATCAGCGGTTAATCTTTTTTTTTTTTTTTTTCATTTAATAAGTCTACTGTTTCATTGTCAGATTTGAAAGCATATAACCTAGGTATGTATGCACACCCGACTTGTGTGTTTCCTGAGGAGCGATGTTTCATTTGTGCAGAACTCACATGCAATGCAAGTTATAGTCTTTAATATATAGGTTATTGTTATACTTTGTTACAATCCAAATCTGTGCTTCATAGGTAAATCCAGAGCATGAGCAGAGTGGCTCGTATTTTGATGTGTAAATCTATGCACTTCAAGTCACCTGTTTACTTAAAAGCAGGGCTGACCCAAAGGTACATCATTCACATAATGTTTAAGGGAAAGAAAACAGCTCTTTACATGAAGTGAAACACAACTTTTGGTCTTGGTAATAAGACTAACATTGCCCTCTTATGATTTGAATGTCCAAATAATAAAATTGACATAGACACTGATAATGCATGTATCATTAGTCATCAAATTATCCACAAACTTTGTTATTAGACATCAATACTAAAAGCATAAAATAGGCAAAAAAGCGTGGCATCATTGCTGATCAATGAAAACGAAGTCTTTATTTTAGCTGCAGTAGATAAAAAATAAATTTGTCAAAATGATTATGAGGCAGAAAATTTTTACTGTGCAGGTGACTGTGCGCTGGAAAAGAATGCCCAGAGAGGTTGTGAAGTCTGATTCTGAGAGTCTGGTTCGTAGTGGTTCTATTTTTAGGATTTTAAATATCTTCATTTTTTGCCATTCTCTAATTTTTCCTGGTGAGATTTGACATCTATTTGCTCCATTACTTAGTTCTTTCTATCACCCTCTCAGAGTCAATCAGAACTGGCACTGTTTGCTTCTTTCAGACACTCTCCTTTGGCTTTGTGTGAAGACGTATTACTTAGACATGAATTCTACCATTTTCCATCTAATGTCAACAGCTACCAAAGTCAGATATTGCTCTTGTATTGAAATGTGAAAAGCATATCTAGCAAGACCAGCAACATAAGTTAACATGTTGATGACATCAGGCCATCAGCATAGTTGCCAAGTGATTGGCAATAGGTTTTAAATGTTTTACTGCTCCTGTGATGTTTTAAATCTGGTAGCACCTAATTTGCCTATCCACAGGGCTTTTGACTGATGATGTGCTTAGTTGTCTCTTTTCCTTTCCTCCAGTCTTTTTCCTTGCTTTGATTCTGGTGCTCCTATTTCTTTACAGTGGTAAGGGAGCTTGGCTGCCTGCCCAGACTTCTAGCTGCTCATCTGTCTATCCTGAAAAATATAATAACTGCAGCTTGAAAGCTGAATTTCAACTGCTCTCTCAGAGAATACAAAGTTGGAGAAAGGAGACTGATGGAAAGAGGGAAGGGTGAAGAAAAACTCACTTATCATCCAGTAAGAATGCCCAAGGATGAGGTACAACTCTCGTGGGGCAGCTCTCATCACACAGAAATTTCTGAGGTAAGGATAACAGGGGGTCATAGACTGTGTAACTTGCAAGTACGGATACGGAGGGACATAAGGGATAGGGACAAGAACATTCTGCTAAAAGTCAGTAGCAATAATAGGTTCAGGTGAGTCCCTGTAAATTTCTCTATTCCTAAATATTACTGCAGTAGACAGGTCCCTCCCTCTTCTCAAGTAGCTTTGACTCCATAGGTCCTTGGATATATTCAAATCCCAAATCCAGACTCAGGCACACAGTAAATGGTGCTTCACATGCTTGAGAGTGATGTTTAATCTATTCTTCTGTTGAGTAATCTTTTCTAACCTCAAAAAACCTCCTAATTTCAATGTCCAATTTCAGCTGCGTTTGCTCAAAGGCTGCCTTCGATTGTTCACCTCCTCAGCCTTCCAACAGCAAGAGCTTCCAAGAGCTGTAAACAAAAACCAGCCTGTGATGAGTTGCGTGTCTGAAGGAGATTCTTAATTGCATTAGAAACACTTTATTGTTAAAAATGAGACACCTGCAAGTAAGAAAACACATATATAGCTGTAACTAAAGCTTCTAGCCATGACAGGCTGTTCTCCCAGTCCAAGAATATTTAAGCAGCACAGCATGCATGAAATCTTTTAATGCCTTTTCTTCTGAACATTATTTATTGTTTGAGTTGACAGTCTTTAGGAACCCTCAAAGTAAAGCTTCACATAAATTCCGGTTTTCCAATACCATGGAGTCTCCTGTTTCTCAGCCAATCACCCGATAGATTATGGAGGAAGTCAGCAAGGAATCTGGTATTGAAATAGAAAACTCTTGGCATATATAGCCACACACACCTGTGCCCGAATTTATGATTTGGAATAACTTTATCCACTTGCTACCTTAATATTTCTTTCTAGAAAGCTAAACTGTGGTTTACAATGCTTGCTCAGGAAATATCTTGTTAAACAAAAACAACTGCACCTTGAACATGTATGAGAAAAATATCCATGTGTTACAGGCAATGCAAGAAAACTATGACAAAATACTTCTGTAACAGAAAGTTCCAGTTTTGTCTGCATATGAGAAGCAGTATGCTAAGCATTTGATGCGTGGTGCTATATGAATGGGAGCTTAGCAGTATACATTTGAGAGAACTAGCCCTCTCATGGCTTTGCCTTGTTTCTAAACCCAGAGCAGGTGTTTTTGAATCCTCCCTGCATGCCTAAACAAATCTTGTAAAAATTTTTTTAAAATATATAAAATAAAATCAGAAATACAAGTAAAAACGTAAGTACAAATGCAAATTGTTGTCTTTTCTCTGTTTTTAATCTTCATTACTAAAGGGGTATCAACTGCAGCAGTAAATGTGGCCAGACATCAATATTTCCTGATTAGGACACAAAAAACTTCTGAAGTTAGCGCAGAGTACTTTTTGAAAAGAATGGATGCCATCTTTTCTTTTTGTTTAGTCCATGGCTTGACAAGGCAAAACTGGTGCAGGAGAGGACTTGAAGTAGCAGAGGTATGCTTAACAGTCAGAACTGTAAAATGCATTCTGAAAAAGAAAAATTCACTTTTTCTTGGGGCACAGAAGGACTTGGGGCACTTGTTCTTCTGACAAAAAGTGTTGCAGACATGAATCTCTAGGGGTTTGAATACTTCCTGCAAGACACAAGGCTTCTATCACCACAGCTCAGTTGGAAGTGGTTCCTTCCAACAATTTTTCAAAATGTCTCTTACAGCATGGACAAATAATGCAGAGACTAATCTTCAGTAATTTACTGTGATTCATTCACTTAAGTGTGCTAGATCTCTGTGCGGATTGTCTGCTGCCTACAGCCGTTGGAGGGAAAGCATTCCTCTGTACATATGTGCTTAGATTTTCAGGAATTAACTGAGGGCGTGTGTTCTTCCTACAGGGTGGGGGGTGTTCTACATTTCATGCAGATAACCTCTTATATAGCACATAAAAATCTATTAAATTGAACAGCTCTTGAGCTACTTGAATGTCTTAGAGCTGGATTCACACCAGGACTTAGTACCTAGCTGCCATAATTCAGTCCAAAACCATGATCCTGCCTCTACCTGTTAATCACGTGTCTTTGATCAGTTATCTCCCACTATGTGTTTGCAGGTCTGCCTTTGGTCACACCAGAATCACTGAGATTCTAGGCTATCAAACAGGGATTTGTGTGGTGTGGCAGAGGACCTCAGGAGGCCAATCAAAACTTGTAATAAGACTCCCTGAAGTCTGTAGAAAGGAAGTTTAGATGCATGGAGCTCAAGATTCACCTGAAGATTCCTCTGGGTCAGCCTACCTGCTCAGTGATGCTAACTTTCATGGCATTGTTCTCCAGCAGCAAAGCTATCTTTTGCTCATGGAAGTACACTGAAATATAAGTTTCTCAAGAACCTTCTTACTGTTGATTTTTAACCTGTCATTTTGTGCCATCACTATGCTACAGTGCTTGTACTTTAGTAACAAATTTTTCAATAAAAAGAGAAAAACAAATAATTTGTGTTTAGTCACATCTCTGGCCCTCTTAAAATACAGAATTCTTCACTGTCATTCCTACATATTTTGCAGCACACCATTGCAGTTTCCATTTCAACACCTTTGATTTTTTGCCTACACCGAGTATTTGGAGAACCATGTTCCACAAAACAATATATTTCTTGTGTTAGAAAGAAAAAGAGAAATAAAAGGTTGTATTTATTCTCCTCACTCTAACAATTTAAAACTATAAACCACATAAAACATGGTTATTAAATTCTTCATTTGAAGTTCACTAGAAAGGTATCAATGAAGGAAGAATTTTAATAAATATAAAAGATGTAACTAATTCTTAGAGTTTTCATATGGTACAGAACAGGAAGGACTGTTATATGAGAGCTATAGCTGCAATCTGTTCCATAAGATAGTCTTTAATAATTGGTGGTGCTACCAGCATACCTTATAAGATTTCTATGTGGTTATTGTTATTACAGCTCAATTGACTAGAAAGAGGTGAAAGACTCAATATAGTACCTATATTTGCTAATATAAAAGCTACATTATCTTTTATACTGTATTTAGTTACAGGCATTTATTTTCTAGCTCATCTTGGAATTGACCAATAGCAAAATGCAAAATTACATTGTTACCAAAAGAAATCTTAAAAATATAGTTTATAGAAACTAATACGCAGTGTTCATGAGCCATCATTGAAATCCAACAAATCAAGAGGATTAATGTAATGAAATCATGCTCAATGTACTTATACAGAACACAGTGAATCTTGCAGAATTATTTATGCTATTGCTAAAATGATTTTGTTTGTGAAGCTTTTGTAGTAATTCCATTTCACCTTCATGACACAATTTTTTCTTCACTTTACAGACTTGGTTTTTCTAGTTTAGAATCTCAATTTTTGGAAGAACAAGAAAAAAGAGATCAGAGCATAGTTCTACACCAGTCAATGTGGGGATAAATATTTGTCCAGCAGATCAGCAAGAGAGGATGAAAGAGATCCCCATAGACTGTCAAATGGAAATTACTCTACGGAGAACTGACTGATTGCTATTCAAAAATATTTGTGGGAACTTTTTCCTTCAGTTCTAGTGTACGTGGGTTTGCATCCCTATTTTTATCTGAATTTGCAGTATTACTCTATTCAAAGCAAAATAAATACATACATACATACACACATACATACATACATACATACATAATCCTCCCAAAGCTTAGCATAATTTTAAGTCCAAATTATATATTTCCCCACTCATCTTGCAGGCTTTAAGTGCAAGATGATCCTGATTCTGTATACAGTTCTAGAAAGGAAACATAGTCCTTAAGAAGGATGACAGCTGTGTTGTGACCTGGCATCAGACACAGCGTTCAGAAATTAAACTAATCATCAGAGCAGCAGGAGTGATTTTCTATTCTCAAAAGAAGGCACTTTCCCAGAAAACGCACCTTTAACAAGGGTCAGGCTGAATGTTGGGTTCACCCCCAGGCAGTATAACAGCCTCTTCAGCAGTGAAAACAAATTAGCCTGCAGATCTCAGAGAGCAGCTGCCAAAAAATATGTCTAATTTACAGAATTAAGAGGGAGGCCTTAGAAATGGCCTACAGAGGGAATGCTGATCCTGCTGCTGCTTACAATGTCAAAATGGGAAAGTTTTTCTGAGGCATTAAGTCATCTGGAACTAGCTGTCACAGAGCCCAGAGAGGGAGAAAGAGCAAAGTGTTTTTGATGGCAAGTAGCAAAGAAAAAGAGCCAAGTGCGTGTTTTCAAAAGGAAGAAACTGTCAGATTACCTGGCCAAGTCCTCTGTCATCTCAAATGCAGACTGCAACAGTGTTACAGGCGGGTGCTGGGGGTGCTGCTTCCACACTTCTGACCTTCTGTTTGCCCTGAAGACCTGTACACAAAGGAAGACAGATGTGACCATCACCTGATGATTCATGCCTACCTCTGGCGGTGTGGAATGCACAGGCCGTACACAGCTTTTTTTTGTTATTAATATGGGCCCACATGGTTCAGTCCTTCTGTTGCTCCTTTGTCTGCATGCCAGTATTTCTCATCTGAACACAAATCTTTTCATAATGTAAAGTGTAATACTTTTATTCGCTCCTCTTGTCAGCCCTACCCCAGTTCCCATCAGAAACGCTTGCTTGATGCTGGGTCACATTCTCTTGGGGTTTTTTTTATTAATAGGCTCTACAGGGATGTTTTCTTTGCCTGCCCTTAGCAAAATACTCCCAGACAGAATTAACTGTTTAATTGGGAATGTGAATATAACTGTGTGGATAAAATAAATAAATCTGCCCAAAATGCTACTTGTCAAAAATAATGGTTAAGAAGAGGATGGCCATCAGGATTATACAGTAAGAGAGAAATCTCATAGAGAATTTTGAAAAATATAAAAGGATGAAATTTTGTAATAATTAAGTATTGCAGCTTATTTGTTATCTATCTGATACTGATGCTGAATTATAGTTCACTGATTATCAGTTAACCCTTCATAAAACAATAAACCATACTAATACTGATCTAAGTTTTTCCCTTCTACAGGTTTGACTAATTAAGTAGCATTAGGGAAAGGATTTATCTCAGAGTCATGGATCAGCTGACCAGCTCTTCCTCCTGTGTCACTGTCTTTATCTTGGGTAAGAAAACTGTTGAGAGAAAACAAAGGGCAATTGCATCAGCAAACAGCAGATTTGCACTCTAAAAAAATCACGCTGCTAAGAATCAATTGCAGAAAGAGCAGGAGGCAAGAGATCAGAGGTACTGCAGCTTTCAACAAGAGTTGGTATGATTCATGTGATGCATGACAATGATTTTATATTAAACACTGCTATGATAGTACAAAAAACATGTCCCAGTCATGCACAAAGGAATTATATCTTTTTCTTTTTCTTTTTTCTTTCTCTTTCTTTCTCTTTCTCTTTCTCTTTCTCTTTCTCTTTCTCTTTCTCTTTCTCTTTCTCTTTCTCTTTCTCTTTCTCTTTCTCTCTTTCTCTTTCTTCCTCTTTTCCTTCCTTCCTTCCTGTCTGCCTTCCTGCCTTCTTTCCCTCCTGCCTGCCTCCCTTGTTTGCTCGCTCGCTTGCTCGCTCGCTCGCTCCCTCCCTCTGCAAATAAGGGTTTGCTTTATGGAAGTCAAAGAGTAACATTAAATCAAATGGAAAGCTCATAATGAAACTTTAAGCTAAAGCACCCTTTTTCCTTTGGAAAGGGCAGCATCTGGCTGTGTATATTCATGTCTGCATTGCAAATTGTACTTTAGGGACTTCTTCACAAGAATTAATTATTCCAAGCACAGGGGCAAACACCCACGAAGGGCTCTGGGACTTTCATGAACTAAATGCATTAACATTAAAAGTGGAATCTTCAGCTTCTCATAGTTCTGAAAATGCATCTGTACTGTCACCTTGTGTCATTGACTTCACACAATATGTCACTGTGTAAGTTATGGTGCAAAGGTGGAGAGAGATATAATATGATATGATATATGATACGATACGATACGATATGATATGATATATGATGATATGACATGATGTGATGATATGATATATGAAAATCCATTCCAGGAATATGCAGGGTAGAAAGCAAACAAGGTCTCTCAAAGGAATACTCTAATCTGAATATTGTATTACTTAGTGATATCAAGGGTAATTAATTTGTTCCACAGAATCGTAGAATCATAGAATGATTTGTGTTGGAAGGGACACTAGAAATCATCTCATTCCAACCCCCCTGTCATAGATGGGGACACCTTCCATTAGACCAGGTTTCTCAGAGCTCCATCCAACCCTTAAACACTTCCAGGGATGATGAATTCACAACTTCTGTGGGTAACTTACTCCAGTGCCTCACCACTGTCGCAGTAGAGAATTTCTTCCACATATCTAACCTAAATTTCCCCTCTTTCAGTTTGAACCCATTAATCCTTGTCCTATCACTACATTTAAACAGTCCCTCTCCAGCTTCCTTGGAGGCCCCTTTCAGATACTGGAAGGCTGCTATGAGGTCTTCATACAGCCATTTTTTCTCCTCACCGAATAGCCCGAACTTTTTCAGCCTGTTTCCTACCTGAACAAAAATTATATACCAGTTACTTTACTCTTTTCTTAGAATTACACCTTCAAAACTGCAAAATGTTCCCTAGGCTCAGTAGATGGCAATCCGCAGGAGGGAAGAAGGCAAAAATTTAAATCTTCTGCTATGTGGAGATGAGTCAAGATTATGAAGAGTTAAATTTTAGCTAGGAGTTAGAAGCAATTTGTACTGATTAAACCAAAAGATAAGTTAATGAAGAGTTAGAATTTAGCCAAGAAGTATAGTGCTATTCACTATTATGTACCTGTCTGAAACTTTGCTTATAGTAAATGAACTGTCATAAAGACAAAAGAAGCTGATAGAATTATAGCTAGTACCTAGATTGCATGATCAAATACAGGCAGGAGGTATGGACCGTCTCCAGAAGGCTTGCCGAGGCTTGCCCACAATAGAAGGTAGAAAGTTCATGGTGATGAAGAGATCCCTGACTTCATCTTTCAAGACCACTGACTCAAATCAAGACCACCGACCCAAATCGAAAAAGGAATTGCGCACGCGCAAAGGACCAATAACCTTATTTTAATAAGAAGTGAGAAATGGGAGATACTAGAAATATGTATATGATTAATATGTAACACTTTGTGAAATAAATAGAGGGCAAATAACCGCGTAAGTTGTTGGCACGTCTCTAGGAGGTGACTCCTGTGCCGCCCGCCGGCGTAATAAACATACCATTTTCTAACTTTAATTAGTTAGAGGGTCTTTTGTCCACGAATATCGTGATTTTAATGAATCAGAGAAAGATTTCAGGTCTTAACCTTTTTCTTTTTTTTTTTCCTAATAAGTTGGTATAATGTTTGGACACTGGTGACTATTGTTTCTCTTCCAAACAAGAGAGGAAGGGGTTAATAAATGTCCTTGAAATTCAAGAAAAACAGCTAAGTATATTTTGGGAAGGATCAGGACCTGGAACGAAGAGACAGATGGTAATGTCTCTTTAGGAAGTTAGTCTTCCTGAGGAAGAGTTTGGATTTCAGGAGAACTTGGTGCTGAAAAATAACTTTCTCTGTGTGGTGCTTGGTCTTGTGGTGCAGAGTTGAGAGGTGAGAGAGAACCTGGGCTAAGCTTGTAGGAGTGAAGTGTCACCTTTAGTATCAGCCACATTTTTTGTGGTTGTTTATTTTAAAGCCTACAAATAACAGAGATTAAGATTAGGGCAGTGGAAAGTTTTTGACTGAATCCTCTTAAGCTGCATCAGCCATGTCATTTGGGATGGGATTGTTGAAGCAAAATACAAAAGCAGTTCTAGAATAGACTTAATGATGACTTTAGGCCCCACAGAGTGTGACGACTCTGTTCTAAGAAAAAAAAGTGTTTTGCTACAAGTACATTTAAGAAAAACTGGGCATGGTTTAAGGACATGTGTGCACAAGTTTTATAAATGCATTTTAAAGGCGGCTGAAAGAAAGAATTTTTTTAAAACCAAAAGCCTTGCTAATCTATGGTATGGAGTAAATTGGAAGCCTGCTTTACAAAATCATGTTCTTCATGGAGACAAAGAGATTACTGTGGAACAGAAGCAATAGAAAATAGAAAAAGGGATCAATATAAACAGCTTGTCTACAATGCACGGGTAACTGTCAAAAATAGACTGTTCAGAAAGATTCAAAGAGTTTGTATACTACTCTGTGATATAAAATCTTTACAAAAACCTGTACCAAATTTAAGATACAGTAATCAGGTGACAGAATAAGTGCCACTTCACTCCATAAAATGTTCTTCTTCTGTGCCTTCTGTCTGGTCCTTGAGAAATCTAAAATAAGCATTTTCACTCATGAATTCTGAATTTTACTCTGGACATAAAAGAAAAAAATTAACGCTGTCAATTTCTAAACTGATCTTCAGATGATTAAAGCTTTAGCTTTTCAGTGAACAGTTTCAAAATGAATAAGAGATGAAAACTACTTCCTCCTCCAAATTCTCCAGTACTTAAAAATTTTCAGTTAAATCTTGCGGGGCTAAGCATTATAAAAGAATGCACTCAATGATGCATACTCCTAATTAAAGGAATAATGAGATGTAACACCTAACTCCTATGATATCCTGATAATTTCCACTGCTGTTTAATGCTGTTTAATCTTTTTATCTCACATATCCTAAGAAACTAACAATATTGGTCGGCTGCCCTGGGCCTGGAGGACAAATGGCTAAGAATCCTTTTACTCTTCTTCCCACCAACCCAAATGGTTTTTTCAGCATGATGAGACAAACTGTAGCCTGCCATCAGCTAGATGTGAATTAGCCACAACTGTAGTAATTCTTCTCGGGATCCTTCCTATAAATTGACCTATTTCTGTGCAGGTCAGGATGCATGAAAAGGCATTCTTCCAGGGCAATAGGTGCTGACTCCAATCCTTCAGCATCTGTGTGGGATCTTTTCCATGATGAATAGAGTAGGTGGTGGTGGATAATTCCCAAATTATTAAAAAATAGTAATTTATTAACTAGGTGAGTTCCTGCTAAGACTTGGCCATGTCTGGGAATGTTTTTACCTGAGTCTTCACAGGCACCGCTTAAAATTAGGGAAACAAAATCTGCTGTTCCTTTCCAGTATAAAATTCTTACAATGCTGTCTTTCTGGAGAAGGGATTAAAGTGGGAGTACCATGACAAATATTTCCCTGGAGAAAATTTTCTTCCCTTTTGAGGTTAATCACTAATTATTTTCTGTTATCTTGCTTGTGGACCAGTGTCAGGCATTCAATAAAATCATGTCTGCTTCCAAATGAAGCGTTTCCTCTAGGGTGGTTTACTAACACACACAGGCTTTTAACTACAAGCTGGATTTATGTGGGTGGTAGCTTTATTTAGAGGATAGGACAAACAAAACGAGAAAGTTAACAAGCACCTAAATACTGATTTGGTCTCACTATCTAAATGTGAGGTACTGTATTTTGCGTGCTAAATTTTCAATGGATTTATCCGCCAGTGCAGACATTTGCTTTCTCTTGGACTTGTGAATAGGGACATTATTCACCCTTTCCAAACATAAAATTGGAAATTGAGACAGCACTATTTGCTAAATTAGGATTAATCAGTTTGAACCAGGCAAGATTTGACAACACCACAAAATCTTTCCCATATTTGAATGAGCCATAATTGTTACTGTTTTCATTCTCTCAGCACTTCAGAAATTCAGATTACAACACTGCATGTCAGGCACTAAAAAAGAAGTGATCCACAGCTATCTGAGTGGAATGTCATGGATGTGATTTGCTTAAATTGACCATTTTCTTAACTCTTGAGAATTCAATTTTGAGAATCTTTCAATTCGTAAAAAAAAAGAGGTGTTCTTTAATATATATGTTGGATCATTTCAAAAGCAGGTTTGTCTTGTGAACTGAATGAATTTGGATTCTATTATTCCATCCCCTATACATTACAGTATAGCCTATAAAGTCATTAGCCTACCAATGTATCTCCTGTTCAGGTATATGCAACACCAAACTGACAAGTCAGCTAACCATTTTGCACATAGAGATTTAATAATGCTTTGCAGATGAGTATTTTTATTGCTGATCTTGTGAGAATCAAATGAGTAAACGTCTGTTGAGCAAGTAATGTCTTACAGAGGAGTGAAGCTCTAACTGCAGATTTCTACTTTTATGTTTGGTGTGGTAAAGAGAACTACCTTTTTGATTTCAGTTGAATAGATTCTGAACCTGGAGTTTCTGTTATTTTCACTGGCTTGAGGAAGCAGTCTTTAAGATAGCCTGAATATCTTTCATTATCCTGTAGTCATACTTGGAGCTGCACTGCAGACACAAGGAAAGAAGATGGGTAATACAAATCCTTCTGTATAACAAAAAAAAATTTAGTGTTAGCATCAAGTCAAAATAGAAGATCAATGTGACACATCCTATCCTTCCAGATCCTCTGAATGATCCCTTAGAGGACAAGAAAATGTCTTTCAACTTACATGTATCTCCTACATATTCTGTTACTATTTGCTCTGGTACTACTAGCAAAAGGTATTCTCTGTTTTTTATTTTGTCTGTGATTCCTTGGTAAGTTTTCTTTCAAGATGGCTAGGAGGTTTTTCTATGCTTTCTGAATCATCTTTATAGCCTGCAAAAGGGACAGGACTTTGTACAGTTTTGTGGATATAAAGTAACACCTGGGGCTCTACACTAAACTGAAGGTCTTTCCAGCAGGGAAAATTTGCTGACCTGAGAAGAAGGACCAGGGGAAAGGGACAAACTGATAAGAGAACCTTGGAATGTCTTGGTTTCTAGCTGCTGCCTGAAAAGGTGGGGCAAGTGCTGGTGGCAGAAAAAGTCAGAGAAGATGCTCAATATAGCTTGACTCCTCTGTTAGCAGCAATAATAAAGCAGCAAAATGGTTAAAGGCAAAGTGTGAGGCCATGGTAGCTTACTGCTCTCCTGCAATCTGCTTGCTTATTTAGGGTCTGGGTTCAGATCTGACAAGATGCTGGTTCCAACAGCAAAAAAAGGACTTCCATTGCTATAGTTTAAATTAGTATTTACTGTTTACTGAGCTGTCTCTTTAACGTTGCTTAGTAATCTGCCTGCCTGCTTCTGACAAGCTGAAAGGTCATGGTTGGCATGAACATATATATGCATATATATGTGCACATCCAGGCTATCATGATTTTAAGGCCAACATTTTATTTTGTTCTGGGAGAACCTTTTGAATGTCTAACCACTGCATCTTCCTTCTATTCCATAGATAGTTTTTATCCATCTAGATTTAAAAGAAAATCTCCAGCTTTGTATTTGAGTCCTGGTTTGACACGCGTCACGCTCAGATTAGTAAATACTTCCTTTGTAAGAATCCACTTGAATATACAGGTAATGATAATGGCATTCCAAAATCAAGTATCCTTTATGTAAGACACTGCCTGTTACTGATGAGTCATTGTGTATGGCTTGTGCCACATACTGACTCACTTACAATGAGTTGAAAGAAAGGCTATAAGAATAGCCATTAAAGAAGATTGTAGACTAGCTAAGAAACATTTTTTTCCCCCACAAGCTTTCTAAGACTTTTCTCCTGCCTCTTTTTTATTCTTAAAATACCAAAAAACCCCTGATTTCACTGACTGCTTGAGCATGTATCACTGCTGGAAAGGGCATAACTAAATCGGAAGCTGACCATTGGTTTTGATTGTAAGTTATTAGCTCATTGGCCAGTACAATTGACTCTTCTTCATACCAAGAGTTAGTAGCTTTAGGGAATTTAGATTAACCTTTGATATTCTACTGAGATCCTTGGATGGTGTGAGTAGTGGGGAAAGGGATCTTCTGTGAGGAAAACCATACAACATAAAGCATTTCTCTGAAACAGCCAAAGCAGACTGTAGTTGAAATCTGAAAGGTATATTAGTAAAACAACCTGTAAAAAATATTCTGTATCCGTTATCAAATACCATTACCAGTAAGTTAGGTAGTTGTAATATGAAGATGTGAAAAGAAATGGATTTTCCAGAGCGCTTTAATTTTTAGAATTAAAGTTCCCTATGAATTCAATAGTTACATATTTTTTTAAGATTAAGCATGTCATACCAATGCTTTTTGCTGTATTTCCAAGGAGTGAAGACTTAATCATTTACATGCCCAAATATTCAACATCTAACCCTCACTTACTCTCTCTAGTCCCTATAGTTACACCTTCCCTTTCTATTGTCTTGTCAGTGTGTACTAGTTTGAAAGCAAACCAGTGAGAGACTCCAAGTCAGAACTACAATTTAATAGGAAAATTAAAATAAAGGCAGAAAACACTGGCTTAAACTGACAGAGTCAGGATACAACCTGACTGTCAAGGTGGTCGTAGCAGTCCGATTAAATGGTGGCTGCAGTAATCTTGAAGTGTAGATGTGCTTCTGTTCAAGCAGTGATCCTGTAGAAGGCTCTGATCTTTCTCTAGAGGTCCAGTGGCGGTTATGTAGCCCTTGTCCTCTGGGAATCCAGTAGATAAGGGCTACCCGTGGTATTCCAAACCTCAAATTACATCCAGGCAGGAATACTTGGTTCCTCCCCCTGGGCGGAGCATCTTACAATGGGATGATGAAATTTTATGAGTCATGCAGTAAGACTTGATGGCCCATTATCAGAAGATATTCCCCAGAAGGAGTTATCAGGGATGTGTCATGGAAGAGATAAAGAACACTGCCCCACCTGGTTTTACCAGCTTATGAAGACGGTGATAGAATACATACTTTTGCTTACATCCTGCATTGTAGCCTAAGACACAGTGTTATTAGGAACAACATCCGTCTGGGAATTACCAGAGCTTCATATGGGTTAATTCTAACACAATTTACATTATGAAACTGACATAACTGAAACCATAAGAGAGCTTGTTCTTTACAGAAAGATATATGTTTAAATACTCAGATCAGTTATCTATTTATATGCCTGAACTTAACTTAGATTTACAATTGAAAAATTGGTAATGCAAGAACAATGGAACAAACCTGAGCAAATAAATGACTGGAGTTCCTGATATACCTGATGGATGAGTAATAGATCAATAAGATTAAAGCTATACTACAACACAGAACCAAGGCAATCCACCAGTCCTCCTCATAATATCAGATAAGAGTTGATTGTAAAAGGAATAAATTTTCTGAAATGAAAACTTGATTTTTCGGAATTTATAATGAATAAATAAGTGCAGGCTTTTTGGTTTTGTTTGGGGTTTTTTTAATTATATACTTTATCGCATAAGGTAAAACATGGGAAGAACAGTACACTGAAGCTCTCTTTTTCACTGTATTATGAGATGGCTTATAAAGGTTCTGATTTCCTTAGCAGCAGCCAGTCACTCTCCATCAGCAAGAAGTCCATTTTTTGCAGGTGTAACAAAACTTGCACTGTTTTACAAGTAACTCCTACTTCTGAAGAATTAAAGTGCAGCAGCATAGATATGTTAGTCTGTCATCGGCAAAGAACATAGTACTGTTATGGAGCTTAACTCACTAGTGACAAATACTGCAACTGTGTGAGACTGACTTTGTGACTTGAGCTGTTTAACGTATTCCGTAATAATATTCCTTCATAAAAGATTGACCAGACAATAATTTTTGGCACCAAGGCACTACATTTAAGTTAAATTCTTCATCTCAGAAACTGTACTACTCAAGCCTGGGAATTACCAGAGCTTCACATGGGTTTATACTCAGATACTAACATTTGATTCACTTACTCCACTTACCACTGAGATAGATATCCCCAGTATGCATCACAGTTCTCTCCAGTGGTCAGTTTCAGCTAAAGTGACACACTGTGGTGCTGGCTGTCTTCACCATTCAATAAATTCACAGTTTAATTTCTACAATATAGTGAGCAAAGTTACTGTCTAGGGTAAAGCACTTGACTTATAACATTTTGGTAACAATATCTTTCTCACTTGCACCAGAAAATGCTTAACTTTATTTTCCAGGTTTCCTTCCTTCCTGAGACAGTTCTGATGTTCTTACATAAATATTCAGAAGAAGAGCAGACAGCTGCAGTTCTCATAATGAAAATTATGTCAGGTATTTTCGAGAAATGCTAACAAACACTGAAAACTAGGATACTAATAGGAGAAAAACAGTAATGAGTGAGCCATAATGATTATGAAATATGTGGATGAGAATGGTTTAAGAGGTTAGAGATCATCGGACAGGCCCATAAAAAGAAACAAAGAAAAAAGGTTTTAAGGCTCTAGTGGGCAATTGTTCAAAGAGGCAGAACTATGCCTGCTAGCCAGCTTTATTAGCTCTCCTCATAATACACCAAGGGCAGCTCTAGACATAATATTTAGAAATCACTGTTTCATCAAATAACTGTACAGCCTAGACTCCATTCTTTGCCCTCCTCCTTTCTATGCCCAGTGCACCAATCTTACCTGGTTGATGGGCATGGAATTCCCAAACTTTAGCTGACATACGCACTGGCTATGACACTGACTCCCAGAAACAGTCCTCCAGATTGTACCCTGTACACTCAATCAAATACTACAGGGTACCCCAGGATATTTGGCAATCCAAGATAGCCAGATACAGAATCTCTCTGGCCTGGACCATAACCAGAGTCAGAGATTGAGGGTGATGGTCAAAGGGATCTGGGTGAACAGGTTTTAATAGGAACACATGAACAACAGTATGAATGCTGGAAGCATACAGAAGCTCCCCACACCCAGTGCAATGAGGAGTTGTGGGAGCAGTATCTGCACCTCCGGAGGACCCTGATGGCTGTCCCCTCAATGGCAAATACAGGGCAAGACACAGAGCAGCTCTGCATCCCCAAAGGAATCCTTCTCTACAAAGATTGTGGAGGAAGTCTTGTACAGACTTGTATAGACTGAGCAGGAGGCAAAAAACAGGAGTGGTTGAAGCATCCACCCAAAACACCTCCATCCACACAAGGAGGAGGTATGGTCATCCTACAACCCTGTCTCCACAAGTCCTCGGGGGCTGAACCAGCTCCAAGGACTTGGCCCCTAATGGGACAAAACAAATCTGACTTTAATGTGACCACTGGGAGAAGCACTATCCAAATCCTCCAAGAAAATCTCCATGAAAGATGCAAAACTAGAGGGGTCACTATTGCCAGTAAATCAGGGAAGGACTGAGCAGAGTAAGGTGAAAACCCCCACCACACAAAAAAAAGAACAGTAGTGGGAAAATGGAGAGCAGGAGAAGTGCACACCCTTGCTTGCTGGACTCACTGCACAATGTTAGAGCTGTTCTACCATGGCTTGAGTCTTCTCCCATGTCTCACACATCTGCAGCTTGAGCTGTTCTGTGCACTCACTGTAGAACTTCTGGAGCATCCTCTGTGGACACAGGCTGCGGGCTATGGGTACCAGCCACCTTCCACCAGAGTACCCAGCATGGCGGCTGTTTGGAAGGGTTGTCAGGGCAGGTCCAAAATAAGAGACAAGGATGTTCAGATACAAAAGCTGTAGCAGGCAGTAGGTCAAAAAGACAGAGGTCTGCTAGTCAGTTTTGTTAGCTCTCCTAACAACACATGGGGGACAGCCATCGGGATAATATTTCCAATTAACTGTCTCCTTTGAGCACATAACTACATAACCCAGATCACAGACAAAATGAGAAGAGGTTGAGGAAGTGTAGTGTAATATATGGTGCAATGTAATTCATGCTAAAAATTAAGATTACAGACAGAATTTTTACTAAAGCAGAGAGAAAATACAAATACCACGAACATGTAGCCGCCGAAGATATACATTTCAAAAGGACTTTCATCTAAGTGGACCCAAGGAGGTGCATTCTGTACGCATACCAAAGAAGGGTATTCCAGAGGATTTTTCCATCTGGCTCCAGGGATATGCATTCAATATGCATATATGATAAGATAATATGCGTCGCCAAAAAAACTTATTCCAGCAGCGAAAGATACACATCTATTGATTCCAGGAACTGTTGCCAGATGTAACAGCAAGACTAGAAAAACTACATTACTATGCTAAAAAGATAAGATTAACAAAGTTCAAAAAAAGTATAAAAAGAAACCTCATAGAGACAGCTTTCGTGAACTAGAGGGGTTCGAAATGGTAGTGTTCGAACTCGGTTCACCCGGTGCCGATCGCCTGGCTCGGTGCTGCTTTTGCTTGCAACTTTATCAAATTTTATACTTTGATTATTTAATAAATTCTTGTTATTCATAAAATTGACTGATTCGTTCATAACAGTAGGAACAAGAAGAAAAGCTTCTGAGTCTGGTAAGTACCATGTTACTACAGATATAGATACAACAGTACTTTCAAATTATTCAAATTAACATAAATGCAAGGTTATAAGCATTCAGACAGCTGATCTGAAACTACAGCAAGATTGATTTGATTTCTTTTTGGTAGATATTTCCTTTTGTGTCCTTCAGCAAGTAATTTAAGGATAGACTCATAATGGAACTAACACCTGAAATAAGGCGTTTTATATTTTATATCTGCATCTACTTGCTTCTGTCAGGACTCAATCTTTATGAACTTATATTTTCACTTCAGCATATTTATATGACTTTAAGAAAAGAAGTCTAGAGTATATTTGTTTATCCCTAACTGTCATCTCAATTGGTATTAAGGTTTTGCTTGCATCCAATGTACATTTAAGTATTTTAGCAGTTTAGAGTTTTTCTCGGGGAGTTGGATTGAGAAGGATGGTGGGAGTTTGCCCTTTACTTTGAAGATACCCCCAACCACTTGACTGCTATCTGTTATATAAGACTTCATCTTAATTGAGCTTGTCTGCTTTCAAAATTATTCTTTATAACAGAGAGTTGAACCTGATTCTCCCGTGTATAAGCCCAAAATTATTCCCTAGGTACTGTCATCTCCAAAAAGTCAGATTCATTACCTGGTGTTCAACAAGCCAATAACTACACACTCAAAAGAGACGTTGATTATTTATTTCACTGACCTTGGGTGCTTGGTGGTATTCCAAAAATCAAGCACACCCACGATCAAAACTTTTTAGTTTTTGTACATTTTAGCAAAAAAGGAATGTCCTGGGTTACAACGTGAGGAGTAAACAAACTATGTATTCTACACCCATCTACATTATTCCTGATGAACTGTTAGTGGTGAGTTGTCTGCAGCAGCTGTCCAGTGCACACCCCACCCCTCAGGCTACAAGCTGGGTAAGATAAGGAAAAAGAGGCAAGCCTTTGAGGCAGGGTAATGTTTCTTTTTTTCACACCAATGACTTAGCCCTGATAACTATCCCTGTGGAAGCAGCAGCACATCCCACCTACCTGAAGGGGTCATCTCTGCTAATGGGCCATAATGAACTGAATAGGCATCAGCCGAATAGGCAGCTGGAATGACCAGCTGGAATGACCATCGAGGACTCCAAAAACACCCTATGACTCATAGGATTACATAATTTCATCGTGGAACTGCTTGCCCTGGGGGAGGTACCACCTGAACTTCACTGCATACATTCTGGCCAGTTTGGGGATTGGGACACCACCACCACTGGACATCCAGAGCAGGACCCGAACTTCTACAGCAAGACCAAACCTTCCACAGAACCACCACTTTTGACAAGACTGAAACTATCACTTCAACATCACTGCAACCACTGCTTAATCGGACTGCGACTACCTCCCTGACCTACAGGGTGCCAGGTTGTACTAACTTTGTGGTTTTAAGCCAGTTTTTCTGTATCATTGCATTTATTGTAATCTTTCTATTAAATTGTTGCTCCTACCTGAAATCTCTCTCAAGGTATTTGTGTGGGGGTTCATTTCTCCTGCTGGTTTACTTTCAAACCAGCACAAAGAAATAGTGATCACTGACTACAAGTTACACAAGTTTGTAGCAGGACAACTCCCATGTGCCACAAGAGGGCTTATGTTGCCTATCAGCTGGTGTAATAATTCATGGCATCTTCCCTCTGACACGAATTTGCTAATTGGTGAAATATCTCAATCAGGACAGCTTGTCGTGTAGTGAATAATTCTGGTGCCATGGAATTGACATTCCCAGCTGGCAGTAAACATCTTGCCTTGAAAGCAAGGTTGTAGGAAGATAAGCTTGAATTTCTAACTGACAGACACTTCATTTTAAAAACTATAAAAGCTACACCAAACTTTCACAAAGCAAAAGTCTTCTGCACATTCCCTGGAAATGGGTGGGGTCTTCTCTTTTCCTCCATGACTTCAAAGAAATTAGAAAAATAATGTAATTATTAATCGTTTTAATTTTTTTGCTGTTAAACATCAGAAAAAAAATTTTCCTTTTTTGAGTAGTTTTGCAAAATCTTCTTTCAGTATACATGTATATTACCCTCTGTTTCATGAATAGATAATTACTGAATCGGGTTTATTTTGACATTATCTGGACGTTTTACCACTACGATCAGTCAGTTTGGAAGAAAACTGAGCAGATCTGAAAGCTGATATATCAAAGTCTTGGAAAATTGTTCCATACCGAACATTTTAATTTAATTATTTTGGTTAGTAACTTGGATAATATTTGTTGGTTTGTAGTCTAGTGATATTTTATCCTGCCACTGCAAAAGCATGAACTGCTTTGCTGGTTGATACTGCCTCAGAGAGCATTCAGGGGTTTTACTGCTTGTCCATGATTTACCGACTTCTGTGGACATTGTATCATACATTTACTCCTAAAGTATTTTGTTGTCATATGGTGTCTCCTTTCTACAGGTTTTGCATCTTTTATCTCGTTTTGTCCAGAGATCCACTGAGAAACCCAGGGTGAAGAGGAACCAGCATGATGCTGCTGGATCCACAGGTGGTGACTATCTTCTGATTAATCTGTCTCTGCCTCTGTCTCGCTCTCCCCTCTCTTTTCTATTTCTATCTCTCTACCTCACATTTTGCTGCTATAAAAAAATCCATAACTTTGACTTTGGCATATGATCTTGTTTGCACCACAGGTAGAGGCACTGCTCAATATTCAGATCTTAGCAAACACTTGGAAATGAAAAAGCAGCTCATACGTTAGTTACTTTTATCAGATGAATACACAGCTGGAGATACCAATTTTGTACTTGTACTCATCTTGTAAATGAATCATGGTTAGGCGATTTACTTTGCTCAGCCTATCCTACCCTATCAAACTTGCTGCTTTGCTGTATTTTGTAATTTTCATATGAATTTATCAGGCAACCTCCTCTTTCAATTTCTTATTTTGGAAAGATATTCTTTCTCAAACACTGTTTCTGGAATGTTCCCCTGGATGATACTAGTAAATATACTTAACACTAAGAATTCTTACTTGAACGCTAAATACACATTCAATGTCACTCATATTTTGATGCCCTTAGCTATATTATTTGTGTATTTTTGATTAATTTAAGCTTTTTTTCTTTTTATTACATTTTCTGTTTTCCACAGTAAATGAACACAGCTCTGAAGGAATTCACGTATAAATAGCACAGATCCTACCATGCATAAACATAAAATGCTTTAAATATTTACATGGCTACAGTTTAGTTCATATTTTGGCATTTGATATTTCTTTCCTGTGATAAAAAGTAAATCAGCCTTTAGACTGTGATATTTAGCTTTCCTCCCCATCGATCTGCTTTATAGGTTTTGAACTTTTAAACTTAAAGTTTGTCCTTTACCAACTTCAGGTGAAATTTTGACTGTAATAAACGTAGTAAGTGACTACACCTTCCAATGTATTAAAAACCTTCTCCAAATATTTCAGAAAAGTTTGCAACATTTGACTGAAATAAAGAGTAAAGAAACTTTGCTTAATATTATGGAAAGAACCTTGCTGTTATCTCCACAAAGGGAAATCTGTGATGACTTTGTGTCATGGATTTAGCCCATCTGGAAATTAAGCACCATGCAGCTGCTCACCCAACTCTCCTGTCTCTACCCCCTGCTCCAGTGGAAGGGAGAGAAGTATCAAAGTAAAATTTGCATATTGGGATAAGAACAGTTTAATAATCAAAAGTAAAGTAAAATACAACAATAATGCTAAATGATAATAATAATGACAATAAAAAAGGGAAAAACAAGCAATGCCTAATGTAATTGCTCACCACCTCCTGACCCCCCTTTCCAAACCCAGATTGCCTGCCCTTCCAGGAAGCTCCCCCCAGTTTATATCCTGGGCATGATGTGCTATGGGGTTGGAATATTCCTTTGTTCATTTTGGGTCACCTGTCCTAACCATACTCTCTCCCAGTTTCTTTTTACTCTCTCCCAGTTTCTTTTGTGCACCTCCTCACTGCCAGAGCCA